>OX645060.1:249115062-249646644 GCA_951905685.1 Eumerus sabulonum | reverse complement strand
ACCACAACTTAAAAGTACACGACTTCACGAACACACTCGACTTAAAAAGCGCTTGAACCGGCCATAACATACTCACCACAACTTAAAAAGCGCTTGAACCGGCCATAACATACTCACCACAACTTAAAAGTACACGACTTCACGAACACACTCGACTTAAAAAGCGCTTGAACCGGCCATAACATACTCACCACAACTTAAAAAGCGCTTGAACCGGCCATAACATACTCACCACAACTTAAAAGTACACGACTTCACGAACACACTCGACTTAAAAAGCGCTTGAACCGGCCATAACATACTCACCACAACTTAAAAAGCGCTTGAACCGGCCATAACATACTCACCACAACTTAAAAGTACACGACTTCACGAACACACTCGACTTAAAAAGCGCTTGAACCGGCCATAACATACTCACCACAACTTAAAAAGCGCTTGAACCGGCCATAACATACTCACCACAACTTAAAAGTACACGACTTCACGAACACACTCGACTTAAAAAGCGCTTGAACCGGCCATAACATACTCACCACAACTTAAAAAGCGCTTGAACCGGCCATAACATACTCACCACAACTTAAAAGTACACGACTTCACGAACACACTCGACTTAAAAAGCGCTTGAACCGGCCATAACATACTCACCACAACTTAAAAAGCGCTTGAACCGGCCATAACATACTCACCACAACTTAAAAGTACACGACTTCACGAACACACTCGACTTAAAAAGCGCTTGAACCGGCCATAACATACTCACCACAACTTAAAAAGCGCTTGAACCGGCCATAACATACTCACCACAACTTAAAAGTACACGACTTCACGAACACACTCGACTTAAAAAGCGCTTGAACCGGCCATAACATACTCACCACAACTTAAAAAGCGCTTGAACCGGCCATAACATACTCACCACAACTTAAAAGTACACGACTTCACGAACACACTCGACTTAAAAAGCGCTTGAACCGGCCATAACATACTCACCACAACTTAAAAAGCGCTTGAACCGGCCATAACATACTCACCACAACTTAAAAGTACACGACTTCACGAACACACTCGACTTAAAAAGCGCTTGAACCGGCCATAACATACTCACCACAACTTAAAAAGCGCTTGAACCGGCCATAACATACTCACCACAACTTAAAAGTACACGACTTCACGAACACACTCGACTTAAAAAGCGCTTGAACCGGCCATAACATACTCACCACAACTTAAAAAGCGCTTGAACCGGCCATAACATACTCACCACAACTTAAAAGTACACGACTTCACGAACACACTCGACTTAAAAAGCGCTTGAACCGGCCATAACATACTCACCACAACTTAAAAAGCGCTTGAACCGGCCATAACATACTCACCACAACTTAAAAGTACACGACTTCACGAACACACTCGACTTAAAAAGCGCTTGAACCGGCCATAACATACTCACCACAACTTAAAAAGCGCTTGAACCGGCCATAACATACTCACCACAACTTAAAAGTACACGACTTCACGAACACACTCGACTTAAAAAGCGCTTGAACCGGCCATAACATACTCACCACAACTTAAAAAGCGCTTGAACCGGCCATAACATACTCACCACAACTTAAAAGTACACGACTTCACGAACACACTCGACTTAAAAAGCGCTTGAACCGGCCATAACATACTCACCACAACTTAAAAAGCGCTTGAACCGGCCATAACATACTCACCACAACTTAAAAGTACACGACTTCACGAACACACTCGACTTAAAAAGCGCTTGAACCGGCCATAACATACTCACCACAACTTAAAAAGCGCTTGAACCGGCCATAACATACTCACCACAACTTAAAAGTACACGACTTCACGAACACACTCGACTTAAAAAGCGCTTGAACCGGCCATAACATACTCACCACAACTTAAAAAGCGCTTGAACCGGCCATAACATACTCACCACAACTTAAAAGTACACGACTTCACGAACACACTCGACTTAAAAAGCGCTTGAACCGGCCATAACATACTCACCACAACTTAAAAAGCGCTTGAACCGGCCATAACATACTCACCACAACTTAAAAGTACACGACTTCACGAACACACTCGACTTAAAAAGCGCTTGAACCGGCCATAACATACTCACCACAACTTAAAAAGCGCTTGAACCGGCCATAACATACTCACCACAACTTAAAAGTACACGACTTCACGAACACACTCGACTTAAAAAGCGCTTGAACCGGCCATAACATACTCACCACAACTTAAAAAGCGCTTGAACCGGCCATAACATACTCACCACAACTTAAAAGTACACGACTTCACGAACACACTCGACTTAAAAAGCGCTTGAACCGGCCATAACATACTCACCACAACTTAAAAAGCGCTTGAACCGGCCATAACATACTCACCACAACTTAAAAGTACACGACTTCACGAACACACTCGACTTAAAAAGCGCTTGAACCGGCCATAACATACTCACCACAACTTAAAAAGCGCTTGAACCGGCCATAACATACTCACCACAACTTAAAAGTACACGACTTCACGAACACACTCGACTTAAAAAGCGCTTGAACCGGCCATAACATACTCACCACAACTTAAAAAGCGCTTGAACCGGCCATAACATACTCACCACAACTTAAAAGTACACGACTTCACGAACACACTCGACTTAAAAAGCGCTTGAACCGGCCATAACATACTCACCACAACTTAAAAAGCGCTTGAACCGGCCATAACATACTCACCACAACTTAAAAGTACACGACTTCACGAACACACTCGACTTAAAAAGCGCTTGAACCGGCCATAACATACTCACCACAACTTAAAAAGCGCTTGAACCGGCCATAACATACTCACCACAACTTAAAAGTACACGACTTCACGAACACACTCGACTTAAAAAGCGCTTGAACCGGCCATAACATACTCACCACAACTTAAAAAGCGCTTGAACCGGCCATAACATACTCACCACAACTTAAAAGTACACGACTTCACGAACACACTCGACTTAAAAAGCGCTTGAACCGGCCATAACATACTCACCACAACTTAAAAAGCGCTTGAACCGGCCATAACATACTCACCACAACTTAAAAGTACACGACTTCACGAACACACTCGACTTAAAAAGCGCTTGAACCGGCCATAACATACTCACCACAACTTAAAAAGCGCTTGAACCGGCCATAACATACTCACCACAACTTAAAAGTACACGACTTCACGAACACACTCGACTTAAAAAGCGCTTGAACCGGCCATAACATACTCACCACAACTTAAAAAGCGCTTGAACCGGCCATAACATACTCACCACAACTTAAAAGTACACGACTTCACGAACACACTCGACTTAAAAAGCGCTTGAACCGGCCATAACATACTCACCACAACTTAAAAAGCGCTTGAACCGGCCATAACATACTCACCACAACTTAAAAGTACACGACTTCACGAACACACTCGACTTAAAAAGCGCTTGAACCGGCCATAACATACTCACCACAACTTAAAAAGCGCTTGAACCGGCCATAACATACTCACCACAACTTAAAAGTACACGACTTCACGAACACACTCGACTTAAAAAGCGCTTGAACCGGCCATAACATACTCACCACAACTTAAAAAGCGCTTGAACCGGCCATAACATACTCACCACAACTTAAAAGTACACGACTTCACGAACACACTCGACTTAAAAAGCGCTTGAACCGGCCATAACATACTCACCACAACTTAAAAAGCGCTTGAACCGGCCATAACATACTCACCACAACTTAAAAGTACACGACTTCACGAACACACTCGACTTAAAAAGCGCTTGAACCGGCCATAACATACTCACCACAACTTAAAAAGCGCTTGAACCGGCCATAACATACTCACCACAACTTAAAAGTACACGACTTCACGAACACACTCGACTTAAAAAGCGCTTGAACCGGCCATAACATACTCACCACAACTTAAAAAGCGCTTGAACCGGCCATAACATACTCACCACAACTTAAAAGTACACGACTTCACGAACACACTCGACTTAAAAAGCGCTTGAACCGGCCATAACATACTCACCACAACTTAAAAAGCGCTTGAACCGGCCATAACATACTCACCACAACTTAAAAGTACACGACTTCACGAACACACTCGACTTAAAAAGCGCTTGAACCGGCCATAACATACTCACCACAACTTAAAAAGCGCTTGAACCGGCCATAACATACTCACCACAACTTAAAAGTACACGACTTCACGAACACACTCGACTTAAAAAGCGCTTGAACCGGCCATAACATACTCACCACAACTTAAAAAGCGCTTGAACCGGCCATAACATACTCACCACAACTTAAAAGTACACGACTTCACGAACACACTCGACTTAAAAAGCGCTTGAACCGGCCATAACATACTCACCACAACTTAAAAAGCGCTTGAACCGGCCATAACATACTCACCACAACTTAAAAGTACACGACTTCACGAACACACTCGACTTAAAAAGCGCTTGAACCGGCCATAACATACTCACCACAACTTAAAAAGCGCTTGAACCGGCCATAACATACTCACCACAACTTAAAAGTACACGACTTCACGAACACACTCGACTTAAAAAGCGCTTGAACCGGCCATAACATACTCACCACAACTTAAAAAGCGCTTGAACCGGCCATAACATACTCACCACAACTTAAAAGTACACGACTTCACGAACACACTCGACTTAAAAAGCGCTTGAACCGGCCATAACATACTCACCACAACTTAAAAAGCGCTTGAACCGGCCATAACATACTCACCACAACTTAAAAGTACACGACTTCACGAACACACTCGACTTAAAAAGCGCTTGAACCGGCCATAACATACTCACCACAACTTAAAAAGCGCTTGAACCGGCCATAACATACTCACCACAACTTAAAAGTACACGACTTCACGAACACACTCGACTTAAAAAGCGCTTGAACCGGCCATAACATACTCACCACAACTTAAAAAGCGCTTGAACCGGCCATAACATACTCACCACAACTTAAAAGTACACGACTTCACGAACACACTCGACTTAAAAAGCGCTTGAACCGGCCATAACATACTCACCACAACTTAAAAAGCGCTTGAACCGGCCATAACATACTCACCACAACTTAAAAGTACACGACTTCACGAACACACTCGACTTAAAAAGCGCTTGAACCGGCCATAACATACTCACCACAACTTAAAAAGCGCTTGAACCGGCCATAACATACTCACCACAACTTAAAAGTACACGACTTCACGAACACACTCGACTTAAAAAGCGCTTGAACCGGCCATAACATACTCACCACAACTTAAAAAGCGCTTGAACCGGCCATAACATACTCACCACAACTTAAAAGTACACGACTTCACGAACACACTCGACTTAAAAAGCGCTTGAACCGGCCATAACATACTCACCACAACTTAAAAAGCGCTTGAACCGGCCATAACATACTCACCACAACTTAAAAGTACACGACTTCACGAACACACTCGACTTAAAAAGCGCTTGAACCGGCCATAACATACTCACCACAACTTAAAAAGCGCTTGAACCGGCCATAACATACTCACCACAACTTAAAAGTACACGACTTCACGAACACACTCGACTTAAAAAGCGCTTGAACCGGCCATAACATACTCACCACAACTTAAAAAGCGCTTGAACAATCCACCCACTATATATGTGGCCGGCTGGCTATAGCCGCCGAACTACTGTATATGCGGCCGACTGGCTATAGCCGGCGATTAACTATATATGTGGCCGGCTGGCTATTGCCGCCGGCTGACTATAGCCGCCGACCCACTATATATGTGTCCAGCTGGCTATAGCCGCCGCCCCACTATATATGTGGCCTAGATAATAACGACGAAAAGATATAAATAATTGAACATAAAAAAGTACCTCTTACATAGCCAACATACGAACAGGCGTGCTACATTAATCGGCGATTCAACCAATTACGCCACGACAGGGTTTACGAACAGTCAGCCAAGTGTCATACTTAAGCAGATCACCATTCACGTCACATGGCTTATTCATTTGGTTCATTTGGCGAACAATAGCCGAGTTGAATAAGTGTTCACCTTACGTTTAGATGTCCGTGTGTATGTGTGCAGTTTGGCAACACGCAACGCACAAACTTATTAACACATAGCCATAGATTAATCACAGACAATAGACTTGTGTTTATACCTACTCAGCCTTCGCACCCTGACGTAGTACTAATCCTAAGTTCGATTACACACAGCGACACACTACTACTAATTTCGGTTACGCGTGACGGTAATATCCCCCATACCGAAACCTAAATTGTTTACACATCATTGCCATAGTATCGAAATTTTGGTCTGAATTCTTCTTCCACCAGCAGGCAAAATCGAAACTTGTTTAAAAGGAAATCTTCTGAAAGATGAAAATTATATCAATTTGAATCACAGCCAATAGATTGTGTTTATATCTACTCATCCTACGCACACTGTTCGATTGCGCACACCGACACACTACTCTAATTTCGGTTACACGTGCCTGCAGTGATCGTTCCCATTGGTCACTGCTAATCATTATCCCTGCAAATATAGCAAACTGTGCTGCGTATTCTCTCCTTTTCTTTTAATTTGCCATAAAACCATTGTTCTCACTTCAAATAAAGCATTCTAACCAATAACCTGCAATGGCCGTTCCCATTGGTCACTGCTAATCATTATCCCAGCAAATATACGTTCTCCTCTATATTCGGACTCTCTGCTGTCTCTTGTAAGCAACCAGCATTCGCTTGATGCACTCACTTGTTTGAGTTGCAAACTGTGCTACGAATTCTCTTCAAATATAGCATTCTACCCAATAACCTGCAGTGACCGTTCCCATTGGTCACTGCTAATCATTATCCCTGCAAATATACGCTCTCCTCGCTATTCGGACTCTCTGCTGTCTCTTGTAAAGAACCAGCATTCGCTTGATGCACTCACTTGTTAGAGTTGCAAACTGTGCTACGAATTCTCTTCAAATATAGCATTCTACCCAATAACCTGCAGTGACCGTTCCCATTGGTCACTGCTAATCATTACCCCTGCAAATATACGCTCTCCTCGCTATTCGGACTCTCTGCTGTCTCTTGTAAAGAACCAGCATTCGCTTGATGCACTCACTTGTTAGAGTTGCAAACTGTGCTACGAATTCTCTTCAAATATAGTATTCTACCCAAGAACCTGCAGTGACCGTTCCCATTGGTCACTGCTAATCATTATCCCTGCAAATATACGCTCTCCTCGCTATTCGGACTTTCTGCTGTCTCTTATAACGAACCAGCGTTCTCTTGATACACTCACGTGTTTGAGTTTCAAACTGTACTACGTACTACGTACAGCAAAGTTGGAGAAAGCGGTGGTATGTAACTCCTCCCAATTTAAGAGTGAATTGAGAGAATTAGTTGCTTACGATCAAGGGTGCGGCGAGTGGTGGATTGTTTTGCTCTCTTTTTTGTTATATCGGATCGTTGTCGGAGGTTGAATCCGGTTTGTCCTCATTCAAAGCTAATTCATCCGGCAAGGGGTTAGAAGTGATTGGGATTTGTTTTTGACATGTATGTGTTTTACCTCTGGGGTCGCTGGCGTTTTTTGCACATTTCGCCCAGCATGTATTTTATTAAGGTTTGTGTGTTTACCATTATTGCTTACAGGTTTGTGTGTTTATCACTATTACGTACAGGCTTGTGTGTCTCTTGCTACGAGTACGTCCCAGTTTTATTAAGGTTTGTGTGTTTACCATTGTTGCTTACGGGTTTGTGTGTTTATCACTATCACGTACAGGTTTGTGTGTTCATCACTATTGCTTACAGGTTTGTGTGTCTCTTGCTACGAGTAGGTCTCAGTTTTATTAAGGTTTGTGTGTTTACCATTATTGCTTACAGGTTTGTGTGTTTATCACTATTACGTACAGGTTTGTGTGTTCATCACTATTGCTTAAAGGTTTGTGTGTCTCTTGCTACGAGTGCGTCTCAGTTTTATTAAGGTTTGTGTGATTACCATTATTGCTTACAGGTTTGTGTGTTGATCACTATTGCTTACAGGCTTGTGTGTCTCTAGCTACGAGTCGTCTCAGTGAGTTCCCAGTTGATTGAAAAGTATGCATGTTGTTCTTGTTATATGTATATTGCTTTGGACGACCTCTTCTTCTGATTGGATACTTAGTTTTCGTTGTGGTTATTTTTAAAATGTGTTAAGGCTGATTTGTTTTTGTTCAATGCACGGATAAGAAATTTGGTTGAAGAAAATGACTCCGACCTGAATCCGTTCAACAATTATATTCTTTAATCCGATAATCATTATTATTAAGCGTATAACATTCATAAATACACTCACAATGTTATGCATAATGAAACCAATATAATTATTCATTGCTGCCAGACAAAGCCACTTTGCGTCCTTTTTTAATCTTTTGTTTATGGAACTTCCTTTTGTTAGTATCAACTGTTATTCTATGATTTTTAACAATTTTGTGTTCGGCTATAGCCTCCGACGCACTATATATGTGCCCGGTTGGCTATAGCCGCTGAACCACTGTATATGTGGCCGACTGGCTATAGCCGCCGACCCACTGTATATGTGGCCGGCTGGCTACAGCCGCCGGTTCACTATATATGTACCCGGCTGGCTATGGCCGCCGAACCACTGTATATGTGGCCGGCTGGCTATAGCCGCCGACCCACTATATATGTGGCCGGCTGGCTATAGCCGCCGAACCACTGTATATGTGGCCGGCTGGCTACAGCCGCCGGTTCACTATATATGTACCCGGCTGGCTATGGCCGCCGAACCACTGTATATGTGGCCGGCTGGCTATATCCGCCGACCCACTATATATGTGGCCGGCTGGCTATAGCCGCCGAACCACTATATATGTGGCCGGCTGGCTATAGCCGCCGACCGACTATATATGTGGTCGGCTGGCTATAGCCGCCGACCGACTATATATGTGGCCGGCTGGCTATAGCTGCCGACCGACTATATATGTGGCCGGCTGGCTATAGCCGCCGACCGACTATATATGCGGCCGGCTGACTATAGCCGCCGACCCACTGTGTATGTATCCGGCTGGCTATAGCCGCCGCCCCACTATATATGTGGCCTAGATAATATCGACGAAAAATATAAAAATAATTGAAAATAAAAAAGTACCTCTTACATAGCCAGGAAACGAACAGGCGTGCTACATCAATCGGCGATTCAACCAATTACGCCACGACAGGATTTACGAACAGTCAGCCAAGTGTCATACTTAAGCAGATCACCATTTACCTCACATGGTTTAATAATTTGATTCATTTGGCGAACAATAGCCGAGTTGAATAAGTATTCACCTTACGTTTCGATGTCCCTACTAAAGCTTTCGTGTGTATGTGTGCAGTTTGGCAACACGCAATGCACAAACTTATTAACGCATAGCCATAGATTAATCACAGACAATAGACTTGTGTTTATACCTACTCAGCCTACGCACCCTGACGTAGTACTAATCCTAAGTTCGATTACACACAGCGACACACTACTACTAATTTCGGTTACGCGTGACGGTAATATACCCCATACCGAAACCTAAATTGTTTACACATCATTGCCATAGTATCGAAATTTTGTTCTGAATTCTTCTTCCACCAGCAGGCAGAATCGAAACTTGTTTAAAAGGAAATCCTCTGAAAGATGAAAATTATATCAATATGAATCACAGCCAATAGATTGTGTTTATATCTACTCATCCTACGCACACTGTTCGATTGCGCACACCGACACAGTACTCTAATTTCGGTTACACGTGCCTGCAGGGATCGTTCCCATTGGTCACTGCTAATCATTATCCCTGCAAATATTACAAACTGTGCTGCGTATTCTCTCCTTTTCTTTTAATTTGCCATATAACCATTGTTCTCACTTCAAATAAAGCATTCTAACCAATAACCTGCAGTGGCCGTTCCCATTGGTCACTGCTAATCATTATCCCAGCAATTATACGTTCTCCTCTATATTCGGACACTCTGCTGTCTCTTGTAAACAACCACCATTCGCTTGATGCACTCACTTGTTTGAGTTGCAAACTGTGCTACGAATTCTCTTCAAATATAACATTCTACCCAATAACCTGCAGTGACCGTTCCCATTGGTCACTGCTAATCATTATCCCTGCAAAATATACACTCTCCTCGCTATTCGGACATTCTGTCGTCTCGTATAACGAACCAGCGTTCTCTTGATACACTCACGTGTTTGAGTTTCAAACTGTACTACGTACTACGCACAGCAAAGTTGGAGAAAGCGTCGGTATGTAACTCCTCCCCTTTAAGGGTGAATTGAGAGAATTAATTGCTTATGATCAATGGTCTGGCGAGTGGTGGATTGTTTTGCTCTCTTTTTTGCGATATCGGATCGTTGTCGGAGGTTGAATTCGGTTTGTCCTCATTCAAAGCTAATTCATCCGGCAAAGGGTAAGAAGTGGTTGGGATTTGTTTTTGACATGTATATGTTTTACCTCTGGGGTCGCTGGCGTTTTTTGCACATTTCGCCCAGCATGTATTTTATTAAGGTTTGTGTGTTTACCATTATTGCTTACAGGTTTGTGTGTTTATCACTATTACGTACAGGCTTGTGTGTCTCTTGCTACGAGTACGTCTCAGTTTTATTAAGGTTTGTGTGTTTACCATTATTGCTTACAGGTTTGTGTGTTTATCACTATCACGTACAGGTTTGTGTGTTTATCACTATTGCTTACAGGTTTGTGTGTCTCTTGCTACGAGTACGTCTCAGTTTTATTAAGGTTTGTGTGTTTACCATTATTGCTTACAGGTTTGTGTGTTTATCACTATCACGTACGGGTTTGTGTGTTCATCACTATTGCTTACAGGTTTGTGTGTCTCTTGCTACGAGTACGTCTCAGTTTTATTAAGGTTTGTGTGTTTACCATTATTGCTTACAGGTTTGTGTGTTTATCACTATTACGTACAGGTTTGTGTGTTCATCACTATTGCTTACAGGTTTGTGTGTCTCTTGCTACGAGTACGTCTCAGTTTTATTAAGGTTTGTGTGTTTACCATTATTGCTTACAGGTTTGTGTGTTGATCACTATTGCTTGGAGGCTTATGTGTCTCTAGCTATGAGTCGTCTCAGTGAGTTCTCAGTATGCATGTTGTTCTTGTTATATGTATATTGCTTTGGACGACCTCTTCTTCTGATTGGATACTTAGTTTTCGTTGTGGTTATTTTTAAAATGTGTTAAGGGTGATTTGTTTTTGTTCAATGCACGGATAAGAAATTTGGTTGAAGAAAATGACTCCGACCTGAATCCGTTCAACAATTATATTCTTTAATCCGATAATCATTATTATTAAGCGTAAAACATTCATGATTTCACTCACAATGTTATGCATAATGAAACCATAATAATTATCTATTCATTGCTGCCAGATAAAGCCACTTTGCGTCCTTTCTTAATCTTTTGTTTATGGACCTTCCTTTTGTTAGTATCAACTGTCCTTTTATGATTTTTAACAATTTTGTGTTCGGCTATAGCCGCCGACGCACTATATATGTGGCCGGCTGGCTATAGCCGCCGACCTACTATATATGTGGCCGGCTGGCTATAGCCGCTGAACCACTCTATATGTGGCCGACTGGCTATAGCCGCCGACCCACTGTATATGTGGCCTGCTGGCTATAGCCGCCGACGCACTGTATATTTTTTTTTTTTTTTTTTTTTTAATAATTTGCGCGCACTCAAGGTCTAATAACCTTATTATGTCGGTGACACAGTGCGGGCAGAAGGTAGAGAGGAAGAGGAATAGAGGAGATGCCGATGGACATTGGTCTTAAATGCTTGCATGTTGCATTGAGGGGGGGAAACCGAATCCGGCAGGGAGTTCCAGATTCGTGTTGTTCGGTTAATGAAAGATTCTCTATATTTGACAGTACGTCCGAAAGCGGGCTTCAGAGTATATTGGTGAGCATTCCTAGAGAGACGTGTATTGCGGGAGAAGTGTTGAAGGGGCGGAATGCAACTGGCTATTTCATCAGAGCATTTTGGGTGGTAGTAACGATAAAACAGGGAGAGGCAGGTAACATTCCTGCGGTGTTCCAGCGAGTCTAATGTTTTGGTAATGCTGGAGTCACCTATCAGTTTTATGGCTCGTTTTTGTATTCTGTCTAGTAGGTGCAGTGAGGTCTTGGAAGCACCGGACCAGACATGAGCGTTAAACTCTAATTTGGGGCAAATGAACGCCTTATAGATAGTAGCCAGGTCTAAGGGTGAGAAATATTTCTTGCATCTGTATAAGAAGCCTAGGCATTTCGCAGCATTCTTGGCGACACTGAATATATGGTCGCTCCAATTAAGATTGTGAGCAACACTCATACCCAGGATGGAAAGCTTTTCAGTTTCTGAGATGCAAGTGCCATTCATGGATAATGGCTGCGGGTTAGTTATACGCTTTAACGACAAGAGACAGCATTGTGTTTTGGAAGCATTAAATTCCACTCTATTGTTTTTACCCCATTGGATGATGCTGTCGATATCGGAATTTAATGAGCTTAACATACGCTGCCGCTCATTATCTACAACCGAAGTGCAGGGTCGTAAACTGGTGAGCGAATATGAGAAGCTGAGGGTACTGTCGTCAGCGAAGGAGTGAATTGGATTAGAAGTAACAGACAAGAGATCATTTATAAAAATAAGAAAGAGTGTCGGAGACAAAACGGAGCCCTGGGGAACACCGGCATTTACAAAGTGAGTATCAGACTTGAATCCGTCCAAAACAACTTGAATTGAACGATTCGAAAGGTAGCTTCTAATCCATTGAAAGAGAGACTCATCGATCCCAAAAGCACGCATTTTCGACAAAAGGGCTTGATGCCAAACCCTGTCAAATGCTTTCGAAATATCCAGTGCAACAATTTTGCTTTCACCTGCTTGGTGAAGGGAGTGATTCCACTTTTCAGCGAGATATGCCATCATATCACCAGTGGATCTGTTGCTGCGGAAACCGTATTGGCGGTCATTGAGGAGTTTCCGTGATTCAAGATATTTCATAAGCTGACGGTTAATCAGCGTTTCCATGACCTTGGAAAGAAGGGACGTTAGTGCAATGGGTCGGTAGTTGGAGGGAGAAGATGATTCGCCTTTTTTGGGTATAGGCTGGACAAATGCTGTTTTCCACCTACTCGGAAAGAGCCCAGAGGTGTAGGAAAGGTGAAAAAGCTTACGCAGTGGTTTTGCCAGCGTAGAAGAACACCTCTTCAGAACTATTGAGGCAATACCATCTGGACCAGCGGATTTGTGTATGTCGAGGTCTTTAAGAACCCTTGCGACTGTACGAGTGCGGAAGTGGATTAGCCCCATGGTGGAATTGACGCACTCTAGTACAGGCGGAGACAAAGTACAAGCTGGCAGCTGAGAACTGGTTGCGAAATGGGCAGCAAGTAGGTTAGCTTTGTCTAAGGGGGTGACAGCTGGGATGTCATTGTGGATGAGCGTCGGTATAGACGACTTAGTTGAGTTTTTTACTTTTTTTACAAACGACCAGAAACTTTTGCTACCTTTGGGACATTGAAGGATTTTACGCCTTAATTTTTGGTCGGATTGGAATTTAATCCATCGAATGTGGGAGTTGCAGTCATTTCTGGCTCGTATGTACTTTTTTCGGTTTTCCTCAGAACTGTTTGCCTTGTAGGCCCGAAAACTTAGCTCCCTGAGCCTAATAGCCTCTTTGCAGCTCGAGTCGAACCACGTATTATCCTTAGGCCTGGTGCTTTTAATCTTGCTGGGAATAAAATTTGCCATGCCGATTCGGATAACGTTTACGATAATATCAGTTGCGGCGTCGACGTCGTTGTCGAGGAAGCACAACGACCAGTTAAAGATCCGAAAGAAGTTGTTAAGGCCGCACCAGTTGGCTTTCTCGTATAGCCATAGTGTTCTCTTAGGAGCTTTTTCTTTAACTGGATGGTGGGAGTTCGAGAATTTCGCTGATATCATGCAGTGGTCAGACAAGCCTAGGGGTTCCAATACATCGATCGTGTATTTGTCAGGCTGAGAGGTAAGAAACAAGTCCAGCGTGTTGGCGGTATGACCAGCAACATCGGGGATACGTGATGGCTCATTCACAAGTTGAGTTAAGTGATTTAACTCAGCAAAAATTTCAACATACCTTCCTTCGGGTGTTGTCTGTCCAGAATGTCGAAGCCACTGAGAATTGTGTACATTGAAATCGCCCGCTAAAACGATTTCAGTGCGAGGGAACAGGGAAACAATTCTTTGGATGGAATCAGACAGTGCGTCGAATGCATCAAATGTTGCATTCCTGTCTAGATTGGGGCTTCTATAAAGAAAACAGTAGTGGCCGGCTGGCTATAGCCGCCGACGCACTGTATATGTGGCCGGCTGGCTATAGCCGCCGACGCACTGTATGTGTGGCCGGCTGGCTGCAGCCGCCGATTCACTATATATGTACCCGGCTGGCCATGGCCGCCGAACCACTTTATATGTGGCTGGCTGGCTATAGCCGCCGACCCACTATATATGTGGCCGGCTGGCTATAGCCGCCGAACCACTGTATATGTGGCCGGCTTGCTATAGCCGCCGATTCACTATATATGTATCGGCTGGCCATAGCCGCCGACGCACTGTAATGTGGCCGGCTGGCTACAGCCGCCGATTCACTATATATGTACCCTGCTGGCTATGGCCGCCGAACCACTGTATATGCGGCCGGCTGGCTACAGCCGCCAACCCACTATATATGTGGCCGGCTGGCTATAGCCGCCGAACCACTATATATGTGGCGGACTGGCTATAGCCGCCGACCGACTATATATGTGGCCGGCTGGCTACAGCCGCCAACCGACTATATGTGTGGCCGTCTGGCTATAGCCACCGACCAACTATATATGTGGCCGACCGACTATAGCCGCCGACCCATTGTATATGTGTCCGGCTGGCTATAGCCGCCGCCCCACTATATATGTGGCCTAGATAATAACGACGAAAAGTATAAAAATAATTGAAAATAAGAAAGTACCTCTTACATAGCCAGGATACGAACAGGCGTGCTACATTAATCGGCGATTCAACCAATTACGCCACGACAGGATTTACGAACAGTCAGCCAAGTGTCATACTTAAGCAGATCACCATTTACCTCACATGGTTTATTCATTTGATTCATTTGGCGAACAATAGCCGAGTTGAATTAGTATTCACCTTACGTTTCGATGCCCCTACTAAAGCTTTCGTGTGTATGTGTGCAGTTTAGCAACACGCAACGCACAAACTTATTAACGCATAGCCATAGATTAATCACAGACAATAGACTTGTGTTTTAACCTACTCAGCCTACGCACCCTGACGTAGTACTAATCCTAAGTTCGATTATACACAGCGACACACTACTACTAATTTCGGTTACGCGTGACGGTAATATCCCCCATACCGAAACCTAAATTGTTTACACATCATTGCCATAGTATCGTAATTTTTATCTGAATTCTTCTTCCACCAGCAGGCAAAATCGAAACTTGTTTAAAAGGAAATCCTCTGAAAGATGAAAATTATATCAATTTGAATCACATCCAATAGATTGTGTTTATATCTACGCATCCTACGCACACTGTTCGATTGCGCACACCGACGAACTACTCTAATTTCGGTTACACGTGCCTGCAGTGATCGTTCCCATTGGTCACTGCTAATCATTATCCCTGCAAATATAGCAAACTGTGCTGCGTATTCTCTCCTTTTCTTTTAATTTGCTATATAACCATTGTTCTCACTTCAAATAAAGCATTCTAACCAATAACCTGCAGTGGCCATTCCCATTGGTCACTGCTAATCATTATCCCAGCAAATATACGTTCTCCTCTATATTCGGACTCTCTGCTGTCTCTTGTAAACAACCGGCATTCGCTTGATGCACTCACTTGTTGAGTTGCAAACTGTGCTACGAATTCTCTTTAAAAATAGCATTCTACCCAATAACCTGCAGTGACCGTTCCCATTGGTCACTGCTAATCATTATCCCTGCAAATATACGCTCTCCTCGCTATTCGGACGCTCTGCTGTCTTTTGTAAAGAACCAGCATTCGCTTGATGCACTCACTTGCTAGAGTTGCAAACTGTGCTACGAATTCTCTTCAAATATAGCATTCTACCCAATAACCTGCAGTGACCGTTCCCATTGGTCACTGCTAATCAATATCCCTGCAAATATACGCTCTCCTCGCTATTCGGACTTTCTGCTGTCTCTTATAACGAACCAGCGTTCTCTTGATACACTGACGTGTTTGAGTTTCAAACTCTACTACGTACAGCGTACAGCAAAGTTGGAGAAAGCGGTGGTATGTAACTCCTCCCATTTAAGAGTGATTTGAGAGAATTAATTGCTTATGATCAAAGGTGCGGCGAGTGGTGGATTGTTTTGCTCTCTTTTTTGTGATACCGGATCGTTGTCGGAGGTTGAATCCGGTTTGTCCTCATTCAAAGCTAATTCAACGGGCAAAGGGTATGAAGTGATTGGGATTTGTTTTTGACATGTATATGTTTTACCTTTGGGGTCGCTGGCGTTTTTTGCACATTTCGCCCAGCATGTATGTGTGTTTACCATTATTGCTTACAGGTTTGTGAGTTTATCACTATTACGTACAGGTTTGTGTGGCTCTTGCTACGAGTACGGGTTAGTTCTATTAAGGTTTGTGTGTTTACCATTATTGCTTCCAAGTTTGTGTGTTTATCACTATTACGTACAGGTTTGTGTGTTCATCACTATTGCTTACAGGTTTGTGTGTCTCTTGCTACGAGTACGTCTCAGTTTTATTAAGGTTTGTGTGTTTACTATTTTTGCTTACAGGTTTGTGTGGTGTTCACTATTGCTTACAGGTTTGTGTGTCTCTAGCTACGAGTCGTCTCAGTGAGTTCCCAGTTGATTGAAAGGTATGTATGTTGTTCTTGTTATATGTTGCTATGGACGACCTCTTCTTCTGATTGGATACTTAGTTTTCGTTGTTGTTATTTTTAAAATGTGTAAAGGGTGATTTGTTTTTGTTCAATGCACGGATAAGAAATTTGGTTGAAGAAAATGACTCCGACCTGAATCTGTTCAACAATTATATTCATTAATCCGATAATCATTATTATTAAGCGTATAACATTCATAAATACACTCACAATGTTATGCATAATGAAACCGAAATAATTATTCATTGCTGTCAGATAAAGCCACTTTGCTTCCTTTCTTAATCTTTTGTTTATGGACCTTCCTTTTGTTAGTATCAACTGTTATTTTATGATTTTTAACAATTTTGTGTTCGGCTATAGCCGCCGACGCACGATATATGTGGCCGGCTGGCTATAGCCGCCGATTTACTATACATCTATGTGTCGGCTGGCTATAGCCTCCGATTCGCTATATATGAAGCCGGCCGTCTATAGCCGCCGACCCACTATATATGTGGCCGGCTGGCTATGGCTGCCGACGCACTATATATGCGGCCGGCTGGCTATAGCCGTCGACACACTATATATGTGGCCGGCTGGCTATAGCCACCGATCCACTATATATGTGGCCGGCTGGCTATAGCCGCCGAACCACTGTAGGTATATGTGGCCGGCTGGCTATAGCCGCCGACCTAATATATATGTGGCCGGCTGGCTATAGCCGCCGATTTACTATACATATTTATTTATTTATTTATTTATTTATTTATTTATTTACATCAATCAGAGTTCTATTCTTATAGACTAAATAACAATATTTCATAGTTTTAATAAAAAAACAGTAAGGATATATTAACTGCTTAAGTTTGATAAATACATTACAATACGTCTTTTAAATATTTCTCTAGTACAATTATCAAAAAAGTCCAGAACATTGCAAGCTAAGTTGGCTTCACGAATACATCGCGTTAATGGCTCATTATTGCCATAGTTTGTACGATGAAAATCGATTTTAAATAGTGTCGGCTGGCTATAGCCTCCGATTCGCTATATATGAAGCCGGCTGGCTATAGCCGCCGGCACACTATATATGTGGCCGGCTGGCTATAGCCGCCGAACCACTGTATATGTGGCCGGCTGGCTATAGCCGCCGATTCACTATATATGTGGCCGGCAGGCTATAGCCGCCGACACACTACATATGTGGCCGGCTGGCTATAGCCGCCGATTCACTATATATGTGTCGGCTGGCCATAGCCGCCGACCCATTATACATATATGTGGCCGGCTGGCTATAGCCGCCGATTCACTATATATGTGTGGGCTGGCTATAGCCTCCGATTCGCTATGTATGTGGCCGGCTGGCTATAGCCGCCGAACCACTGGACACGTGGAAGGCTGGCTATAGCCGCCGACCCACTATATATGTGGCCGGCTGGCTATAGCCGCCGAACCACTGTATATGTGGCCGACTGACCATAGCCGCCGACCCACTGTACATATATGTAGCCGCCGATTCACTATATATGTGGCCGGCTGGCTATAGCCGCCGTCTGACTATAGCCGCCGACCCACTATATATGTGTCCGGCTGGCTATGGCCGCCGCCCCACTATATATGTGGCCTAGATAATAACGACGAAAAAGATAAAAATAATTGAAAATAAAAATTTAAAATTGAATTGAAAAAAATTAAAGCAAAAAAGTATCATAGCCAGGATACGAACAGGCGTGCTACATTAATCGGCGATTCAACCAATTGCGCACGACAGGATTTACGAACAGTCAGCCAAGTTTCATACTTAAGCAGATCACCATTCACCTCACATGGTGTATTCATTCGGTTCATTTGGCGAACAATAGCCGAGTTGAATTAGTATTCACCTTAAGTTTCGATGTCCCTACTAAAGCTTTCGTGTGTATGTGTGCAGTTTGGCAACACGCAACGCACAAACTTATTAACGCATAGCCATAGATTAATCACAGACAATAGACTTGTGTTTTAACCTACTCAGCCTACGCACCCTGACGTAGTACTAATCCTAAGTTCGATTACACACAGCGACACACTACTACTAATTTCGGTTACGCGTGACGGTAATATCCCCCATACCGAAACCTAAATTGTTTACACATCATTGCCACAGTATCGAAATTTTGTTCTGAATTCTTCTTCCACCAGCAGGCAGAATCGAAACTTGTTTAAAAGGAAATCCTCTGAAAGATGAAAATTATATCAATTTGAATCACAGCCAATAGATTGTGTTTATCATCCTACGCACACTGTTCGATTGCGCACACCGACACACTACTCTAATTTCGGTTACACGTGCCTGCAGTGATCGTGCCCATTGGTCACTGCTAATCATTATCCCAGCAAATATACGTTCTCCTCTATATTCGGACTCTCTGCTGTCTCTTGTAAAGAACCAGCATTCGCTTGATACACTCACTTGTTAGAGTTGCAAACTGTGCTACGAATTCTCTTCAAATATAGCATTCTAACCAATAACCTGCAGTGACAGTTCCCTTTGGTCACTGCTAATCATTATCCCTTCAAATATACGTTCTCCTCTATATTCAGACTCTCTGCTGACTCTTGTGAAGAACCAGCATTCGCTTAAAGCACTCATTTGTTAGAGTATCAAACTGTGCTACGAATTCTCTCTTCTTCTATTAATATGTCATTTAACCCTTTTTCTCTCTTCATATAAAGCATTCTACCCAATAACTTGCAGTGGCCATTTCCCTTTCGTCACTGCTAATCATTAACCAGTCAAATTTACGCTCTCCGCGCTATTAGGACTTTCAGCTGTCTCTTATAACGAACCTGCGTTCTCTTGATACACTCACGTGTTTGAGTTTCAAGCTGTACTACGTACTACGAACAGCAAAGTACGAATTGAGAGAATTAATTGCTTAAGTTCATGGCTGCGGCGAGTGGTGGATTGTTTTGCTCTCTTTTTTGTGATATCGGATCGTTGTCGGGGGTTGAATTCGGTTTGTCATCATTCAAAACTAATTCATCCGGCAAAGGGTAAGAAGTGATTGGGATTTGTTTTTGACATGTATGTATATGTTTTACCTCTGGGGTCGCTGGCGTTTTTTGCACATTTCGCCCAACATGTATTTTATTAAGGTTTGTGTGTTTACCATTATTGCTTACAGGTTTGTGTGTTTATCACTATTATGTACAGGCTTTTGTGTCTCTTGCTACGAGTACGTCTCAGTTTTATTAAGGTTTGTGTGTTTACCATTGTTGCTTACGGGTTTGTGTGTTTATCACTATCCCGTACAGGTTTGTGTGTTCATCACTATTGCTTACAGGTTTGTGTGTCTCTTGCTACGAGTACGTCTCAGTTTTATTAAGGTTTGTGTGTTTACCATTGTTGCTTACGGGTTTGTGTGTTTATCACTATCCCGTACAGGTTTGTGTGTTCATCACTATTGCTTACAGGTTTGTGTGTCTCTTGCTACGAGTGCGTCTCAGTTTTATTAAGGTTTGTGTGTTTACCATTATTGCTTACAGGTTTGTGTGTTGATCACTATTGCTTACAGGCTTGTGTGTCTCTAGCTACGAGTCGTCTCAGTGAGTTCCCAGTTGATTGAAAAGTATGCATGTTGTTCTTGTTATATGTATATTGCTTTGGACGACCTCTTCTTCTGATTGGATACTTAGTTTTCGTTGTGGTTATTTTTAAAATGTGTTGAGGGTGATTTGTTTTTGTTCAATGCACGGATAAGAAATTTGGTTGAAGAAAATGACTCCGACCTGAATCCGTTCAACAATTATATTCTTTAATCCGATAATTATTATTATTAAGCGTAAAACATTCATAATTACACTCACAATGTTATGCATAATGAAACCAATATAATTATTCATTGCTGCCAGACAAAGCCACTTTGCGTCCTTTCTTAATCTTTTGTTTATGGACCTTCCTTTTGTTAGTATCAACTGTTATTTTATGATTTTTAACAATTTTGTGTTCGGCTATAGCCTCCGACGCACTATATATGTGCCCGGTTGGCTATAGCCGCCGACCCACTATATATGTGGCCGGCTGGTTATAGCCGCTGAACCACTGTATATGTGGCCGACTGGCTATAGCCGCCGACCCACTGTATATGTGGCCGGCTGGCTATAGCCGCCGACGCACTGTATATGTGGCCGGCTGGCTACAGCCGCCGGTTCACTATATATGTACCCGGCTGGCTATGGCCGCCGAACCACTGTATATGTGGCCGGCTGGCTATAGCCGCCGACCCACTATATATGTGGCCGGCTGGCTATAGCCGCCGAACCACTGTATGTGTGGCCGGCTGGCTACAGCCGCCGGTTCACTATATATGTACCCGGCTGGCTATGGCCGCCGAACCACTGTATATGTGGCCGGCTGGCTATATCCGCCAACCCACTATATATGTGGCCGGCTGGCTATAGCCGCCGAACCACTATATAAGTGGCCGGCTGGCTATAGCCGCCGACCGACTATATATGTGGCCGGCTGGCTATAGCCGCCGACCGACTATATATGTGGCCGGCTGGCTATAGCCACCGACCGACTATATATGCGGCCGGCTGACTACAGCCGCCGACCCACTGTGTATGTATCCGGCTGGCTATAGCCGCCGCTCCACTATATATGTACATATGTGGCCCAGATAATAACGACGAAAAATATAAAAATAATTGAAAATAAAAAAGTACCTCTTACATAGCCAGGAAACGAACAGGCGTGCTACATTAATCGGCGATTCAACCAATTACGCCACGACAGGATTTACGAACAGTCAGCCAAGTGTCATACTTAAGCAGATCACCATTTACCTCACATGGTTTATTCATTTGATTCATTTGGCGAACAATAGCCGAGTTGAATAAGTATTCACCTTACGTTTCGATGTCCCTACTAAAGCTTTCGTGTGTATGTGTGCAGTTTGGCAACACGCAACGCACAAACTTATTAACGCATAGCCATAGATTAATCACAGACAATAGACTTGTGTTTATACCTACTCAGCGACACACTACTACTAATTTCGGTTACGCGTGACGGTAATATACCCCATACCGAAACCTAAATTGTTTACACATCATTGCCATAGTATCGAAATTTTGTTCTGAATTCTTCTTCCACCAGCAGGCAAAATCGGAATTCGTTTAAAAGGAAATCCTCTGAAAGATGAAAATTATATCAATTTGAATCACAGTCAATAGATTGTGTTTATATCTACTCATCCTACGCACACTGTTCGATTGCGCACACCGACACAGTACTCTAATTTCGGTTACACGTGCCTGCAGGGATCGTTCCCATTGGTCACTGCTAATCATTATCCCTGCAAATATTACAAACTGTGCTGCGTATTCTCTCCTTTTCTTTTAATTTGCCATATAACCATTGTTCTCACTTCAAATAAAGCATTCTAACCAATAACCTGCAGTGGCCGTTCCCATTGGTCACTGCTAATCATTATCCCTGCAAATATTACAAACTGTGCTGCGTATTCTCTCCTTTTCTTTTAATTTGCCATATAACCATTGTTCTCACTTCAAATAAAGCATTCTACCCAATAACCTGCAGTGACCGTTCCCATTGGTCACTGCTAATCATTATCCCTGCAAAATATACACTCTCCTCGCTATTCGGACATTCTGCCGTCTCGTATAACGAACCAGCGTTCTCTTGATACACACACGTGTTTGAGTTTCAAACTGTACTACGTACTACGCACAGCAAAGTTGGAGAAAGCGGTGGTATGTAACTCCTCCCCTTTAAGAGTGAATTGAGAGAATTAATTGCTTATGATCAATGGTCTGGCGAGTGGTGGATTGTTTTGCTCTCTTTTTTGTGATATCGGATCGTTGTCGGAGGTTGAATTCGGTTTGTCCTCATTCAAAGCTAATTCATCCGGCAAAGGGTAAGAAGTGGTTGGGATTTGTTTATAGCCGCTGAACCACTGTATATGTGGCCGACTGGCTATAGCCGCCGACCCACTGTATATGTGGCCGGCTGGCTATAGCCGCCGACGCACTGTATATGTGGCCGGCTGGCTACAGCCGCCGGTTCACTATATATGTACCCGGCTGGCTATGGCCGCCGAACCACTGTATATGTGGCCGGCTGGCTATAGCCGCCGACCCACTATATATGTGGCCGGCTGGCTATAGCCGCCGAACCACTGTATGTGTGGCCGGCTGGCTACAGCCGCCGGTTCACTATATATGTACCCGGCTGGCTATGGCCGCCGAACCACTGTATATGTGGCCGGCTGGCTATATCCGCCAAACCACTATATATGTGGCCGGCTGGCTATAGCCGCCGAACCACTATATAAGTGGCCGGCTGGCTATAGCCGCCGACCGACTATATATGTGGCCGGCTGGCTATAGCCGCCGACCGACTATATATGTGGCCGGCTGGCTATAGCCGCCGACCGACTATATATGCGGCCGGCTGACTACAGCCGCCGACCCACTGTGTATGTATCCGGCTGGCTATAGCCGCCGCTCCACTATATATGTGGCCTAGATAATAACGACGAAAAATATAAAAATAATTGAAAATAAGAAAGTACCTCTTACATAGCCAGGAAACGAACAGGCGTGCTACATTAATCGGCGATTCAACCAATTACGCCACAACAGGATTTACGAACAGTCAGCCAAGTGTCATACTTAAGCAGATCACCATTTACCTCACATGGTTTATTCATTTGATTCATTTGGCGAACAATAGCCGAGTTGAATAAGTATTCACCTTACGTTTCGATGTCCCTACTAAAGCTTTCGTGTGTATGTGTGCAGTTTGGCAACACGCAACGCACAAACTTATTAACGCATAGCCATAGATTAATCACAGACAATAGACTTGTGTTTATACCTACTCAGCGACACACTACTACGGTAGTAGTTACGGTTACGCGTGACGGTAATATACCCCATACCGAAACCTAAATTGTTTACACATCATTGCCATAGTATCGAAATTTTGTTCTGAATTCTTCTTCCACCAGCAGGCAAAATCGGAATTCGTTTAAAAGGAAATCCTCTGAAAGATGAAAATTATATCAATTTGAATCACAGTCAATAGATTGTGTTTATATCTACTCATCCTACGCACACTGTTCGATTGCGCACACCGACACAGTACTCTAATTTCGGTTACACGTGCCTGCAGGGATCGTTCCCATTGGTCACTGCTAATCATTATCCCTGCAAATATTACAAACTGTGCTGCGTATTCTCTCCTTTTCTTTTAATTTGCCATATAACCATTGTTCTCACTTCAAATAAAGCATTCTAACCAATAACCTGCAGTGGCCGTTCCCATTGGTCACTGCTAATCATTATCCCTGCAAATATTACAAACTGTGCTGCGTATTCTCTCCTTTTCTTTTAATTTGCCATATAACCATTGTTCTCACTTCAAATAAAGCATTCTACCCAATAACCTGCAGTGACCGTTCCCATTGGTCACTGCTAATCATTATCCCTGCAAAATATACACTCTCCTCGCTATTCGGACATTCTGCCGTCTCGTATAACGAACCAGCGTTCTCTTGATACACTCACGTGTTTGAGTTTCAAACTGTACTACGTACTACGCACAGCAAAGTTGGAGAAAGCGGTGGTATGTAACTCCTCCCCTTTAAGAGTGAATTGAGAGAATTAATTGCTTATGATCAATGGTCTGGCGAGTGGTGGATTGTTTTGCTCTCTTTTTTGTGATATCGGATCGTTGTCGGAGGTTGAATTCGGTTTGTCCTCATTCAAAGCTAATTCATCCGGCAAAGGGTAAGAAGTGGTTGGGATTTGTTTTTGACATGTATATGTTTACCTCTGGGGTCGCTGGCGTTTTTTGCACATTTCGCCCAGCATGTATTTTATTAAGGTTTGTGTGTTTACCATTATTGCTTACAGGTTTGTGTGTTTATCACTATTACGTACAGGCTTGTGTGTCTCTTGCTACGAGTACGTCTCAGTTTTATTAAGGTTTGTGTGTTTACCATTATTGCTTACAGGTTTGTGTGTTTATCACTATCACGTACAGGTTTGTGTGTTCATCACTATTGCTTACAGGTTTGTGTGTCTCTTGCTACGAGTACGTCTCAGTTTTATTAAGGTTTGTGTGTTTACCATTATTGCTTACAGGTTTGTGTGTTTATCACTATTACGTACAGGTTTGTGTGTTCATCACTATTGCTTACAGGTTTGTGTGTCTCTTGCTACGAGTACGTCTCAGTTTTATTAAGGTTTGTGTGTTTACCATTATTGCTTACAGGTTTGTGTGTTGATCACTATTGCTTGGAGGCTTATGTGTCTCTAGCTATGAGTCGTCTCAGTGAGTTCTCAGTATGCATGTTGTTCTTGTTATATGTATATTGCTTTGGACGACCTCTTCTTCTGATTGGATACTTAGTTTTCGTTGTGGTTATTTTTAAAATGTGTTAAGGGTGATTTGTTTTTGTTCAATGCACGGATAAGAAATTTGGTTGAAGAAAATGACTCCGACCTGAATCCGTTCAACAATTATATTCTTTAATCCGATAATCTTTATTATTAAGCGTAAAACATTCATGATTTCACTCACAATGTTATGCATAATGAAACCATAATAATTATCTATTCATTGCTGCCAGATAAAGCCACTTTGCGTCCTTTCTTAATCTTTTGTTTATGGACCTTCCTTTTGTTAGTATCAACTGTCCTTTTATGATTTTTAACAATTTTGTGTTCGGCTATAGCCGCCGACGCACTGTATATGTGGCCGGCTGGCTATAGCCGCCGACGCACTGTATGTGTGGCCGGCTGGCTGCAGCCGCCAATTCACTATATATGTACCCGGCTGGCCATGGCCGCCGAACCACTTTATATGTGGCTGGCTGGCTATAGCCGCCGACCCACTATATATGTGGCCGGCTGGCTATAGCCGCCGAACCACTGTATATGTGGCCGGCTTGCTATAGCCGCCGATTCACTATATATGTATCGGCTGGCCATAGCCGCCGACGCACTGTAATGTGGCCGGCTGGCTACAGCCGCCGATTCACTATATATGTACCCTGCTGGCCATGGCCGCCGAACCACTGTATATGCGGCCGGCTGGCTATAGACGCCGAACCACTATATATGTGGCCGACTGGCTATAGCCGCCGATTCACTATATATGGGGCCGGCTGGCTATAGCCGCCGACCGACTATATATGTGGCCGGCTGGCTATAAATTAACTTATTTTAAATTAAAACAAAAAAAAGAAAGAATTCTACTCTTCCGGGTTCCTACTTTATTTGCTTAAGTCCAACTTAGAACTAACTTACATTTTTCAATTCCCACTCAACCCAAGCTTGGAATACAGGAACATGAGGAAATGCGTCCATTGGAAAGGGCGCTCATTCCATCCCATGTACCACTTCTCTCCTCTCTGCCTATTCGGCCACGGCGTGATAACTCCGGTGTTCCGATGATGGCTTGCAAGCTCGGGTGATGGTGATAAGCCCATCATCGCAGGTGCTGCGTTGGTGTAAATGTTCATGTTTGCATGATGTTGGATGTTGGGTGTTTAGTGTTGGGTGTCGGGTGTTGGGTGTTGGAGTGGGTAAATGTAATTTTTGTTAATTCCTCCCCTCTTAAATCAAAACGTCCTCGTTTTGTTTCAGAAGCAGGGAATTTGGCTTAGTAGCAGATTGGGCAGGCACGACGAAATATTCAAACTTACACATTCTTATTGCTACGAATACTTAAACTATTCAAGTTTTTACATATATGTAGATCTATGTAATTATATGTATGAACAATTTTTCCTTTAATTTTTAATTTTATTTTTTGTTGTTAGTAAATGTTATAAACGTTATCGCTTGACCTGCAAATTAATTTAATTATTCAATTAATCATAGTGTTAGTAGTAGTATTAGTAGTTATGCTTAATTTATTTGTCTTTTTCCTGAGTGGATTTATTTATAATGATTTCTTTTCATTGTTAAATTTACTATTAAGGAGTTCAAAGTCCTCATGGTCTGGGGAACCCGCTAGCTATTTCGAAACACTGCCAGTGAAATCTAGAAAGCGTTTGGCTTCGTTAGGGAGTCTAAGGCAGTTAGTATGATTTCTGAATATTTCTAGGTCATGGATAAGGAAGGGGTAGAATGGATTTTGGGGATCAATGATTTTGTTTATAATTCCGACCGTTTTTGTCTAAGCAGGTTTGATGAATGTCTAGATCTGTTTGTTTTTTATTAAGTGTACTATTTTGAAGTTTTCGTCTTTTAGTTTGGCTATTCTGTCAGTACTTGTATGTTCGTGTAGTCCAATATCTGTACACTTGTCGTGGGAAAAGACCTGAAAAATGTATGTTTAGTTTTTTATATGAGATTTGTGAACGATTCTTCCTGATTCAGTTAAGATAGTGGTGCCGAGGTTTTCGCGCACTATTTCTTTCTTGAATCTATCTGAGAGTTTAGTTCCCAATCTCTTATTCCGTTTCACAAAAATAAGTTGTCCAGGTAGATAGTCTTTAACTTTATGTCTTTTTTTGTTATGATGCTTTAGGTCTTGTCTTTGCTTCCTTGCCAGTTTGTCATAGGTTTCCTGTCTAGTTTTGTTGTACGTCTCTGGTCCAAACGAAACATTTCTTCTGAAGAAAAGGTCTACAGGTTTGCGTTTAGTCGTAGAATGAATAGTGTGGTTATATTCATTAGTGGATTTTTCTAGCAACTCCTCGAAATTCCTTTCGGTTTCGTTTGCCTTAATGCACCTCATTATCTCGATTAAGGTCGAGTGAAAGCGTTCTACCTGACCATTGGGTTCGCTTTTATAAGGTGGTGTTGTGAACACGTTGATCCCTAATTCATCTTTAAGCATGAATAAAATTGAGGCTGAATTAAGCGAAGGCTCATTGTCGATAACGATGCTCTTCGGTACGCCAAAAAAGAAAATAACTTCTCTCAAGGGTTTCCTGATATCTTGAATAGACTTGCTGTTTACTATTCTCGTTTGGGCATATTTGGTAAATTTGTCGATGGCAGTGAGAACGATTTTGTTTTCTGTTAGGAAGAGGTCAAGGTGAACAATTTGTCCGGGATATGTGGGTAATGGTGTTTCTTTAAGTTCTGGTTTATTGGGGTGCCTTTCGTATTTGCTACGCTTGCAGATTGCACAGATAAGAGTGATTCTTTTGATTTTGCGCATCATAGATGGGAAGTAGTACTTCTCTAATATCTGAGCACGATTCTCTTGTGCGTTTCTGTGGGCACGGTTATGGGTTTCTATTATGATGGCTTCCTGGTCAGTTTCGCTATGGATATCTTCTACCTGCATTTGTGTGAATCGGATTTTGTAAGATTTAAAATGTAATGGGTAAGTTTCTTGGATCATTCCTATTATGAATTCTTGGGTTTTGATGCAGTTGATCACAGACGGGTTTAGAATCTTTTTAAGAATTTGTATTAGTATCTCAGTATTATAGGTTGGTTCTGTAATGATGTGACGATGGTAACCAGGGAAAACGATTTTAAATTCGTGGCCAGAAGGCTCACCAACGTTAAGAAAGATCTGACTTTTAAAGACGTTTATGGGTGTATCTACACTTGAAATTAGACCTAGAGAACAACTTTCGTCGCTATGGATGGTAGGAGTCATTGAATTTAGGGCAATATCAATGGGAGGTCTAGAAAGTGCATCAGCCACTACATTACTCTTTCCGGGTTTGTACACTAGTTCGTAATTGTACTCCTCTAATATTGCCTTCCACCGTTTCATTTTGGCGTTGGTATTTTTATGGCTTAGAGCGTACGTCAGGGGTTGGTGATCCGTGTGTATCTTGACTTTCGCTGAACCATAGAGATGGTTCCTTAAGGATTTAAGAGCCCAGATTATTGCCAGCATCTCCTTCTCATTTGCGGCATAATGCTCTTCGACTTTACTCAAGGTTCGCGAAATGAAAGTAATGGGTTTGTTTTGTTGTGCAAGAACTGCGCCTAGGGCGTAATTAGAGGCGTCGGTTGTTAAATGGAACTCTTTACTGAAATCGGGATATGTAAGTATGATTTCTCTTGAAACGAGTGCTTGTTTGATCTTCCCAAAAGCTTCTCGAGCTTCACTACTGAGAGTTATGAGTTGTTTACTCGAGACATTTTTTGCTAGGCGTCCTTTTTCTCCTCTTAAGATGGTTGTGAGGGGTTTTGCCAGTTTTGCATAGTCGCGAATGAAGCGACGGTAGTATCCAGATAAACCTAGAAAAGATCTAAGATCCCTAAGTGTTCTCGGAGGCGGAAAATTGAGGATGGCTTCAACCTTCGCAGGATTTGTTTTAATACCTTGGGATGAGATAACGAATCCAAGGAATTCCACCTCAGTCTTGAAGAACTCGCATTTATCCAATTGGACCTTCATGTTTGCTGTTTCTAATGTTCTAAAGATTTTCTGGATATTTTCTGCGTGTTGTCGTTCATTCTGGCTGAAGATGATAATATCATCTATGTACACGTAACATATCTTACCAATATGCTCGCGCAAGATGTCATCGAGTGCTCTCTGAAATATCGCCGGTGCATTCTTTAGACCGAACGGAAGCCTGGTGAACTCATATTTTCCGTTGTTCACCGAAAAAGCTGTTTTCTCTATGTCGTCTTCCTTAAGAAGAATTTGGTGAAATCCACTCTTAAGATCCAACACCGAAAACCAATTGTTTTTCCCTAACTGGGAGAGCACTTCGTTGATTTCTGGTATAGGGTACCTGTCTGCTATTGTAAAGCCATTTAATTTCCTGTAGTCTATTACAAGACGAAACTTTTTTTCAGCGGATGCGTCGAGTTTTTTCGGCACAATCCAAACTGGTGAATTATATGGCGATCTTGAGGGCCTAATTATTCCGTTATCCAATAAGCTCTTAATTTGTTTATCCACTTCTGACTTTAAGGCCATGGGATATGGATAATATTTCGAATATATAGGTCCTTCGTTTGTTGTTCGGATCTCGCCTTTAACATTGGTAGTATACGTTAGCTTTTCGTTGGGCTCATCGAAGAGTCCGGGAAAGCTAGATACCAGCGAAGTTATGGTTCTTTTTTGTTCCGTTGTCATATGGTCAGTTCTAATGGTTACATTGTTTATATCCTGAGTGATTTTATATTTAATACAAATTTTTATTTGGTTACATACTTCCATATAGTTTTGCTTGGTATGAATGACAGCTGATAACTCTCGTAAGCTATCGTGGCCAAGTATACCATCGAATGATTTGAGATTTGGTAACAAGAAAAATTTAATTTTTACGTCAGTAAGTCCAAAGAGATTTATAAAGGCATGCTGGCTGACCCTTACGCTCCCAGCTACTGAGTTTGCGTAAAAATGCTGTTCGTTTTCTTTGGGGTTAGGAACTAGGGATGGTTTGATATAATTTTTATTGGAGCCTGTATCTATTAAAAACTGTAGCATTTCTCCGCTCCTCGTGCGGCATTCAAAATAAGGTAACGAGGAGCTTGTTATTCTAAAAAATGTACATCTGCGTAATCGATAGAATCTGATTGCTCAAAGGTACTTGGAATATTTTCGGCATATTCTTCAAGGGTTTGGTCATGTGTCTCGTTTGCTGTTGTTATTGCATTGTTATATTCTTGTTCCTCATTGTGCGATAGTTCGATATGGAAATTTCGTTGATCGTAGGTTGGTTTAGGAACAGGTGGACGAGGGGGATTATTTATATCATTTGCTGCTCTAAACTGCTGCCGATTTTGTTGATTTATCTGCACAGCTTGAGCAGGTGGATTCTGCGTTAAGACTTGCGTACGAGATAGTGCCCAATTAGGAGTTTGAGGGTACTGGTTGGGATTAAAATTAGGCGGACGAGGGGCAAAATTTGGTTGATATGATCTTGGGTTATAAGTAGGATTGAATGGAGCTGTAGGTACATAATAATTTTGGTGTTGCTGTGGTTTAAACATCGAATTATAGGTAGGACGAGGGTTGGGGGTTTGATTTGGGAATGGAGGATTTTTTCGGCTTAGGTTTTGAGAGTTATGAGTGTAGTTTGACCTAAACGTTTGGTTCTCGAGTTTTAGGCATAAATCCAAAGCTTGTGGTAGGTCTAAGTGCGCTTTTATAGCGAGGAGTCGAGGCAGATCACCTTTTAGTCCTCTAACGAATGTATCTAAGGCCTTTTTGCGATAGGTCTTTGTTATTACATCCATTGCTTCAACACCGATGTCGAGACATGACAATTTGTTCAAAATAAGGGAAAGGTGTGAATACACCTTTTGGTAGAACGTCGAGACCGTTTCGTTGCCCTGTACTAAAGAGAACATTTGGTACTCCAAAGTACCTAAGTCTCTTTTATCGGCATAATGCATTGCCAGACATTTGGAGATGCTATCCCAATTTAGAGAAGTATTGTATGATTCTAAGATGGTGTCGGCGTTGCCGACAATTTTGTTTCTTATTACACACAAAATTCCATAGTATTTAGTCGTTCCCTTTATCGGGTCATACAGTTTCAGAACGCGATCAACACTTTTTTTCCAGGAACTAAACTCTCCTGGATCTCCCGAAAAGTCTCTTATGCAACGTACAATGTCAGGGATTTTATCTAGATCATTTATATCGTCCCCACTAGAATCAATTGGTTGGTCCATGTCAGAGAAATTGTCAGAAATCGGATTTAATACGCTTTGGACTATATTTGGCCCTTGTTCTTTCAGTACTTGACGAACGATTGAAGTTATCACCGAATCTAGGGCGCGCGTGGATCTTGTCTCAAGACCAGCGTCCCCATGGGAAGTACCCGAGTGGAAGGAAGAATTTGCAAGATCATTGTGCATGCCTGATAAGCTAGGACCCTGAGTGTTAGTTGGCGGTGGATTGTTAGAGGTGTTAGTTGGCGGTGGAATGTTAGAGGGGTTAGTTGGCGGTAGAATGTTAGAGGGGTTAGTTGGCGGTAGAATGTTAGAGGGGTTAGTTGGGATATTAGCTCTGGCTTGGGGAATGACGCTTTGAGAACTTTGAGCCCTTGTGTTAGGCATTTTCTTAATTTTTAATTATATATTCTTTGCACTTAACAATAATTTTTTTTTAATATTATATAATATTTTTTTGTTTTGAATATATGTATATATATATATATTATGCTTATATGTATATGTAGTTTACTTTCAGTCAAATAAACACAGGTTTTTGTTCTAATATTTGTTTCACTTATGGTATATATATGTACATATGAATTTAGATTATTATTAATATATGTATATAGATATAGATATAGATTATATAATATGTATTATAACTTAACCTCTAGTATATAAGTACAGTATACGTTGGTATGACGTCGAGTGGTGCGGCTAGCAGTCTGCTTCCCGTTCTTCTCGCGTTGGGGCTACTAGGGGGCCCTTTGACTGTTTAATTAAATTCACCGGGCGGCGTCTTTTTATTTTTTATGGTTGGGTGGTGGAAACCGGTGGTTGCGGAATTAGTACTAAAAACAGACGCGGCGGCTGCTTAAGGCGAACTGGTAACTGTTTTTTTTTTTTTCAAATCGGAACAAACAAACACGGCGGCTATTTGAGGCGAACTGGATTGCTTGAATAGCGAATAGCACGACGGCTAATTGAGGCGATAAGGCTTTCACTTTTTCCCGATTTGCACATTCACGCACTGAGAACCACCGGTCCCTGCTCGGGGCGCCAATTAACTTATTTTAAATTAAAACAAAAAAAAGAAAGAATTCTACTCTTCCGGGTTCCTACTTTATTTGCTTAAGTCCAACTTAGAACTAACTTACATTTTTCAATTCCCACTCAACCCAAGCTTGGAATACAGGAACATGAGGAAATGCGTCCATTGGAAAGGGCGCTCATTCCATCCCATGTACCACTTCTCTCCTCTCTGCCTATTCGGCCACGGCGTGATAACTCCGGTGTTCCGATGATGGCTTGCAAACTCGGGTGATGGTGATAAGCCCATCATTGCAGGTGCTGCGTTGGTGTAAATGTTCATGTTTGCATGATGTTGGGTGTTGGGTGTTTAGTGTTGGGTGTCGGGTGTTGGGTGTTGGAGTGGGTAAATGTAATTTTTGTTAATTTATAGCCGCCGACCGACTATAAATGTGGCCGGCTGACTATAGCCGCCGACCCACTGTATATGTGTCCGGCTGGCTATAGCCGCCGCCCCACTATATATGTGGCCCTGATAATAACGACGAAAAAGGTAAAAATAATTGAAAATAAAAAAGTACCTCTTACATAGCCAGGATACGAACAGGCGTGCTACATTAATCGGCGATTCAACCAATTACGCCACGACAGGACTTCCGAACAGTCAGCCAAGTGTCATACTTAAGGAGATCGCCATTTACCTCACATGGTTTATTCATTTGGTTCATTTGGCGAACAATAGCCGAGTTGAATAAGTAATCACCTTACGTTTTAATGTCCCTGCTAAAGCTTTCGTGTGTATGTGTGCAGTTTCGCAACACGCAACGCACAAACTTATTAACACATAGCCATAGATCTATCACAGACAATAGACTTGTGTTTATACCTACTCAGCCTACGCACCCTGACGTAGTACTAATCCTAAGTTCGATTACACACAGCGACACACTACTACTAATTTCGGTTACGCGTGACGGTAATATACCCCATACCGAAACCTAAATTGTTTACACATCATTGCCATAGTATCGAAATTTTGTTCTGAATTCTTCTTCCACCAGCAGGCAAAATCGAAACTTGTTTAAAAGGAAATCCTCTGAAAGATGAAAATTATACCAATTTGAATCACAGCCACTAGATTGTGTTTATAACTACTCATCCTACGCACACTGTTCGATTGCGCACACCGACAAACTACTCTAATTTCGGTTACACGTGCCTGCAGTGATCGTTCCCGTTGGTCACTGCTAATCATTATCCCTGCAAATATAGCAAACTGTGCTGCGTATTCTCTCCTTTTCTTTTAATTTGCTATATAACCATTGTTCTCACTTCAAATAAAGCATTCTAACCAATAACCTGCAGTGGCCATTCCCATTGGTCACTGCTAATCATTATCCCAGCAAATATACGTTCTCCTCTATATTCGGACTCTCTGCTGTCTCTTGTAAACAAGCGGCATTCGCTTGATGCACTCACTTGTTTGAGTTGCAAACTGTGCTACGAATTCTCTTCAAAAATAGCATTCTACCCAATAACCTGCAGTGACCGTTCCCATTGGTCACTGCTAATCATTATCCCTGCAAATATACGGTCTCCTCGCTATTCGGACTCACTGCTGTCTCTTGTAAGGAACAAGCATTCGCTTGATGCACTCACTTGTTAGAGTTGCAAACTGTGCTACGAATTCTCTTCAAATATAGCATTCTACCCAATAACCTGCAGTGACCGTTCCCATTGGTCACTGCTAATCATTATCCCTGCAAATATACGCTCTCCTCGCTATTCGGACTTTCTGCTGTCTCTTATAACGAACCAGCGTTCTCTTGATACACTCACGTGTTTGAGTTTCAAACTCTACTACGTACAACGTACAGCAAAGTTGGAGAAAGCGGTGGTATGTACATAACTCCTCCCATTTAAGAGTGAATTGAGAGAATTAATTGCTTATGATCAATGGTGCGGCGAGTGGTGGATTGTTTTGCTCTCTTTTTTGTGATATCGGATCGTTGTCGGAGGTTGAATTCGGTTTGTCCTCATTCAAAGCTAATTCATCCGGCAAAGGGTAAGAAGTGATTGGGATTTGTTTTTGACATGTATATGTTTTACCTCTGGGGTCGCTGGCGTTTTTTGCACATTTCGCCCAGCATGTATTTTATTAAGGTTTGTGTGTTTACCATTATTGCTTACAGGTTTGTGTGTTTATCACTATTACGTACAGGCTTGTGTGTCTCTTGCTACGAGTACGTCTCAGTTTTATTAAGGTTTGTGTGTTTACCATTGTTGCTTACGGGTTTGTGTGTTTATCACTATCACGTACAGGTTTGTGTGTTCATCACTATTGCTTACAGGTTTGTGTGTCTCTTGCTACGAGTGCGTCTCAGTTTTATTAAGGTTTGTGTGTTTACCATTATTGCTTACAGGTTTGTGTGTTGATCACTATTGCTTACAGGCTTGTGTGTCTCTAGCTACGAGTCGTCTCAGTGAGTTCCCAGTTGATTGAAAAGTATGCATGTTGTTCTTGTTATATGTATATTGCTTTAGACGACCTCTTCTTCTGATTGGATACTTAGTTTTCGTTGTGGTTATTTTTAAAATGTGTTAAGGGTGATTTGTTTTTGTTCAATGCACGGATAAGAAATTTGGTTGAAGAAAATGACTCCGACCTGCATCCGTTCAACAATTTATTATATTCTTTAATCCGATAATCATTATTATTAAGCGTAAAACATTCATGATTTCACTCACAATGTTATGCATAATGAAACCATAATAATTATCTATTCATTGCTGCCAGATAAAGCCACTTTGCGTCCTTTCTTAATCTTTTGTTTATGGACCTTCCTTTTGTTAGTATCAACTGTCCTTTTATGATTTTTAACAATTTTGTGTTCGGCTATAGCCGCCGACGCACTATATATGTGGCCGGCTGGCTATAGCCGCCGACCCACTATATATGTGGCCGGCTGGCTATAGCCGCTGAACCACTCTATATGTGGCCGACTGGCTATAGCCGCCGACCCACTGTATATGTGGCCGGCTGGCTATAGCCGCCGACGCAATGTATATGTGGCCGGCTGGCTATAGCCGCCGACGCACTGTATATGTGGCCGGCTGGCTATAGCCGCCGACGCACTGTATGTGTGGCCGGCTGGCTGCAGCCGCCGATTCACTTTATATGTACCCGGCTGGCCATGGCCGCCGAACCACTTTATATGTGGCTGGCTGGCTATAGCCGCCGACCCACTATATATGTGGCCGGCTGGCTATAGCCGCCGAACCACTGTATATGTGGCCGGCTTGCTATAGCCGCCGATTCACTATATATGTATCGGCTGGCTATAGCCGCCGATTCACTATATATGTGTCGGCTGGCTATAGCCGCCGATTCACTATATATGTGCCGGCTGGATATAGCCGCCGATTCACTATATATGTGGCCGGCTGGCTATAGCCGCCGACCCACTATATATGTGGCCGGGTGGCTGCAGCCGCCGATTCACTATATGTGTACCCGGCTGGCTATGGCCACCGAACCACTTTATATGTGGCCGGCTGGCTATAGCCGCCGACCCACTATATATGTGGCCGGCTGGCTGTAGCCGCTGAACCACTGTATATGTGGCCGACTGGCTTTAGCCGCCGACCCACTGTATATGTGGCCGGCTGGCCATAGCCGCCGACGTACTGTATATGTGGCCGGCTGGCTATAGCCGCCGACGCACTGTATATGTGGCCGGGTGGCTGCAGCCGCCGATTCACTATATGTGTACCCGGCTGGCTATGGCCGCCGAACCACTTTATATGCCGCCGGCTGGCTATAGCCGCCGACCCACAATATATGTGGCAGGCTAGCTATAGCCGCCGAACCACTGTATATGTGGCCGGCTGGCTATAGCCGCCGATTCACTATATATGTATCGGCTGGCCATAGCCGCCGACGCACTCTATATGTGGCCGGGTGGCTGCAGCCGCCGATTCACTATATGTGTACCCGGCTGGCTATGGCCGCCGACCCACTATATATGTGGCCGGCTGGCTATAGTCGCCGACCCACTATATATGTGTCGGCTGGCTATAGCCGCCGATTCACTATATATGTGTCGGCTGGCTATAGCCGCCGATTCACTATATATGTGTCGGCTGGCTATAGCCGCCGATTCACTATATATGTGTCGGCTGGCTATAGCCGCCGATTCACTATATATGTGTCGGCTGGCTATAGCCGCCGATTCACTATATATGTGTCGGCTGGCTATAGCCGCCGATTCACTATATATGTGTCGGCTGGCTATAGCCGCCGATTCACTATATATGTGTCGGCTGGCTATAGCCGCCGATTCACTATATATGTGTCGGCTGGCTATAGCCGCCGATTCACTATATATGTGTCGGCTGGCTATAGCCGCCGATTCACTATATATGTGTCGGCTGGCTATAGCCGCCGATTCACTATATATGTGTCGGCTGGCTATAGCCGCCGATTCACTATATATGTGTCGGCTGGCTATAGCCGCCGATTCACTATATATGTGTCGGCTGGCTATAGCCGCCGATTCACTATATATGTGTCGGCTGGCTAAAGCCGCCGATTCACTATATATGTGTCGGCTGGCTATAGCCGCCGATTCACTGTATATGTGTCGGCTGGCTGTAGCCGCCGATTCACTATATATGTGTCGGCTGGCTATAGCCGCCGATTCACTGTATATGTGTCGGCTGGCTATAGCCGCCGATTCACTATATATGTGGCCGGCTGGCTATGGCTGCCGACGCACTATATATGCGGCCGGCTGGCTATAGCCGTCGACACACTATATATGTGGCCGGCTGGCTATAGCCACCGATCCACTATATATGTGGCCGGCTGGCTATAGCCGCCGAACCACTGTAGGTATATGTGGCCGGCTGGCTATAGCCGCCGATTCACTATATATGTGTCGGCTGGCTATAGCCGCCGATTCACTATATATGTGTCGGCTGGCTATAGCCGCCGATTCACTATATATGTGTCGGCTGGCTATAGCCGCCGATTCACTATATATGTGTCGGCTGGCTATAGCCGCCGATTCACTATATATGTGTCGGCTGGCTATAGCCGCCGATTCACTATATATGTATGTGTCGGCTGGCTATAGCCGCCGATTCACTATATATGTGTCGGCTGGCTAAAGCCGCCGATTCACTATATATGTGTCGGCTGGCTATAGCCGCCGATTCACTGTATATGTGTCGGCTGGCTGTAGCCGCCGATTCACTATATATGTGTCGGCTGGCTATAGCCGCCGATTCACTGTATATGTGTCTGCTGGCTATAGCCGCCGATTCACTATATATGTGTCGGCTGGCTATAGCCGCCGATTCACTATATATGTGTCGGCTGGCTATAGCCGCCGATTCACTATATATGTGTCGGCTGGCTATAGCCGCCGATTCACTATATATGTGTCGGCTGGCTATAGCCGCCGATTCACTATATATGTGTCGGCTGGCTATAGCCGCCGATTCACTATATATGTGTCGGCTGGCTAAAGCCGCCGATTCACTATATATGTGTCGGCTGGCTATAGCCGCCGATTCACTGTATATGTGTCGGCTGATTTACTATATATGTGTCGGCTGGCTATAGCCGCCGATTCACTATATATGTGTCGGCTGGCTATAGCCGCCGATTCACTATATATGTGGCCTAGATAATAACGACGAAAAATATAAAAATAATTGAAAATAAAAAAGTACCTCTTACATAGCCAGGATACGAACAGGCGTGCTACATTAATCGGCGATTCAACCCATTACGCCACGACAGGACTTCCGAACAGTCAGCCAAGTGTCATACTTAAGGAGATCACCATTTACCTCACATGGTTTATTCATTTGGTTCATTTGGCGAACAATAGCCGAGTTGAATAAGTAATCACCTTACGTTTTAATGTCCCTGCTAAAGCTTTCGTGTGTATGTGTGCAGTTTCGCAACACGCAACGCACAAACTTATTAACGCATAGCCATAGATTAATCACAGACAATAGACTTGTGTTTTAACCTACTCAGCCTACGCACCCTGACGTAGTACTAATCCTAAGTTCGATTAAACACAGCGACACACTACTACTAATTTCGGTTACGCGTGACGGTAATATCCCCCATACCGAAACCTAAATTGTTTACACATCATTGCCACAGTATCGAAATTTTGTTCTGAATTCTTCTTCCACCAGCAGGCAGAATCGAAACTTGTTTAAAAGGAAATCCTCTGAAAGATGAAAATTATATCAATTTGAATCACAGCCACTAGATTGTGTTTATAACTACTCATCCTACGCACACTGTTCGATTGCGCACACCGACACAGTACTCTAATTTCGGTTACACGTGCCTGCAGTGATCGTTCCCATTGGTCACTGCTAATCATTATCCCAGCAAATATACGTTCTCCTCTATATTCGGACTCTCTGCTGTCTCTTGTAAAGAACCAGCATTCGCTTGATACACTCACTTGTTAGAGTTGCAAACTGTGCTACGAATTCTCTTCAAATATAGCATTCTAACCAATAACCTGCAGTGACAGTTCCCTTTGGTCACTGCTAATCATTATCCCTTCAAAAATACGTTCTCCTCTATATTCAGACTCTCTGCTGACTCTTGTGAAGAACCAGCATTCGCTTAAAGCACTCATTTGTTGAAGTATCAAACTGTGCTACGAATTCTCTCTTCTTCTATTAATATGTCATTTAACCCTTTTTCTCTCTTCATATAAAGCATTCTACCCAATAACCTGTAGTGGCCGTTTCCCTTTCGTCCCTGCTAATCATTAACCAGTCAAATTTACGCTCTCCGCGCTATTAGGACTTTCAGCTGTCTCTTATAACGAACCTGCGTTCTCTTGATACACTCACGTGTTTGAGTTTCAAACTGTACTACGTACTACGCACAGCAAAGTTGGAGAAAGCGGTGGTATGTAACTCCTCCCCTTTAAGAGTGAATTGAGAGAATTAAATGCTTTTGATCAATGGTCTGGCGAGTGGTGGATTGTTTTGCTCTCTTTTTTGTGATATCGGATCGTTGTCGGAGGTTGAATTCGGTTTGTCATCATTCAAAGCTAATTCATCCGGCAAAGGGTAAGAAGTGGTTGGGATTTGTTTTTGACATGTATATGTTTTACCTCTGGGGTCGCTGGCGTTTTTTGCACATTTCGCCCAGCATGTATTTTATTAAGGTTTGTGTGTTTACCATTATTGCTTACAGGTTTGTGTGTTTATCACTATTATGTACTATACGCGCTATTAGGACTTTCAGCTGTCTCTTATAACGAACCTGCGTTCTCTTGATACACTCACGTGTTTGAGTTTCAAACTGTACTACGTACTACGCACAGCAAAGTTGGAGAAAGCGGTGGTATGTAACTCCTCCCCTTTAAGAGTGAATTGAGAGAATTAAATGCTTTTGATCAATGGTCTGGCGAGTGGTGGATTGTTTTGCTCTCTTTTTTGTGATATCGGATCGTTGTCGGAGGTTGAATTCGGTTTGTCATCATTCAAAGCTAATTCATCCGGCAAAGGGTAAGAAGTGGTTGGGATTTGTTTTTGGCATGTATATGTTTTACCTCTGGGGTCGCTGGCGTTTTTTGCACATTTCGCCCAGCATGTATTTTATTAAGGTTTGTGTGTTTACCATTATTGCTTACAGGTTTGTGTGTTTATCACTATTATGTACAGGCTTTTGTGTCTCTTGCTACGAGTACGTCTCAGTTTTATTAAGGTTTGTGTGTTTACCATTATTGCTTACAGGTTTGTGTGTTGATCACTATTGCTTACAGGCTTGTGTGTCTCTAGCTACGAGTCGTCTCAGTGAGTTCCCAGTTGATTGAAAAGTATGCATGTTGTTCTTGTTATATGTATATTGCTTTGGACGACCTCTTCTTCTGATTGGATACTTAGTTTTCGTTGTGGTTATTTTTAAAATGTGTTAAGGGTGATTTGTTTTTGTTCAATGCACGGATAAGAAATTTGGTTGAAGAAAATGACTCCGACCTGAATCCGTTCAACAATTATATTCTTTAATCCGATAATTATTATTATTAAGCGTAAAACATTCATAATTACACTCACAATGTTATGCATAATGAAACCAATATAATTATTCATTGCTGCCAGACAAAGCCACTTTGCGTCCTTTCTTAATCTTTTGTTTATGGACCTTCCTTTTGTTAGTATCAACTGTTATTTTATGATTTCTAACAATTTTGTGTTCGGCTATAGCCTCCGACGCACTATATATGTGCCCGGTTGGCTATAGCCGCCGACCCACTATATATGTGGCCGGCTGGTTATAGCCGCTGAACCACTGTATATGTGGCCGACTGGCTATAGCCGCCGACCCACTGTATATGTGGCCGGCTGGCTATAGCCGCCGACGCACTGTATATGTGGCCGGCTGGCTACAGCCGCCGGTTCACTATATATGTACCCGGCTGGCTATGGCCGCCGAACCACTGTATATGTGGCCGGCTGGCTATAGCCGCCGACCCACTATATATGTGGCCGGCTGGCTATAGCCGCCGAACCACTGTATATGTGGCCGGCTGGCTACAGCCGCCGGTTCACTATATATGTACCCGGCTGGCTATGGCCGCCGAACCACTGTATATGTGGCCGGCTGGCTATATCCGCCGACCCACTATATATGTGGCCGGCTGGCTATAGCCGCCGAACCACTATATATGTGGCCGGCTGGCTATAGCCGCCGACCGACTATATATGTGGCCGGCTGGCTATAGCCGCCGACCGACTATATATGTGGCCGGCTGGCTATAGCCGCCGACCGACTATATATGCGGCCGGCTGACTATAGCCGCCGACCCACTGTGTATGTATCCGGCTGGCTATAGCCGCCGCCCCACTATATATGTATGTGGCCTAGATAATAACGACGAAAAATATAAAAATAATTGAAAATAAAAAAGTACCTCTTACATAGCCAGGAAACGAACAGGCGTGCTACATTAATCGGCGATTCAACCAATTACGCCACGACAGGATTTACGAACAGTCAGCCAAGTGTCATACTTAAGCAGATCACCATTTACCTCACATGGTTTATTCATTTGATTCATTTGGCGAACAATAGCCGAGTTGAATAAGTATTCACCTTACGTTTCGATGTCCCTACTAAAGCTTTCGTGTGTATGTGTGCAGTTTGGCAACACGCAACGCACAAACTTATTAACGCATAGCCATAGATTAATCACAGACAATAGACTTGTGTTTATACCTAGTCAGCGACACACTACTACTAATTTCGGTTACGCGTGACGGTAATATACCCCATACCGAAACCTAAATTGTTTACACATCATTGCCATAGTATCGAAATTTCGTTCTGAATTCTTCTTCCACCAGCAGGCAAAATCGGAATTTGTTTAAAAGGAAATCCTCTGAAAGATGAAAATTATATCAATTTGAATCACAGTCAATAGATTGTGTTTATATCTACTCATCCTACGCACACTGTTCGATTGCGCACACCGACACAGTACTCTAATTTCGGTTACACGTGCCTGCAGGGATCGTTCCCATTGGTCACTGCTAATCATTATCCCTGCAAATATTACAAACTGTGCTGCGTATTCTCTCCTTTTCTTTTAATTTGCCATATAACCATTGTTCTCACTTCAAATAAAGCATTCTAACCAATAACCTGCAGTGGCCGTTCCCATTGGTCACTGCTAATCATTATCCCTGCAAATATTACAAACTGTGCTGCGTATTCTCTCCTTTTCTTTTAATTTGCCATATAACCATTGTTCTCACTTCAAATAAAGCATTCTACCCAATAACCTGCAGTGACCGTTCCCATTGGTCACTGCTAATCATTATCCCTGCAAAATATACACTCTCCTCGCTATTCGGACATTCTGCCGTCTCGTATAACGAACCAGCGTTCTCTTGATACACTCACGTGTTTGAGTTTCAAACTGTACTACGTACTACGCACAGCAAAGTTGGAGAAAGCGGTGGTATGTAACTCCTCCCCTTTAAGAGTGAATTGAGAGAATTAATTGCTTATGATCAATGGTCTGGCGAGTGGTGGATTGTTTTGCTCTCTTTTTTGTGATATCGGATCGTTGTCGGAGGTTGAATTCGGTTTGTCATCATTCAAAGCTAATTCATCCGGCAAAGGGTAAGAAGTGGTTGGGATTTGTTTTTGACATGTATATGTTTACCTCTGGGGTCGCTGGCGTTTTTTGCACATTTCGCCCAGCATGTATTTTATTAAGGTTTGTGTGTTTACCATTATTGCTTACAGGTTTGTGTGTTCATCACTATTGCTTACAGGTTTGTGTGTCTCTTGCTACGAGTAGGTCTCAGTTTTATTAAGGTTTGTGTGTTTACCATTATTGCTTACAGGTTTGTGTGTTTATCACTATTACGTACAGGTTTGTGTGTTCATCACTATTGCTTACAGGTTTGTGTGTCTCTTGCTACGAGTGCGTCTCAGTTTTGTTAAGGTTTGTGTGTTTACCATTATTGCTTACAGGTTTGTGTGTTGATCACTATTGCTTGGAGGCTTATGTGTCTCTAGCTATGAGTCGTCTCAGTGAGTTCTCAGTATGCATGTTGTTCTTGTTATATGTATATTGCTTTGGACGACCTCTTCTTCTGATTGGATACTTAGTTTTCGTTGTGGTTATTTTTAAAATGTGTTAAGGGTGATTTGTTTTTGTTCAATGCACGGATAAGAAATTTGGTTGAAGAAAATGACTCCGACCTGAATCCGTTCAACAATTATATTCTTTAATCCGATAATCTTTATTATTAAGCGTAAAACATTCATGATTTCACTCACAATGTTATGCATAATGAAACCATAATAATTATCTATTCATTGCTGCCAGATAAAGCCACTTTGCGTCCTTTCTTAATCTTTTGTTTATGGACCTTCCTTTTGTTAGTATCAACTGTCCTTTTATGATTTTTAACAATTTTGTGTTCGGCTATAGCCGCCGACGCACTATATATGTGGCCGGCTGGCTATAGCCGCCGACCCACTATATATGTGGCCGGCTGGCTATAGCCGCTGAACCACTCTATATGTGGCCGACTGGCTATAGCCGCCGACCCACTGTATATGTGGCCGGCTGGCTATAGCCGCCGACTCACTGTATATGTGGCCGGCTGGCTATAGCCGCCGACGCACTGTATATGTGGCCGGCTGGCTATAGCCGCCGACGCACTGTATGTGTGGCCGGCTGGCTGCAGCCGCCGATTCACTATATATGTATGTACCCGGCTGGCCATGGCCGTCGAACCACTTTATATGTGGCTGGCTGGCTATAGCCGCCGACCCGCTATATATGTGGCCGGCTGGCTATAGCCGCCGAACCACTGTATATGTGGCCGGCTTGCTATAGCCGCCGATTCACTATATATGTATCGGCTGGCCATAGCCGCCGACGCACTGTAATGTGGCCGGCTGGCTACAGCCGCCGATTCACTATATATGTACCCTGCTGGCCATGGCCGCCGAACCACTGTATATGCGGCCGGCTGGCTATAGACGCCGAACCACTATATATGTATGTGGCCGACTGGCTATAGCCGCCGATTCACTATATATGGGGCCGGCTGGCTATAGCCGCCGACCGACTATATATGTGGCCGGCTGGCTATAGCCGCCGACCGACTATATATGTGGCCGGCTGACTATAGCCGCCGACCCACTGTATATGTGTCCGGCTGGCTATAGCCGCCGCCCCACTATATATGTGGCCCTGATAATAACGACGAAAAAGGTAAAAATAATTGAAAATAAAAAAGTACCTCTTACATAGCCAGGATACGAACAGGCGTGCTACATTAATCGGCGATTCAACCAATTACGCCACGACAGGACTTCCGAACAGTCAGCCAAGTGTCATACTTAAGGAGATCACCATTTACCTCACATGGTTTATTCATTTGGTTCATTTGGCGAACAATAGCCGAGTTGAATAAGTAATCACCTTACGTTTTAATGTCCCTGCTAAAGCTTTCGTGTGTATGTGTGCAGTTTCGCAACACGCAACGCACAAACTTATTAACACATAGCCATAGATTTATCACAGACAATAGACTTGTGTTTATACCTACTCAGCCTACGCACCCTGACGTAGTACTAATCCTAAGTTCGATTACACACAGTGACACACTACTACTAATTTCGGTTACGCGTGACGGTAATATCCCCCATACCGAAACCTAAATTGTTTACACATCATTGCCATAGTATCGAAATTTTGTTCTGAATTCTTCTTCCACCAGCAGGCAAAATCGAAACTTGTTTAAAAGGAAATCCTCTGAAAGATGAAAATTATATCAATTTGAATCACAGCCACTAGATTGTGTTTATAACTACTCATCCTACGCACACTGTTCGATTGCGCACACCGACAAACTACTCTAATTTCGGTTACACGTGCCTGCAGTGATCGTTCCCGTTGGTCACTGCTAATCATTATCCCTGCAAATATAGCAAACTGTGCTGCGTATTCTCTCCTTTTCTTTTAATTTGCTATATAACCATTGTTCTCACTTCAAATAAAGCATTCTAACCAATAACCTGCAGTGGCCATTCCCATTGGTCACTGCTAATCATTATCCCAGCAAATATACGTTCTCGTCTATATTCGGACTCTCTGCTGTCTCTTGTAAACAAGCGGCATTCGCTTGATGCACTCACTTGTTTGAGTTGCAATCTGTGCTACGAATTCTCTTCAAAAATAGCATTCTACCCAATAACCTGCAGTGACCGTTCCCATTGGTCACTGCTAATCATTATCCCTGCAAATATACGGTCTCCTCGCTATTCGGACTCTCTGCTGTCTCTTGTAAAGAACCAGCATTCGCTTGATGCACTCACTTGTTAGAGTTGCAAACTGTGCTACGAATTCTCTTCAAATATAGCATTCTACCCAATAACCTGCAGTGACCGTTCCCATTGGTCACTGCTAATCATTATCCCTGCAAATATACACTCTCCTCGCTATTCGGACATTCTGCTGTCTCTTATAACGAACCAGCGTTCTCTTGATACACTCACGTGTTTGAGTTTCAAACTCTACTACGTACAACGTACAGCAAAGTTGGAGAAAGCGGTGGTATGTAACTCCTCCCATTTAAGAGTGAATTGAGAGAATTAATTGCTTATGATCAATGGTGCGGCGAGTGGTGGATTGTTTTGCTCTCTTTTTTGTGATATCGGATCGTTGTCGGAGGTTGAATTCGGTTTGTCCTCATTCAAAGCTAATTCATCCGGCAAAGGGTAAGAAGTGATTGGGATTTGTTTTTGACATGTATATGTTTTACCTCTGGGGTCGCTGGCGTTTTTTGCACATTTCGCCCAGCATGTATTTTATTAAGGTTTGTGTGTTTACCATTATTGCTTACAGGTTTGTGTGTTTATCACTTTTACGTACAGGCTTGTGTGTCTCTTGCTACGAGTACGTCTCAGTTTTATTAAAGCGGCCTACACACACGCTACGGATCGAATGGATCGGTTGCGATTCAAACAGATCGTCCTGTGTGTGGGCTAGTTTGCTACAGATCGCAAGTTTTCAAATGAGTTTAATATTCTTGCATTCGGTAGTGTGTGTGTGGCGCGGTTGAAAATGTTGCGATTCAAACAGATCGTCGTGTGTGTGGCACAGTCTGCTACAGATCGCAAGTTATCAAATGAGTTTGATATTCCTGCGATCGGTAGCGTGTGTGTGGCGCGGTTGACGATGTCTAGGAAACGTCCACCCGAAGTTGTTAGAGTGCATCTATGCAGTCTGTTTATATGTTTATGATTGTATTTATGATTCGTATGTGCACAAATGTATGTTATAAAACTGTGAACATCGAATCATAAAATGAAAACAGGCCATAAAATGAAACAAGCAATAAACACTCGCAGGCAATAGGCAATTGAATTATGAGACCCTCATACACATATTTGTGAATGCATGTATCTATATATGAATAAGTTATTAGGATCAGAAACCACTCCTGCATCCACAGTGAACGTTTCTCTTTCATTATCCTTTCTTTCCTTTTTTCACACAATATATACACCACACAACAAAATTATTTTTTCTCCGCGATCCATCCTTACTCGACGGCGAACAGCGTGAAATGAAGAACGTATACCGATCCACAAGTGTGTGGCGAAATGACTTCAAACAGATCCATTCGATCCGTAGCGTGTGTGTAGGCCGCTTAAGGTTTGTGTGTTTACCATTGTTGCTTACGGGTTTGTGTGTTTATCACTATCACGTACAGGTTTGTGTGTTCATCACTATTGCTTACAGGTTTGTGTGTCTCTTGCTACGAGTAGGTCTCAGTTTTATTAAGGTTTGTGTGTTTACCATTATTGCTTACAGGTTTGTGTGTTTATCACTATTACGTACAGGTTTGTGTGTTCATCACTATTGCTTACAGGTTTGTGTGTCTCTTGCTACGAGTGCGTCTCAGTTTTATTAAGGTTTGTGTGTTTACCATTATTGCTTACAGGTTTGTGTGTTGATCACTATTGCTTACAGGCTTGTGTGTCTCTAGCTACGAGTCGTCTCAGTGAGTTCCCAGTTGATTGAAAAGTATGCATGTTGTTCTTGTTATATGTATATTGCTTTGGACGACCTCTTCTTCTGATTGGATACTTAGTTTTCGTTGTGGTTATTTTTAAAATGTGTTAAGGGTGATTTGTTTTTGTTCAATGCACGGATAAGAAATTTGGTTGAAGAAAATGACTCCGACCTGAATCCGTTCAACAATTTATTATATTCTTTAATCCGATAATCATTATTATTAAGCGTAAAACATTCATAATTACACTCACAATGTTATGCATAATGAAACCAATATAATTATTCATTGCTGCCAGATAAAGCCACTTTGCGTCCTTTCTTAATCTTTTGTTTATTGACCTTCCTTTTGTTAGTATCAACTGTTATTTTATGATTTTTAACAATTTTGTGTTCGGCTTTAGCCGCCGGCGCACTATATATGTGGCCGGCTGGCTATAGCCGCCGACCCACTATATGTGTGGCCGGCTGGCTATAGCCGCTGAACCACTGTATATGTGGCCGACTGGCTATAGCCGCCGACCCACTGTATATGTGGCCGGCTGGCCATAGCCGCCGACGTACTGTATATGTGGCCGGCTGGCTATAGCCGCCGACGCACTGCATATGTGGCCGGGTGGCTGCAGCCGCCGATTCACTATATGTGTACCCGGCTGGCTATGGCCACCGAACCACTTTATATGTGGCCGGCTGGCTATAGCCGCCGACCCACTATATATGTGGCCGGCTGGCTGTAGCCGCTGAACCACTGTATATGTGGCCGACTGGCTATAGCCGCCGACCCACTGTATATGTGGCCGGCTGGCTATAGCCCCCGACCCACTATATGTGTGGCCGGCTGGCTGTAGCCGCTGAACCACTGTATATGTGGCCGACTGGCTATAGCCGCCGACCCACTGTATATGTGGCCGGCTGGCTATAGCCGCCGACGCACTGTATATGTGGCCGGCTAGCTATAGCCGCCGACGCACTGTATATGTGGCCGGGTGGCTGCAGCCGCCGATTCACTATATGTGTACCCGGCTGGCTATGGCCGCCGAACCACTTTATATGTGGCCAGCTGGCTATAGCTGCCGACCCACCATATATGTGCCCGGCTGGCTATAGAAGCCGAACCACTGTATATGTGGCCGGCTGGCTATAGCCGCCGATTCACTATATATGTATCGGCTGGCCATAGCCGCCGACGCACTGTAATGAGGCCGGCTGGCTACAGCCGCCGATTCACCATATATGTACCCGGCTGGCTATGGCCGCCGAACCACTGTATATGTGGGCGGCCGAACCACTGTATATGTGTCGGCTGGCTATAGCCGCCGATTCACTATATATATATCGGCTGGCTATAGTCGCCGACCCACTATATATGTGGCCGGCTGGCTAAAGCCGCCGATTCACTATATATGTACCCGGCTGACCATAGCCCCGATTCACTATATATGTACCCGGCTGGCTATAGCCGCCGATTCACAATATATGTGTCGGCTGGCTATAGCCGCCGATTCACTATATATGTGTCGGCTGGCTATAGCCGCCGATTCACTATATATGTGTCGGCTGGCTATAGCCGCCGATTCACTATATATGTGTCGGCTGGCTATAGCCGCCGATTCACTATATATGTGCCGGCTGGATATAGCCGCCGATTCACTATATATGTGGCCGGCTGGCTATAGCCGCCGACCCACTATATATGTGGCCGGCTGGCTGTAGCCGCTGAACCACTGTATATGTGGCCGACTGGCTATAGCCGCCGACCCACTGTATATGTGGCCGGCTGGCCATAGCCGCCGACGTACTGTATATGTGGCCGGCTGGCTATAGCCGCCGACGCACTGTATATGTGGCCGGGTGGCTGCAGCCGCCGATTCACTATATGTGTACCCGGCTGGCTATGGCCGCCGAACCACTTTATATGTGGCCGGCTGGCTATAGCCGCCGACCCACTATATATGTGGCAGGCTAGCTATAGCCGCCGAACCACTGTATATGTGGCCGGCTGGCTATAGCCGCCGATTCACTATATATGTATGTATCGGCTGGCCATAGCCGCCGACGCACTGTATATGTGGCCGGGTGGCTGCAGCCGCCGATTCACTATATGTGTACCCGGCTGGCTATGGCCGCCGACCCACTATATATGTGGCCGGCTGGCTATAGTCGCCGACCCACTATATATGTGTCGGCTGGCTATAGCCGCCGATTCACTATATATGTGTCGGCTGGCTATAGCCGCCGATTCACTATATATGTGTCGGCTGGCTATAGCCGCCGATTCACTATATATGTGTCGGCTGGCTATAGCCGCCGATTCACTATATATGTGTCGGCTGGCTATAGCCGCCGATTCACTATATATGTGTCGGCTGGATATAGCCGCCGATTCACTATATATGTGGCCGGCTGGCTATAGTCGCCGACCCACTATATATGTGTCGGCTGGCTATAGCCGCCGATTCACTATATATGTGTCGGCTGTCTATAGCCGCCGATTCACTATATATGTGTCGGCTGGCTATAGCCGCCGATTCACTATATATGTGTCGGCTGGCTATAGCCGCCGATTCACTATATATGTGTCGGCTGGCTATAGCCGCCGATTCACTATATATGTGTCGGCTGGCTATAGCCGCCGATTCACTATATATGTGTACCCGGCTGGCTATGGCCGCCGACCCACTATATATGTGGCCGGCTGGCTATAGTCGCCGACCCACTATATATGTGTCGGCTGGCTATAGCCGCCGATTCACTATATATGTGTCGGCTGGCTATGGCCGCCGACCCACTATATATGTGGCCGGCTGGCTATAGTCGCCGACCCACTATATATGTGTCGGCTGGCTATAGCCGCCGATTCACTATATATGTGTCGGCTGGCTATAGCCGCCGATTCACTATATATGTGTCGGCTGGCTATAGCCGCCGATTCACTATATATGTGTCGGCTGGATATAGCCGCCGATTCACTATATATGTGGCCGGCTGGCTATAGTCGCCGACCCACTATATATGTGTCGGCTGGCTATAGCCGCCGATTCACTATATATGTGTCGGCTGTCTATAGCCGCCGATTCACTATATATGTGTCGGCTGTCTATAGCCGCCGATTCACTATATATGTGTCGGCTGGCTATAGCCGCCGATTCACTATATATGTGTCGGCTGGCTATAGCCGCCGATTCACTATATATGTGTCGGCTGGCTATAGCCGCCGATTCACTATATATGTGTCGGCTGGCTATAGCCGCCGATTCACTATATATGTGTCGGCTGGCTATAGCCGCCGATTCACTATATATGTGTCGGCTGGCTATAGCCGCCGATTCACTATATATGTGTCGGCTGGCTATAGCCGCCGATTCACTATATATGTGTCGGCTGGCTATAGCCGCCGATTCACTATATATGTGTCGGCTGGCTATAGCCGCCGATTCACTATATATGTGTACCCGGCTGGCTATGGCCGCCGACCCACTATATATGTGGCCGGCTGGCTATAGTCGCCGACCCACTATATATGTGTCGGCTGGCTATAGCCGCCGATTCACTATATGTGTACCCGGCTGGCTATGGCCGCCGACCCACTATATATGTGGCCGGCTGGCTATAGTCGCCGACCCACTATATATGTGTCGGCTGGCTATAGCCGCCGATTCACTATATATGTGTCGGCTGGCTATAGCCGCCGATTCACTATATATGTGTCGGCTGGCTATAGCCGCCGATTCACTATATATGTGTCGGCTGGATATAGCCGCCGATTCACTATATATGTGGCCGGCTGGCTATAGTCGCCGACCCACTATATATGTGTCGGCTGGCTATAGCCGCCGATTCACTATATATGTGTCGGCTGTCTATAGCCGCCGATTCACTATATATGTGTCGGCTGTCTATAGCCGCCGATTCACTATATATGTGTCGGCTGGCTATAGCCGCCGATTCACTATATATGTGTCGGCTGGCTATAGCCGCCGATTCACTATATATGTGTCGGCTGGCTATAGCCGCCGATTCACTATATATGTGTCGGCTGGCTATAGCCGCCGATTCACTATATATGTGTCGGCTGGCTATAGCCGCCGATTCACTATATATGTGTCGGCTGGCTATAGCCGCCGATTCACTATATATGTGTCGGCTGGCTATAGCCGCCGATTCACTATATATGTGTCGGCTGGCTATAGCCGCCGATTCACTATATATGTGTCGGCTGGCTATAGCCGCCGATTCACTATATATGTGTCGGCTGGCTATAGCCGCCGATTCACTATATATGTGTCGGCTGGCTATAGCCGCCGATTCACTATATATGTGTCGGCTGGCTATAGCCGCCGATTCACTATATATGTGTCGGCTGGCTATAGCCGCCGATTCACTATATATGTGTCGGCTGGCTATAGCCGCCGATTCACTATATATGTGTCGGCTGGCTATAGCCGCCGATTCACTATATATGTGTCGGCTGTCTATAGCCGCCGATTCACTATATATGTGTCGGCTGTCTATAGCCGCCGATTCACTATATATGTGTCGGCTGGCTATAGCCGCCGATTCACTATATATGTGTCGGCTGGCTATAGCCGCCGATTCACTATATATGTGTCGGCTGGCTATAGCCTCCGTTTCTCCGATTCGCTATGTACATATGTATGTGTCGGCTGGCTATAGCCGCCGATTCACTATATATGTGTCGGCTGGCTATAGCCGCCGATTCACTATATATGTGTCGGCTGGCTATAGCCGCCGATTCACTATATATGTATGTGTCGGCTGGCTATAGCCGCCGATTCACTATATATGTGTCGGCTGGCTATAGCCGCCGATTCACTATATATGTGTCGGCTGGCTATAGCCGCCGATTCACTATATATGTGTCGGCTGGCTATAGCCGCCGATTCACTATATATGTGTCGGCTGGCTATAGCCGCCGATTCACTATATATGTGTCGGCTGGCTATAGCCGCCGATTCACTATATATGTGTCGGCTGGCTATAGCCGCCGATTCACTATATATGTGTCGGCTGGCTATAGCCGCCGATTCACTATATATGTGTCGGCTGGCTATAGCCGCCGATTCACTATATATGTGTCGGCTGGCTATAGCCGCCCATTCACTATATATGTGTCGGCTGGCTATAGCCGCCGATTCACTATATATGTGTCGGCTGGCTATAGCCGCCGATTCACTATATATGTGTCGGCTGGCTATAGCCGCCGATTCACTATATATGTGTCGGCTGGCTATAGCCGCCGATTCACTATATATGTGTCGGCTGGCTATAGCCGCCGATTCACTATATATGTGTCGGCTGGCTATAGCCGCCGATTCACTATATATGTGTCGGCTGGCTATAGCCGCCGATTCACTATATATGTGTCGGCTGGCTATAGCCGCCGATTCACTATATATGTGTCGGCTGGCTATAGCCGCCGATTCACTATATATGTGTCGGCTGGCTATAGCCGCCGATTCACTATATATGTGTCGGCTGGCTATAGCCGCCGATTCACTATATATGTGTCGGCTGGCTATAGCCGCCGATTCACTATATATGTGTCGGCTGGCTATAGCCGCCGATTCACTATATATGTGTCGGCTGGCTATAGCCGCCGATTCACTATATATGTGTCGGCTGGCTATAGCCGCCGATTCACTATATATGTGTCGGCTGGCTATAGCCGCCGATTCACTATATATGTGTCGGCTGGCTATAGCCGCCGATTCACTATATATGTGTCGGCTGGCTATAGCCGCCGATTCACTATATATGTGTCGGCTGGCTATAGCCGCCGATTCACTATATATGTGTCGGCTGGCTATAGCCGCCGATTCACTATATATGTGTCGGCTGGCTATAGCCGCCGATTCACTATATATGTGTCGGCTGGCTATAGCCGCCGATTCACTATATATGTGTCGGCTGGCTATAGCCGCCGATTCACTATATATGTGTCGGCTGGCTATAGCCGCCGATTCACTATATATGTGTCGGCTGGCTATAGCCGCCGATTCACTATATATGTGTCGGCTGGCTATAGCCGCCGATTCACTATATATGTGTCGGCTGGCTATAGCCGCCGATTCACTATATATGTGTCGGCTGGCTATAGCCGCCGATTCACTATATATGTGTCGGCTGGCTATAGCCGCCGATTCACTATATATGTGTCGGCTGGCTATAGCCGCCGATTCACTATATATGTGTCGGCTGGCTAAAGCCGCCGATTCACTATATACTTATGTGTCGGCTGGCTATAGCCGCCGATTCACTGTATATGTGTCGGCTGGCTATAGCCGCCGATTCACTATATATGTATCGGCTGGCTATAGCCGCCGATTTACTATATATGTGTCGGCTGGCTATAGCCGCCGATTCACTATATATGTGTCGGCTGGCTATAGCCGCCGATTCACTATATATGTGTCGGCTGGCTATAGCCGCCGATTCACTATATATGTGTCGGCTGGCTATAGCCACCGATTCACTATATATGTGTCGGCTGGCTATGGCCGCCGAACCACTTTATATGTGGCCGGCTGGCTATAGCCGCCGACCCACTATAAATGTGGCCGGCTGGCTATAGCCGCCGAACCACTGTATATGTGGCCGGCTGGCTATAGCCGCCGATTCACTATATATGTATCGGCTGGCCATAGCCGCCGACGCACTGTAATGTGGCCGGCTGGCTACAGCCGCCGATTCACTATATATGTACCCGGCTGGCTATGGCCGCCGAACCACTGTATATGTGGCCGGCCGAACCACTATATATGTGTCGGCTGGCTATAGCCGCCGATTCACTATATATGTATCGGCTGGCTGTAGCCGCCGATTCACTATATATGTATCGGCTGGCTATAGCCGCCGATTTACTATATATGTGTCGGCTGGCTATAGCCGCCGATTCACTATATATGTGTCGGCTGGCTATAGCCGCCGATTCACTATATATGTGTCGGCTGGCTATAGCCGCCGATTCACTATATATGTGTCGGCTGTAATGTGGCCGGCTGGCTACAGCCGCCGATTCACTATATATGTACCCGGCTGGCTATGGCCGCCGAACCACTGTATATGTGGCCGGCCGAACCACTATATATGTGCAGGGTTGTAGACGTATATTAGTTGGCGTATTGTACACACTTTTTTACGTGTATAAAAGTGTGTATTATACATCTGAAAAATTTTGCTGGTGTATAAAAGTGTATAAAAGCAAGGAATAGGTATAAAACTGAAAAAAATGTATAAAAGTCAAGGAAAAGCATAAAGATCTTAAAAAAGATAAGAAAAAAAAAAAATAATAGAAACATACCGATTTATTTATTTTTTATCTACAATCAATTACGTGGTAACAGAAAATCGAATATCGTATATTTTTATATTTGTATATAATAGTTAATCAACTAAATGAGAAATGGACTAAGACTAAGATAGACTAAGTTTTTAAATTGAACTCGATCTAAATGAATGTCCACAAGATTACTGATTTCGTTAAAAACTTTAACAGTGCGTGTAAGAGGTTCATTTGTACCATAATAAGTCCTATAATATCCTACAGAAAGAGGATGTCTTATTCTTAAAGGCCTTGTAGGGACATAGAGTCCTATTTTAGACAAGAGAGTAGGACACCTTATGTGATGACAGAGTAAGTCTCTAACAAACATTATATCATGCAAAGTACGCCTAGTTTTTAATGATTTTTTACCAAGAAATAAACGTCTGGCTTCATAGTTGGGGCAGAAATTCCAATGCATTTTGTGAAAAATAAATTTTGTGAAACGCCTTTGGACAAGTTCCATTCTATCGGAGTCAGTACAAAGATTGGTATTCCAAATGATAACTGCGTACTCGAGATGAGGTCTAACGAGTGAGGTGTACCTACAATGACAAGAGAGAAAGAGGATTAGAGAACCTAATATTCCGCTTAATGAAACACATATTAGAGTAGGCTTTAGCTAGAGTACGATTTATGTGTGTTTTAAATGAGAACTTGGTGTCCAACACAACACCTAAATCTTTAACTTCAGTAATACGGGATATAGGTTGGAAACCAATAACGTATTCAAAGTCGATTATGGAGAGGCACAAAGGATATGCAGTTGCATTTGCCTATATTCAACTTTAGAGCATTAGCATTGCATCATTCCAAGATTCTATTTATGTCTGATTGTAGCAGTTGGCAATCAGTAATATTCCTAACGGCTTTAAATAGTCTTAGATCATCATCACCAATGAATTCAATGAATAAAGATAACGAAGAGCAGTGGGCCCAGATGGCTCCCTTCTATTTCTTTAGAAATAGAGTTACCTATTATGACCTGTTGAGTTGGGCCAAGAACAAAAGAAGATAACCAGCGAAGGAATTGCGAATTAAAACCAAAGGATTCAAGTCTATGGATTAGTCGAGTGTGATTAACAGAAACAAACGCTTTACTAAAATCAGTATAAATAGTGTCCATTTGGTTCTTAGTCTCCATACGTTTTAAGACAGAAGATGAGAAAAGTGCCAAATTCGAGGTAGTGGAACGACCTCAGCTTCGATTTATTCGAGTCTATTATTTTAGGGGATTAGTAAATGTTAAGTAACATTTTCGACTTGTTGAAATCCAAACAATTTCTTAATACACTATGTACATATCATAAACCAATTGGAAACATCCTTCCCAATTGTGCTGAAGAAGCTGGTATGCTTAAAAGTTTTTGGGCGTATTCTGCAAGTTCCATGTGGTGCCCTTTAGCGAAATGCCTGTATGTGGCTACTTTGTATTCACCGTCCTCGAGCTTTTCAATAAGTAAGGAAAAAACTCCTGCTTTGTTATCGTAAGCAATTATTGAATCCATACCCTTTGAACTCAGTATCGAAATAAGGTTTTCATCTACTTCTAGCCTTTTCTCAAAGGACAAAAGCTGCCCTCTATATTTGGGGTGCAAATAATTTGCTGTTATTGAATGTACATTGAAAACATTATTTTTGACTGTCCGTTTCAAAATTTTTTTGTGACATTGTCCATGTCCATTCTACAAGCCGTTATTTAACATTTTTTTCCATTCCTCCATCTGCTATTGAAAATTCGCTGGCCTGTGTTTTGTTGATAAGTTAGCATATGGGGTATGCACTTTGCATATATTGTATACACTTTTAGATGCTTTTTTACACTTTTATACATTTAAATACAGTTTTATACCTAATAATACAATTTAATACACTTTAATACACTTTTATACGCTTTTTTACGGCAAAATGTATAAAAACCACAAAGTGTGACATTTTAGCAACCCTGTATATGTGTCGGCTGGCTATAGCCGCCGATTCACTATATATGTATCGGCTGGCTGTAGCCGCCGATTCACTATATATGTATCGGCTGGCTATAGCCGCCGATTTACTATATATGTGTCGGCTGGCTATAGCCGCCGATTCACTATATATGTGTCGGCTGGCTATAGCCGCCGATTCACTATATATGTGTCGGCTGGCTATAGCCGCCGATTCACTATATATGTGTCGGCTGGCTATAGCCGCCGATTCACTATATATGTGTCGGCTGGCTATAGCCGCCGATTCACTATATATGTGTCGGCTGGCTATAGCCGCCGATTCACTATATATGTGTCGGCTGGCTATAGCCGCCGATTCACTATATATGTGTCGGCTGGCTATAGCCGCCGATTCACTATATATGTGTTGGCTGGTTATAGCCGCCGATTCACTATATATGTGGCCGGCTGGCTATAGCCGCCGACCCACTATATATGTGGCCGGCTGGCTATAGTCGCCGACCCACTATATATGTGTCGGCTGGCTATAGCCGCCGATTCACTATATATGTGTCGGCTGGCTATAGCCGCCGATTCACTATATATGTGTCGGCTGGCTATAGCCGCCGATTCACTATATATGTGTCGGCTGGCTATAGCCGCCGATTCACTATATATGTGTCGGCTGGCTATAGCCGCCGATTCACTATATATGTGTCGGCTGGCTATAGCCGCCGATTCACTATATATGTGTCGGCTGGCTATAGCCGCCGATTCACTATATATGTGTCGGCTGGCTATAGCCGCCGATTCACTATATATGTGTCGGCTGGCTATAGCCGCCGATTCACTATATATGTGTCGGCTGGCTATAGCCGCCGATTCACTATATATGTGTCGGCTGGCTATAGCCGCCGATTCACTATATATGTGTCGGCTGGCTATAGCCGCCGATTCACTATATATGTGTCGGCTGGCTATAGCCGCCGATTCACTATATATGTGTCGGCTGGCTATAGCCGCCGATTCACTATATATGTGTCGGCTGGCTATAGCCGCCGATTCACTATATATGTGTCGGCTGGCTATAGCCGCCGATTCACTATATATGTGTCGGCTGGCTATAGCCGCCGATTCACTATATATGTGTCGGCTGGCTATAGCCGCCGATTCACTATATATGTGTCGGCTGGCTATAGCCGCCGATTCACTATATATGTGTCGGCTGGCTATAGCCGCCGATTCACTATATATGTGTCGGCTGGCTATAGCCGCCGATTCACTATATATGTGTCGGCTGGCTATAGCCGCCGATTCACTATATATGTGTCGGCTGGCTATAGCCGCCGATTCACTATATATGTGTCGGCTGGCTATAGCCGCCGATTCACTATATATGTGTCGGCTGGCTATAGCCGCCGATTCACTATATATGTGTCGGCTGGCTATAGCCGCCGATTCACTATATATGTGTCGGCTGGCTATAGCCGCCGATTCACTATATATGTGTCGGCTGGCTATAGCCGCCGATTCACTATATATGTGTCGGCTGGCTATAGCCGCCGATTCACTATATATGTGTCGGCTGGCTATAGCCGCCGATTCACTATATATGTGTCGGCTGGCTATAGCCGCCGATTCACTATATATGTGTCGGCTGGCTATAGCCGCCAATTCACTATATATGTGTCGGCTGGCTATAGCCGCCGATTCACTATATATGTGTCGGCTGGCTATAGCCGCCGATTCACTATATATGTGTCGGCTGGCTATAGCCGCCGATTCACTATATATGTGTCGGCTGGCTATAGCCGCCGATTCACTATATATGTGTCGGCTGGCTATAGCCGCCGATTCACTATATATGTGTCGGCTGGCTATAGCCGCCGATTCACTATATATGTGTCGGCTGGCTATAGCCGCCGATTCACTATATATGTGTCGGCTGGCTATAGCCGCCGATTCACTATATATATGTCGGCTGGCTATAGCCGCCGATTCACTATATATGTGTCGGCTGGCTATAGCCGCCGATTCACTATATATGTGTCGGCTGGCTAAAGCCGCCGATTCACTATATATGTGTCGGCTGGCTATAGCCGCCGATTCACTGTATATGTGTCGGCTGGCTATAGCCGCCGATTCACTATATATGTGTCGGCTGGCTATAGCCGCCGACCCACTATATATGTGGCCGGCTGGCTATAGCCGCCGAACCACTGTATATGTGGCCGGCTGGCTATAGCCGCCGATTCACTATATATGTATCGGCTGGCCATAGCCGCCGACGCACTGTAATGTGGCCGGCCGAACCACTATATATGTGTCGGCTGGCTATAGCCGCCGATTCACTATATATGTGTCGGCTGGCTATAGCCGCCGATTCACTATATATGTGTCGGCTGGCTATAGCCGCCGATTCACTATATATGTGTCGGCTGGCTAAAGCCGCCGATTCACTATATATGTGTCGGCTGGCTATAGCCGCCGATTCACTGTATATGTGTCGGCTGGCTATAGCCGCCGATTCACTATATATGTATCGGCTGGCTATAGCCGCCGATTTACTATTTATGTGTCGGCTGGCTATAGCCGCCGATTCACTACATATGTGTCGGCTGGCTATAGCCGCCGATTCACTATATATGTGTCGGCTGGCTATAGCCGCCGATTCACTATATATGTATCGGCTGGCTGTAGCCGCCGATTCACTATATATGTATCGGCTGGCTATAGCCGCCGATTTACTATATATGTGTCGGCTGGCTATAGCCGCCGATTCACTATATATGTGTCGGCTGGCTATAGCCGCCGATTCACTATATATGTGTCGGCTGGCTATAGCCGCCGATTCTCTATATACATATGTGCCGGCTGGATATAGCCGCCGATTCACTATATATGTGGCCGGCTGGCTATAGCCGCCGACCCACTATATATGTGGCCGGCTGGCTAAAGCCGCCGATTCACTATATATGTACCCGGCTGGCCATAGCCCCGATTCACTATATATGTGCCCGGCTGGCTATAGCCGCCGATTCACTATATATGTGTCGGCTGGCTATAGCCGCCGATTCACTATATATGTGTCGGCTGGCTGTAGCCGCCGATTCACTATATACATATGTGTCGGCTGGCTATAGCCGCCGATTCACTATGTATGTGTCGGCTGGCTATAGCCGCCGATTCACTATATATGTGCCGGCTGGCTATAGCCGCCGATTCACTATATATGTGTCGGCTGGCTATAGCCGCCGATTCACTATATATGTGTCGGCTGGCTATAGCCGCCGATTCACTATATATGTGGCCGGCTGGCTATAGCCGCCGACCCGGGTGGCCGTGGTGCAGTGGTTAACATCATCGACCGCCGAGCGGAAGGTCTATAGTTCAATTCGCTTCATAGCCAAGAAAAAAGTAATTCCTCAACGGACAAAAGTATGCAACGTAGTTGTGAATGGAAAGTTACCAGATGTACTGCTGCAGGCATAACACTCACAGTATATGGTCAACTGGAATTCATCCTGTGCGTATGCAATACTAAGAAGTGCTTGAACGAATTAGTACGGACTACAACCAAAAACGCGGAATTCGGTCGGCTCTCGTCCTATCCAGGACAACCACCCCTGAGAGTTAACGAACATCAACGAACCAAACCACTGCACTCCGTTCAGGTTGTGTGTCTATCACATCATAAGAGAATATAAAAACTCTTGAACCTGCGCGAGTTTCTAAAAAAAAAAAAAAAAAAATATGTGGCCGGCTGGCTATAGCCGCCGATTCACTATATATGTGCCGGCTGGATATAGCCGCCGATTCACTATATATGTGGCCGGCTGGCTATAGCCGCCGACCCACTATATATGTGGCCGGCTGGCTATAGTCGCCGACCCACTATATATGTGGCCGGCTGGCTAAAGCCGCCGATTCACTATATATGTACCCGGCTGGCCATAGCCCCGATTCACTATATATGTACCCGGCTGGCTATAGCCGCCGATTCACTATATATGTGTCGGCTGGCTATAGCCGCCGATTCACTATATATGTGTCGGCTGGCTATAGCCGCCGATTCACTATATATGTGTCGGCTGGCTATAGCCGCCGATTCACTATATATGTGTCGGCTGGCTATAGCCGCCGATTCACTATATATGTGTCGGCTGGCTATAGCCGCCGATTCACTATATATGTGTCGGCTGCCTATAGCCACCGATTCACTATATATGTGTCGGCTGGCTATAGCCGCCGATTCACTATATATGTGTCGGCTGGCTATAGCCGCCGATTCACTATATATGTGTCGGCTGGCTATAGCCGCCGATTCACTATATATATGTCGGCTGGCTATAGCCGCCGATTCACTATATATGTGTCGGCTGGCTATAGCCGCCGATTCACTATATATGTGTCGGCTGGCTAAAGCCGCCGATTCATTATATATGTGTCGGCTGGCTATAGCCGCCGATTCACTGTATGTGTGTCGGCTGGCTATAGCCGCCGATTCACTATACATATATGTATCGGCTGGCTATAGCCGCCGATTTACTATATATGTGTCGGCTGGCTATAGCCGCCGATTCACTGTATATGTGTCGGCTGGCTATAGCCGCCGATTCACTATATATGTGTCGGCTGGCTATAGCCGCCGACCCACTATATATGTGGCCGGCTGGCTATAGCCGCCGAACCACTGTATATGTGGCCGGCTGGCTATAGCCGCCGATTCACTATATATGTATCGGCTGGCCATAGCCGCCGACGCACTGTAATGTGGCCGGCCGAACCACTATATATGTGTCGGCTGGCTATAGCCGCCGATTCACTATATATGTGTCGGCTGGCTATAGCCGCCGATTCACTATATATGTGTCGGCTGGCTATAGCCGCCGATTCACTATATATGTGTCGGCTGGCTAAAGCCGCCGATTCACTATATATGTGTCGGCTGGCTATAGCCGCCGATTCACTGTATATGTGTCGGCTGGCTATAGCCGCCGATTCACTGTATATGTGTCGGCTGGCTATAGCCGCCGATTCACTATATATGTATCGGCTGGCTGTAGCCGCCGATTTACTATTTATGTGTCGGCTGGCTATAGCCGCCGATTCACTACATATGTGTCGGCTGGCTATAGCCGCCGATTCACTATATATGTGTCGGCTGGCTATAGCCGCCGATTCACTATATATGTATCGGCTGGCTGTAGCCGCCGATTCACTATATATGTATCGGCTGGCTATAGCCGCCGATTTACTATATATGTGTCGGCTGGCTATAGCCGCCGATTCACTATATATGTGTCGGCTGGCTATAGCCGCCGATTCACTATATATGTGTCGGCTGGCTATAGCCGCCGATTCACTATATACATATGTGCCGGCTGGATATAGCCGCCGATTCACTATATATGTGGCCGGCTGGCTATAGCCGCCGACCCACTATATATGTGGCCGGCTGGCTAAAGCCGCCGATTCACTATATATGTACCCGGCTGGCCATAGCCCCGATTCACTATATATGTGCCCGGCTGGCTATAGCCGCCGATTCACTATATATGTGTCGGCTGGCTATAGCCGCCGATTCACTATATATGTGTCGGCTGGCTGTAGCCGCCGATTCACTATATACATATGTGTCGGCTGGCTATAGCCGCCGATTCACTATGTATGTGTCGGCTGGCTATAGCCGCCGATTCACTATATATGTGCCGGCTGGCTATAGCCGCCGATTCACTATATATGTGTCGGCTGGCTATAGCCGCCGATTCACTATATATGTGTCGGCTGGCTATAGCCGCCGATTCACTATATATGTGGCCGGCTGGCTATAGCCGCCGACCCACTATATATGTGGCCGGCTGGCTATAGCCGCCGATTCACTATATATGTGCCGGCTGGATATAGCCGCCGATTCACTATATATGTGGCCGGCTGGCTATAGCCGCCGACCCACTATATATGTGGCCGGCTGGCTATAGTCGCCGACCCACTATATATGTGGCCGGCTGGCTAAAGCCGCCGATTCACTATATATGTACCCGGCTGGCCATAGCCCCGATTCACTATATATGTACCCGGCTGGCTATAGCCGCCGATTCACTATATATGTGTCGGCTGGCTATAGCCGCCGATTCACTATATATGTGTCGGCTGGCTATAGCCGCCGATTCACTATATATGTGTCGGCTGGCTATAGCCGCCGATTCACTATATATGTGTCGGCTGGCTATAGCCGCCGATTCACTATATATGTGTCGGCTGCCTATAGCCACCGATTCACTATATATGTGTCGGCTGGCTATAGCCGCCGATTCACTATATATGTGTCGGCTGGCTATAGCCGCCGATTCACTATATATGTGTCGGCTGGCTATAGCCGCCGATTCACTTTATATATGTCGGCTGGCTATAGCCGCCGATTCACTATATATGTGTCGGCTGGCTATAGCCGCCGATTCACTATATATGTGTCGGCTGGCTAAAGCCGCCGATTCATTATATATGTGTCGGCTGGCTATAGCCGCCGATTCACTGTATGTGTGTCGGCTGGCTATAGCCGCCGATTCACTATATATGTATCGGCTGGCTATAGCCGCCGATTTACTATATATGTGTCGGCTGGCTATTGCCGCCGATTCACTATATATGTGTCGGCTGGCTATAGCCGCCGATTCACTATATATGTGTCGGCTGGCTATAGCCGCCGATTCACTATATATGTGTCGGCTGGCTATAGCCGCCGATTCACTATATATGTGTCGGCTGGCTATAGCCGCCGATTCACTATATATGTGTCGGCTGGCTATAGCCGCCGATTCACTATATATGTGTCGGCTGGCTATAGCCGCCGATTCACTATATATGTGTCGGCTGGCTATTGCCGCCGATGCACTATATATGTGTCGGCTGGCTATAGCCGCCGATTCACTATATATGTGTCGGCTGGCTATAGCCGCCGATTCACTATATATGTGTCGGCTGGCTATAGCCGCCGATTCACTATATATGTGTCGGCTGGCTGTAGCCGCCGATTCACTATATATGTGTCGGCTGGCTATAGCCGCCGATTCACTATATATGTGTCGGCTGGCTATAGCCGCCGATTCACTATATATGTGTCGGCTGGCTATAGCCGCCGATTCACTATATACATATGTGCCGGCTGGATATAGCCGCCGATTCACTATGTATGTGGCCGGCTGGCTATAGCCGCCGACCCACTATATATGTGGCCGGCTGGCTATAGTCGCCGACCCACTATATATGTGGCCGGCTGGCTAAAGCCGCCGATTCACTATATATGTACCCGGCTGGCCATAGCCCCGATTCACTCTATATGTGCCCTGCTGGCTATAGCCGCCGATTCACTATATATGTATGTGTCGGCTGGCTGTAGCCGCCGATTCACTATATATGTGTCGGCTGGCTATAGCCGCCGATTCACTATATATGTGTCGGCTGGCTATAGCCGCCGATTCACTATATATGTGTCGGCTGGCTATAGCCGCCGATTCACTATATATGTGTCGGCCGGCTATAGCCGCCGATTCACTATATATGTGTCGGCTGGCTATAGCCGCCGATTCACTATATATGTGTCGGCTGGCTATAGCCGCCGATTCACTATATATGTATATGCTGGCTATAGCCGCCGATTTACTATATATGTGTCGGCTGGCTATAGCCGCCGATTCACTATATATGTGTCGGCTTGCTATAGCCGCCGATTCACTATATATGTGTCGGCTGGCTATAGCCGCCGATTCACTATATATGTGTCGGCTGGCTATAGCCGCCGATTCACTATATATGTGTCGGCTGGCTATAGCCGCCGATTCACTATATATGTGTCGGCTGGCTATAGCCGCCGATTCACTATATATGTGTCGGCTGGCTATAGCCGCCGATTCACTATATATGTGTCGGCTGGCTGTAGCCGCCGATTCACTATATATGTGTCGGCTGGCTATAGCCGCCGATTCACTATATATGTGTCGGCTGGCTATAGCCGCCGATTCACTATATACATATGTGCCGGCTGGATATAGCCGCCGATTCACTATGTATGTGGCCGGCTGGCTATAGCCGCCGACCCACTATATATGTGGCCGGCTGGCTATAGTCGCCGACCCACTATATATGTGGCCGGCTGGCTAAAGCCGCCGATTCACTATATATGTACCCGGCTGGCCATAGCCCCGATTCACTTTATATGTGCCCTGCTGGCTATAGCCGCCGATTCACTATATATGTGTCGGCTGGCTGTAGCCGCCGATTCACTATATATGTGTCGGCTGGCTATAGCCGCCGATTCACTATATATGTGTCGGCTGGCTATAGCCGCCGATTCACTATATATGTGTCGGCTGGCTATAGCCGCCGATTCACTATATATGTGTCGGCTGGCTATAGCCGCCGATTCACTATATATGTGTCGGCTGGCTATAGCCGCCGATTCACTATATATGTGTCGGCTGGCTATAGCCGCCGATTCACTATATATGTGTCGGCTGGCTATAGCCGCCGATTCACTATATATGTGTCGGCTGGCTATAGCCGCCGATTCACTATATATGTATCGGCTGGCTATAGCCGCCGATTTACTATATATGTGTCGGCTGGCTATAGCCGCCGATTCACTATATATGTGTCGGCTGGCTATAGCCGCCGATTCACTATATATGTGTCGGCTGGCTATAGCCGCCGATTCACTATATATGTGTCGGCTGGCTATAGCCGCCGATTCACTATATATGTGTCGGCTGGTTATAGCCGCCGATTCACTATACATATATGTGTCGGCTGGCTATAGCCGCCGATTCACTATATATGTGTCGGCTGGCTGTAGCCGCCGATTCACTATATATGTGTCGGCTGGCTATAGCCGCCGATTCACTATATATGTGTCGGCTGGCTATAGCCGCCGATTCACTATATATGTGTCGGCTGGCTATAGCCGCCGATTCACTATATACATATGTGCCGGCTGGATATAGCCGCCGATTCACTATGTATGTGGCCGGCTGGCTATAGCCGCCGACCCACTATATATGTGGCCGGCTGGCTATAGTCGCCGACCCACTATATATGTGGCCGGCTGGCTAAAGCCGCCGATTCACTATATATGTACCCGGCTGGCCATAGCCCCGATTCACTTTATATGTGCCCTGCTGGCTATAGCCGCCGATTCACTATATATGTGTCGGCTGGCTATAGCCGCCGATTCACTATATATGTGTCGGCTGGCTATAGCCGCCGATTCACTATATATGTGTCGGCTGGCTATAGCCGCCGATTCACTATATATGTGTCGGCTGGCTATAGCCGCCGATTCACTATATATGTGTCGGCTGGCTATAGCCGCCGATTCACTATATATGTGTCGGCTGGCTATAGCCGCCGATTCACTATATATGTGTCGGCTGGCTATAGCCACCGATTCACTATATATGTGTCGGCTGGCTATGGCCGCCGAACCACTTTATATGTGGCCGGCTGGCTATAGCCGCCGACCCACTATATATGTGGCCGGCTGGCTATAGCCGCCGAACCACTGTATATGTGGCCGGCTGGCTATAGCCGCCGATTCACTATATATGTGTCGGCTGGCTATAGCCGCCGATTCACTATATATGTGTCGGCTGGCTATAGCCGCCGATTCACTATATATGTGTCGGCTGGCTATAGCCGCCGATTCACTATATATGTGTCGGCTGGCTATAGCCGCCGATTCACTATATATGTGTCGGCTGGCTATAGCCGCCGATTCACTATATATGTGTCGGCTGGCTATAGCCGCCGATTCACTATATATGTGTCGGCTGGCTATAGCCGCCGATTCACTATATATGTGTCGGCTGGCTATAGCCGCCGATTCACTATATATGTGTCGGCTGGCTATAGCCGCCGATTCACTATATATGTGTCGGCTGGCTATAGCCGCCGATTCACTATATATGTGTCGGCTGGCTATAGCCGCCGATTCACTATATATGTGTCGGCTGGCTATAGCCGCCGATTCACTATATATGTGTCGGCTGGCTATAGCCGCCGATTCACTATATATGTGTCGGCTGGCTATAGCCGCCGATTCACTATATATGTGTCGGCTGGCTATAGCCGCCGATTCACTATATATGTGTCGGCTGGCTATAGCCGCCGATTCACTATATATGTGTCGGCTGGCTATAGCCGCCGATTCACTATATATGTGTCGGCTGGCTATAGCCGCCGATTCACTATATATGTGTCGGCTGGCTATAGCCGCCGATTCACTATATATGTGTCGGCTGGCTATAGCCGCCGATTCACTATATATGTGTCGGCTGGCTATAGCCGCCGATTCACTATATATGTGTCGGCTGGCTATAGCCGCCGATTCACTATATATGTGTCGGCTGGCTATAGCCGCCGATTCACTATATATGTGTCGGCTGGCTATAGCCGCCGATTCACTATATATGTGTCGGCTGGCTATAGCCGCCGATTCACTATATATGTGTCGGCTGGCTATAGCCGCCGATTCACTATATATGTGTCGGCTGGCTATAGCCGCCGATTCACTATATATGTGTCGGCTGGCTATAGCCGCCGATTCACTATATATGTGTCGGCTGGCTATAGCCGCCGATTCACTATATATGTGTCGGCTGGCTATAGCCGCCGATTCACTATATATGTGTCGGCTGGCTATAGCCGCCGATTCACTATATATGTGTCGGCTGGCTATAGCCGCCGATTCACTATATATGTGTCGGCTGGCTATAGCCGCCGATTCACTATATATGTGTCGGCTGGCTATAGCCGCCGATTCACTATATATGTGTCGGCTGGCTATAGCCGCCGATTCACTATATATGTGTCGGCTGGCTATAGCCGCCGATTCACTATATATGTGTCGGCTGGCTATAGCCGCCGATTCACTATATATGTGTCGGCTGGCTATAGCCGCCGATTCACTATATATGTGTCGGCTGGCTATAGCCGCCGATTCACTATATATGTGTCGGCTGGCTATAGCCGCCGATTCACTATATATGTGTCGGCTGGCTATAGCCGCCGATTCACTATATATGTGTCGGCTGGCTATAGCCGCCGATTCACTATATATGTGTCGGCTGGCTATAGCCGCCGATTCACTATATATGTGTCGGCTGGCTAAAACCGCCGATTCACTATATATGTGTCGGCTGGCTATAGCCGCCGATTCACTGTATATGTGTCGGCTGGCTATAGCCGCCGATTCACTATATATGTATCGGCTGGCTATAGCCGCCGATTTACTATATATGTGTCGGCTGGCTATAGCCGCCGATTCACTATATATGTGTCGGCTGGCTATAGCCGCCGATTCACTATATATATGTCGGCTGGCTATAGCCGCCGATTCACTATATATGTGTCGGCTGGCTATAGCCACCGATTCACTATATATGTGTCGGCTGGCTATGGCCGCCGAACCACTTTATATGTGGCCGGCTGGCTATAGCCGCCGACCCACTATATATGTGGCCGGCTGGCTATAGCCGCCGAACCACTGTATATGTGGCCGGCTGGCTATAGCCGCCGATTCACTATATATGTATCGGCTGGCCATAGCCGCCGACGCACTGTAATGTGGCCGGCTGGCTACAGCCGCCGATTCACTATATATGTACCCGGCTGGCTATGGCCGCCGAACCACTGTATATGTGGCCGGCCGAACCACTATATATGTGTCGGCTGGCTATAGCCGCCGATTCACTATATATGTATCGGCTGGCTGTAGCCGCCGATTCACTATATATGTATCGGCTGGCTATAGCCGCAGATTTACTATATATGTGTCGGCTGGCTATAGCCGCCGATTCACTATATATGTGTCGGCTGGCTATAGCCGCCGATTCACTATATATGTGTCGGCTGGCTATAGACGCCGATTCACTATATATGTGTCGGCTGGCTATAGCCGCCGATTCACTATATATGTGTCGGCTGGCTATAGCCGCCGATTCACTATATATGTATCGGCTGGCCATAGCCGCCGACGCACTGTAATGTGGCCGGCTGGCTACAGCCGCCGATTCACTATATATGTACCCGGCTGGCTATGGCCGCCGAACCACTGTATATGTGGCCGGCCGAACCACTATATATGTGTCGGCTGGCTATAGCCGCCGATTCACTATATATGTATCGGCTGGCTGTAGCCGCCGATTCACTATATATGTATCGGCTGGCTATAGCCGCCGATTTACTATATATGTGTCGGCTGGCTATAGCCGCCGATTTACTATATATGTGTCGGCTGGCTATAGCCGCCGATTCACTATATATGTTTTTATGTTTATATGCGTTTTTTGCACATTTCGCCCAGCATGTATTTTATTAAGGTTTGTGTGTTTACCATTATTGCTTACAGGTTTGTGTGTTTAACAATATTACGTACAGGTTTGTGTGTCTCTTGCTACGAGTACGTCTCAGTTTTATTAAGGTTTGTGTGTTTACTATTATTGCTTACAGGTTTGTGTGTTTATCACTATTAGGTAGAGGTTTGTGTGTTGATCACAATTGCTTACAGGTTTGTGTGTCTCTAACTACGAGTCGTCTCAGTGAGTTCCCAGTTGATTGAAAGGTATGTATGTTGTTCTTGTTATATATTGCTTTGGACGGCCTCTTCTTCTGATTGGATACTTAGTTTTCGTTGTTGTTATTTTTAAAATGTGGTAAGGGTGATTTGTTTTTGTTCAAAGCACGGATAAGAAATTTGGTTGAAGAAAATGACTCCGACCTGAATCTGTTCAACAATTATATTCTTTAATCCGATAATCATTATTATTAAGCGTAAAACATTCAAAAATACACTCACAATGTTATGCATAATGAAACCAAAATAAGTATTCATTGCTCCCAGATAATGCCACTTTGCGTCCTTTCTTAATTTTTGTTTATGGACCTTCCTTTTGTTAGTATCAACTGTTATTTTATGATTTTTAACAATTTTGTATTCGGCTATAGCCGCCGGCGCACTATATATGTGGCCGGCTGGCTATAGCCGCCGACCCACTATATATGTGGCCGGCTGGCTGTAGCCGCTGAACCACTGTATATGTGGCCGACTGGCTATAGCCGCAGACCCACTGTATATGTGGCCGGCTGGCCATAGCCGCCGACGTACTGTATATGTGGCCGGCTGGCTATAGCCGCCGACGCACTGTATATGTGGCCGGGTGGCTGCAGCCGCCGATTCACTATATGTGTACCCGGCTGGCTATGGCCGCCGAACCACTTTATATGTGGCCGGCTGGCTATAGCCGCCGACCCACTATATATGTGGCCGGCTGGCTATAGCCGCCGAACCACTGTATATGTGGCCGGCTGGCTATAGCCGCCGATTCACTATATATGTGCCGGCTGGTTAAAGCCGCCGATTCACTATATATGTGGCCGGCTGGCTATAGCCGCCGACCCACTATATATGTGGCCGGCTGGCTATAGTCGCCGACCCACTATATATGTGGCCGGCTGGCTAAAGCCGCCGATTCACTATATATGTACCCGGCTGGCCATAGCCCCGATTCACTATATATGTACCCGGCTGGCTATAGCCGCCGATTCACTATATATGTGTCGGCTGGCCATAGCCGCCGACGTACTGTATATGTAGCCGGCTGGCTATAGCCGCCGACGCACTGTATATGTGGCCGGGTGGCTATAGCCGCCGACGCACTATATATGTGGCCGGCTGGCTGTAGCCGCTGAACCACTGTATATGTGGCCGACTGGCTATAGCCGCCGACGCACTATATATGTGGCCGGCTGGCTATAGCCGCCGACCCACTATATATGTGGCCGGCTGGCTGTAGCCGCTGAACCACTGTATATGTGGCCGACTGGCTATAGCCGCCGACCCAATGTATATGTGGCCGGCTGGCCATAGCCGCCGACGTACTGTATATGTAGCCGGCTGGCTATAGCCGCCGACGCACTGTATATGTGGCCGGGTGGCTGCAGCCGCCGATTCACTATATGTGTACCCGGCTGGCTATGGCCGCCGAACCACTTTATATGTGGCCGGCTGGCTATAGTCGCCGACCCACTATATATGTGGCCGGCTGGCTAAAGCCGCCGATTCACTATATATGTACCCGGCTGGCCATAGCCCCGATTCACTATATATGTACCCGGCTGGCTATAGCCGCCGATTCACTATATATGTGTCGGCTGGCCATAGCCGCCGACGTACTGTATATGTGGCCGGGTGGCTATAGCCGCCGACGCACTATATATGTGGCCGGCTGGCTGTAGCCGCTGAACCACTGTATATGTGGCCGACTGGCTATAGCCGCCGACGCACTATATATGTGGCCGGCTGGCTATAGCCGCCGACCCACTATATATGTGGCCGGCTGGCTGTAGCCGCTGAACCACTGTATATGTGGCCGACTGGCTATAGCCGCCGACCCAATGTATATGTGGCCGGCTGGCCATAGCCGCCGACGTACTGTATATGTAGCCGGCTGGCTATAGCCGCCGACGCACTGTATATGTGGCCGGGTGGCTGCAGCCGCCGATTCACTATATGTGTACCCGGCTGGCTATGGCCGCCGAACCACTTTATATGTGGCCGGCTGGCTATAGTCGCCGACCCACTATATATGTGGCCGGCTGGCTAAAGCCGCCGATTCACTATATATGTACCCGGCTGGCCATAGCCCCGATTCACTATATATGTACCCGGCTGGCTATAGCCGCCGATTCACTATATATGTGCCGGCTGGATATAGCCGCCGATTCACTATATATGTGGCCGGCTGGCTATAGCCGCCGACCCACTATATATGTGGCCGGCTGGCTATAGTCGCCGACCCACTATATATGTGGCCGGCTGGGTAAAGCCACCGATTCACTATATATGCACCCGGCTGGCCAAAGCCCCGATTCACTATATATGTGTCGGCTGGCTATAGCCGCCGATTCACTATATATGTGTCGGCTGGCTATAGCCGCCGATTCACTATATATGTGTCGGCTGGCTATAGCCGCCGATTCACTATATATGTGTCGGCTGGCTATAGCCGCCGATTCACTATATATGTGTCGGCTGGCTATAGCCGCCGATTCACTATATATGTGTCGGCTGGCTATAGCCGCCGATTCACTATATATGTGTCGGCTGGCTATAGCCGCCGATTCACTATATATGTGTCGGCTGGCTATAGCCGCCGATTCACTATATATGTGTCGGCTGGCTATAGCCGCCGATTCACTATATATGTGTCGGCTGGCTATAGCCGCCGATTCACTATATATGTGTCGGCTGGCTATAGCCGCCGATTCACTATATATGTGTCGGCTGGCTATAGCCGCCGATTCACTATATATGTGTCGGCTGGCTATAGCCGCCGATTCACTATATATGTGTCGGCTGGCTATAGCCGCCGATTCACTATATATGTGTCGGCTGGCTATAGCCGCCGATTCACTATATATGTGTCGGCTGGCTATAGCCGCCGATTCACTATATATGTGTCGGCTGGCTATAGCCGCCGATTCACTATATATGTGTCGGCTGGCTATAGCCGCCGATTCACTATATATGTGTCGGCTGGCTATAGCCGCCGATTCACTATATATGTGTCGGCTGGCTATAGCCGCCGATTCACTATATATGTGTCGGCTGGCTATAGCCGCCGATTCACTATATATGTGTCGGCTGGCTATAGCCGCCGATTCACTATATATGTGTCGGCTGGCTATAGCCGCCGATTCACTATATATGTGTCGGCTGGCTATAGCCGCCGATTCACTATATATGTGTCGGCTGGCTATAGCCGCCGATTCACTATATATGTGTCGGCTGGCTATAGCCGCCGATTCACTACATATGTGTCGGCTGGCTATAGCCGCCGATTCACTACATATGTGTCGGCTGGCTATAGCCGCCGATTCACTATATATGTGTCGGCTGGCTATAGCCGCCGATTCACTATATATGTGTCGGCTGGCTATAGCCGCCGATTCACTATATATGTGTCGGCTGGCTATAGCCGCCGATTCACTATATATGTGTCGGCTGGCTATAGCCGCCGATTCACTATATATGTGTCGGCTGGCTATAGCCGCCGATTCACTATATATGTGTCGGCTGGCTATAGCCGCCGATTCACTATATATGTGTCGGCTGGCTATAGCCGCCGATTCACTATATATGTGTCGGCTGGCTATAGCCGCCGATTCACTATATATGTGTCGGCTGGCTATAGCCGCCGATTCACTATATATGTGTCGGCTGGCTATAGCCGCCGATTCACTATATATGTGTCGGCTGGCTATAGCCGCCGATTCACTATATATGTGTCGGCTGGCTATAGCCGCCGATTCACTATATATGTGTCGGCTGGCTATAGCCGCCGATTCACTATATATGTGTCGGCTGGCTATAGCCGCCGATTCACTATATATGTGTCGGCTGGCTATAGCCGCCGATTCACTATATATGTGTCGGCTGGCTATAGCCGCCGATTCACTATATATGTGTCGGCTGGCTATAGCCGCCGATTCACTATATATGTGTCGGCTGGCTATAGCCGCCGATTCACTATATATGTGTCGGCTGGCTATAGCCGCCGATTCACTATATATGTGTCGGCTGGCTATAGCCGCCGATTCACTATATATGTGTCGGCTGGCTATAGCCGCCGATTCACTATATATGTGTCGGCTGGCTATAGCCGCCGATTCACTATATATGTGTCGGCTGGCTATAGCCGCCGATTCACTATATATGTGTCGGCTGGCTATAGCCGCCGATTCACTATATATGTGTCGGCTGGCTATAGCCGCCGATTCACTATATATGTGTCGGCTGGCTATAGCCGCCGATTCACTATATATGTGTCGGCTGGCTATAGCCGCCGATTCACTATATATGTGTCGGCTGGCTATAGCCGCCGATTTACTATTTATGTGTCGGCTGGCTATAGCCGCCGATTCACTACATATGTGTCGGCTGGCTATAGCCGCCGATTCACTATATATGTGTCGGCTGGCTATAGCCGCCGATTCACTATATATGTATCGGCTGGCTGTAGCCGCCGATTCACTATATATGTATCGGCTGGCTATAGCCGCCGATTCACTATATATGTATCGGCTGGCTATAGCCGCCGATTTACTATATATGTGTCGGCTGGCTATAGCCGCCGATTCACTATATATGTGTCGGCTGGCTATAGCCGCCGATTCACTATATATGTGTCGGCTGGCTATAGCCGCCGATTCACTATATACATATGTGCCGGCTGGATATAGCCGCCGATTCACTATATATGTGGCCGGCTGGCTATAGCCGCCGACCCACTATATATGTGGCCGGCTGGCTAAAGCCGCCGATTCACTATATATGTACCCGGCTGGCCATAGCCCCGATTCACTATATATGTGCCCGGCTGGCTATAGCCGCCGATTCACTATATATGTGTCGGCTGGCTATAGCCGCCGATTCACTATATATGTGTCGGCTGGCTGTAGCCGCCGATTCACTATATACATATGTGTCGGCTGGCTATAGCCGCCGATTCACTATGTATGTGTCGGCTGGCTATAGCCGCCGATTCACTATATATGTGCCGGCTGGCTATAGCCGCCGATTCACTATATATGTGTCGGCTGGCTATAGCCGCCGATTCACTATATATGTGTCGGCTGGCTATAGCCGCCGATTCACTATATATGTGGCCGGCTGGCTATAGCCGCCGACCCACTATATATGTGGCCGGCTGGCTATAGCCGCCGATTCACTATATATGTGCCGGCTGGATATAGCCGCCGATTCACTATATATGTGGCCGGCTGGCTATAGCCGCCGACCCACTATATATGTGGCCGGCTGGCTATAGTCGCCGACCCACTATATATGTGGCCGGCTGGCTAGAGCCGCCGATTCACTATATATGTACCCGGCTGGCCATAGCCCCGATTCACTATATATGTACCCGGCTGGCTATAGCCGCCGATTCACTATATATGTGTCGGCTGGCTATAGCCGCCGATTCACTATATATGTGTCGGCTGGCTATAGCCGCCGATTCACTATATATGTGTCGGCTGGCTATAGCCGCCGATTCACTATATATGTGTCGGCTGGCTATAGCCGCCGATTCACTATATATGTGTCGGCTGGCTATAGCCGCCGATTCACTATATATGTGTCGGCTGCCTATAGCCACCGATTCACTATATATGTGTCGGCTGGCTATAGCCGCCGATTCACTATATATGTGTCGGCTGGCTATAGCCGCCGATTCACTATATATGTGGCCGGCTGGCTATAGCCGCCGACCCACTATATATGTGGCCGGCTGGCTATAGCCGCCGATTCACTATATATGTGCCGGCTGGATATAGCCGCCGATTCACTATATATGTGGCCGGCTGGCTATAGCCGCCGACCCACTATATATGTGGCCGGCTGGCTATAGTCGCCGACCCACTATATATGTGGCCGGCTGGCTAGAGCCGCCGATTCACTATATATGTACCCGGCTGGCCATAGCCCCGATTCACTATATATGTACCCGGCTGGCTATAGCCGCCGATTCACTATATATGTGTCGGCTGGCTATAGCCGCCGATTCACTATATATGTGTCGGCTGGCTATAGCCGCCGATTCACTATATATGTGTCGGCTGGCTATAGCCGCCGATTCACTATATATGTGTCGGCTGGCTGTAGCCGCCGATTCACTATATATGTGTCGGCTGGCTATAGCCGCCGATTCACTATATATGTGTCGGCTGGCTATAGCCGCCGATTCACTATATATGTGTCGGCTGGCTATAGCCGCCGATTCACTATCTACATATGTGCCGGCTGGATATAGCCGCCGATTCACTATGTATGTGGCCGGCTGGCTATAGCCGCCGACCCACTATATATGTGGCCGGCTGGCTATAGTCGCCGACCCACTATATATGTGGCCGGCTGGCTAAAGCCGCCGATTCACTATATATGTACCCGGCTGGCCATAGCCCCGATTCACTTTATATGTGCCCTGCTGGCTATAGCCGCCGATTCACTATATATGTGTCGGCTGGCTGTAGCCGCCGATTCACTATATATGTGTCGGCTGGCTATAGCCGCCGATTCACTATATATGTGTCGGCTGGCTATAGCCGCCGATTCACTATATATGTGTCGGCTGGCTATAGCCGCCGATTCACTATATATGTGTCGGCCGGCTATAGCCGCCGATTCACTATATATGTGTCGGCTGGCTATAGCCGCCGATTCACTATATATGTGTCGGCTGGCTATAGCCGCCGATTCACTATATATGTATCGGCTGGCTATAGCCGCCGATTTACTATATATGTGTCGGCTGGCTATAGCCGCCGATTCACTATATATGTGTCGGCTTGCTATAGCCGCCGATTCACTATATATGTGTCGGCTGGCTATAGCCGCCGATTCACTATATATGTGTCGGCTGGCTATAGCCGCCGATTCACTATATATGTGTCGGCTGGCTATAGCCGCCGATTCACTATATATGTATGTGTCGGCTGGCTATAGCCGCCGATTCACTATATATGTGTCGGCTGGCTATAGCCGCCGATTCACTATATATGTGTCGGCTGGCTATAGCCGCCGATTCACTATATATGTGTCGGCTGGCTGTAGCCGCCGATTCACTATATATGTGTCGGCTGGCTATAGCCGCCGATTCACTATATATGTGTCGGCTGGCTATAGCCGCCGATTCACTATATACATATGTGCCGGCTGGATATAGCCGCCGATTCACTATGTATGTGGCCGGCTGGCTATAGCCGCCGACCCACTATATATGTGGCCGGCTGGCTATAGTCGCCGACCCACTATATATGTGGCCGGCTGGCTAAAGCCGCCGATTCACTATATATGTACCCGGCTGGCCATAGCCCCGATTCACTTTATATGTGCCCTGCTGGCTATAGCCGCCGATTCACTATATATGTGTCGGCTGGCTGTAGCCGCCGATTCACTATATATGTGTCGGCTGGCTACAGCCGCCGATTCACTATATATGTGTCGGCTGGCTATAGCCGCCGATTCACTATATATGTGTCGGCTGGCTATAGCCGCCGATTCACTATATATGTGTCGGCTGGCTATAGCCGCCGATTCACTATATATGTGTCGGCTGGCTATAGCCGCCGATTCACTATATATGTGTCGGCTGGCTATAGCCGCCGATTCACTATATATGTGTCGGCTGGCTATAGCCGCCGATTCACTATATATGTGTCGGCTGGCTATAGCCGCCGATTCACTATATATGTGTCGGCTGGCTATAGCCGCCGATTCACTATATATGTATCGGCTGGCTATAGCCGCCGATTTACTATATATGTGTCGGCTGGCTATAGCCGCCGATTCACTATATATGTGTCGGCTGGCTATAGCCGCCGATTCACTATATATGTGTCGGCTGGCTATAGCCGCCGATTCACTATATATGTGTCGGCTGGCTATAGCCGCCGATTCACTATATATGTGTCGGCTGGTTATAGCCGCCGATTCACTATACATATATGTGTCGGCTGGCTATAGCCGCCGATTCACTATATATGTGTCGGCCGGCTATAGCCGCCGATTCACTATATATGTGTCGGCTGGCTATAGCCGCCGATTCACTATATATGTGTCGGCTGGCTATAGCCGCCGATTCACTATATATGTATCGGCTGGCTATAGCCGCCGATTTACTATATATGTGTCGGCTGGCTATAGCCGCCGATTCACTATATATGTGTCGGCTTGCTATAGCCGCCGATTCACTATATATGTGTCGGCTGGCTATAGCCGCCGATTCACTATATATGTGTCGGCTGGCTATAGCCGCCGATTCACTATATATGTGTCGGCTGGCTATAGCCGCCGATTCACTATATATGTGTCGGCTGGCTATAGCCGCCGATTCACTATATATGTGTCGGCTGGCTATAGCCGCCGATTCACTATATATGTGTCGGCTGGCTATAGCCGCCGATTCACTATATATGTGTCGGCTGGCTATAGCCGCCGATTCACTATATATGTGTCGGCTGGCTGTAGCCGCCGATTCACTATATATGTGTCGGCTGGCTATAGCCGCCGATTCACTATATACATATGTGCCGGCTGGATATAGCCGCCGATTCACTATGTATGTGGCCGGCTGGCTATAGCCGCCGACCCACTATATATGTGGCCGGCTGGCTATAGTCGCCGACCCACTATATATGTGGCCGGCTGGCTATAGTCGCCGACCCACTATATATGTGGCCGGCTGGCTAAAGCCGCCGATTCACTATATATGTACCCGGCTGGCCATAGCCCCGATTCACTTTATATGTGCCCTGCTGGCTATAGCCGCCGATTCACTATATATGTGTCGGCTGGCTGTAGCCGCCGATTCACTATATATGTGTCGGCTGGCTATAGCCGCCGATTCACTATATACATATGTGCCGGCTGGATATAGCCGCCGATTCACTATGTATGTGGCCGGCTGGCTATAGCCGCCGACCCACTATATATGTGGCCGGCTGGCTATAGTCGCCGACCCACTATATATGTGGCCGGCTGGCTAAAGCCGCCGATTCACTATATATGTACCCGGCTGGCCATAGCCCCGATTCACTTTATATGTGCCCTGCTGGCTATAGCCGCCGATTCACTATATATGTGTCGGCTGGCTGTAGCCGCCGATTCACTATATATGTGTCGGCTGGCTATAGCCGCCGATTCACTATATATGTGTCGGCTGGCTATAGCCGCCGATTCACTATATATGTGTCGGCTGGCTATAGCCGCCGATTCACTATATATGTGTCGGCTGGCTATAGCCGCCGATTCACTATATATGTGTCGGCTGGCTATAGCCGCCGATTCACTATATATGTATCGGCTGGCTATAGCCGCCGATTTACTATATATGTGTCGGCTGGCTATAGCCGCCGATTCACTATATATGTGTCGGCTGGCTATAGCCGCCGATTCACTATATATGTGTCGGCTGGCTATAGCCGCCGATTCACTATATATGTGTCGGCTGGCTATAGCCGCCGATTCACTATATATGTGTCGGCTGGCTATAGCCGCCGATTCACTATATATGTGTCGGCTGGTTATAGCCGCCGATTCACTATACATATATGTGTCGGCTGGCTATAGCCGCCGATTCACTATATATGTGTCGGCTGGCTGTAGCCGCCGATTCACTATATATGTGTCGGCTGGCTATAGCCGCCGATTCACTATATATGTGTCGGCTGGCTATAGCCGCCGATTCACTATATATGTGTCGGCTGGCTATAGCCGCCGATTCACTATATACATATGTGCCGGCTGGATATAGCCGCCGATTCACTATGTATGTGGCCGGCTGGCTATAGCCGCCGACCCACTATATATGTGGCCGGCTGGCTATAGTCGCCGACCCACTATATATGTGGCCGGCTGGCTAAAGCCGCCGATTCACTATATATGTACCCGGCTGGCCATAGCCCCGATTCACTTTATATGTGCCCTGCTGGCTATAGCCGCCGATTCACTATATATGTGTCGGCTGGCTATAGCCGCCGATTCACTATATATGTGTCGGCTGGCTATAGCCGCCGATTCACTATATATGTGTCGGCTGGCTATAGCCGCCGATTCACTATATATGTGTCGGCTGGCTATAGCCGCCGATTCACTATATATGTGTCGGCTGGCTATAGCCGCCGATTCACTATATATGTGTCGGCTGGCTATAGCCGCCGATTCACTATATATGTGTCGGCTGGCTATAGCCGCCGATTCACTATATATGTGTCGGCTGGCTATAGCCGCCGATTCACTATATATGTGTCGGCTGGCTATAGCCGCCGATTCACTATATATGTGTCGGCTGGCTATAGCCGCCGATTCACTATATATGTGTCGGCTGGCTATAGCCGCCGATTCACTATATATGTGTCGGCTGGCTATAGCCGCCGATTCACTATATATGTGTCGGCTGGCTATAGCCGCCGATTCACTATATATGTGTCGGCTGGCTATAGCCGCCGATTCACTATATATGTGTCGGCTGGCTATAGCCGCCGATTCACTATATATGTGTCGGCTGGCTATAGCCGCCGATTCACTATATATGTGTCGGCTGGCTATAGCCGCCGATTCACTATATATGTGTCGGCTGGCTATAGCCGCCGATTCACTATATATGTGTCGGCTGGCTATAGCCGCCGATTCACTATATATGTGTCGGCTGGCTATAGCCGCCGATTCACTATATATGTGTCGGCTGGCTATAGCCGCCGATTCACTATATATGTGTCGGTTGGCTATAGCCGCCGATTCACTATATATGTGTCGGCTGGCTATAGCCGCCGATTCACTATATATGTGTCGGCTGGCTATAGCCGCCGATTCACTATATATGTGTCGGCTGGCTATAGCCGCCGATTCACTATATATGTGTCGGCTGGCTATAGCCGCCGATTCACTATATATGTGTCGGCTGGCTATAGCCGCCGATTCACTATATATGTGTCGGCTGGCTATAGCCGCCGATTCACTATATATGTGTCGGCTGGCTATAGCCGCCGATTCACTATATATGTGTCGGCTGGCTATAGCCGCCGATTCACTATATATGTGTCGGCTGGCTATAGCCGCCGATTCACTATATATGTGTCGGCTGGCTATAGCCGCCGACTCACTATATATGTGTCGGCTGGCTATAGCCGCCGACTCACTATATATGTGTCGGCTGGCTATAGCCGCCGATTCACTATATATGTGTCGGCTGGCTATAGCCGCCGATTCACTATATATGTGTCGGCTGGCTATAGCCGCCGATTCACTATATATGTGTCGGCTGGCTATAGCCGCCGATTCAGTATATATGTGTCGGCTGGCTATAGCCGCCGATTCACTATATATGTGTCGGCTGGCTATAGCCGCCGATTCACTATATATGTGTCGGCTGGCTATAGCCGCCGATTCACTATATATGTGTCGGCTGGCTATAGCCGCCGATTCACTATATATGTGTCGGCTGGCTATAGCCGCCGATTCACTATATATGTGTCGGCTGGCTATAGCCGCCGATTCACTATATATGTGTCGGCTGGCTATAGCCGCCGATTCACTATATATGTGTCGGCTGGCTATAGCCGCCGATTCACTATATATGTGTCGGCTGGCTATAGCCGCCGATTCACTATATATGTGTCGGCTGGCTATAGCCGCCGATTCACTATATATGTGTCGGCTGGCTATAGCCGCCGATTCACTATATATGTGTCGGCTGGCTATAGCCGCCGATTCACTATATATGTGTCGGCTGGCTATAGCCGCCGATTCACTATATATGTGTCGGCTGGCTATAGCCGCCGATTCACTATATATGTGTCGGCTGGCTATAGCCGCCGATTCACTATATATGTGTCGGCTGGCTATAGCCGCCGATTCACTATATATGTGTCGGCTGGCTATAGCCGCCGATTCACTATATATGTGTCGGCTGGCTATAGCCGCCGATTCACTATATATGTGTCGGCTGGCTATAGCCGCCGATTCACTATATATGTGTCGGCTGGCTATAGCCGCCGATTCACTATATATGTGTCGGCTGGCTATAGCCGCCGATTCACTATATATGTGTCGGCTGGCTATAGCCGCCGATTCACTATATATGTGTCGGCTGGCTAAAACCGCCGATTCACTATATATGTGTCGGCTGGCTATAGCCGCCGATTCACTGTATATGTGTCGGCTGGCTATAGCCGCCGATTCACTATATATGTATCGGCTGGCTATAGCCGCCGATTTACTATATATGTGTCGGCTGGCTATAGCCGCCGATTCACTATATATGTGTCGGCTGGCTATAGCCGCCGATTCACTATATATATGTCGGCTGGCTATAGCCGCCGATTCACTATATATGTGTCGGCTGGCTATAGCCACCGATTCACTATATATGTGTCGGCTGGCTATGGCCGCCGAACCACTTTATATGTGGCCGGCTGGCTATAGCCGCCGACCCACTATATATGTGGCCGGCTGGCTATAGCCGCCGAACCACTGTATATGTGGCCGGCTGGCTACAGCCGCCGATTCACTATATATGTACCCGGCTGGCTATGGCCGCCGAACCACTGTATATGTGGCCGGCCGAACCACTATATATGTGTCGGCTGGCTATAGCCGCCGATTCACTATATATGTATCGGCTGGCTGTAGCCGCCGATTCACTATATATGTATCGGCTGGCCATAGCCGCCGACGCACTGTAATGTGGCCGGCTGGCTACAGCCGCCGATTCACTATATATGTACCCGGCTGGCTATGGCCGCCGAACCACTGTATATGTGGCCGGCCGAACCACTATATATGTGTCGGCTGGCTATAGCCGCCGATTCACTATATATGTATCGGCTGGCCATAGCCGCCGACGCACTGTAATGTGGCCGGCTGGCTACAGCCGCCGATTCACTATATATGTACCCGGCTGGCTATGGCCGCCGAACCACTGTATATGTGGCCGGCCGAACCACTATATATGTGTCGGCTGGCTATAGCCGCCGATTCACTATATATGTACCCGGCTGGCTATGGCCGCCGAACCACTGTATATGTGGCCGGCCGAACCACTATATATGTGTCGGCTGGCTATAGCCGCCGATTCACTATATATGTATCGGCTGGCCATAGCCGCCGACGCACTGTAATGTGGCCGGCTGGCTACAGCCGCCGATTCACTATATATGTACCCGGCTGGCTATGGCCGCCGAACCACTGTATATGTGGCCGGCCGAACCACTATATATGTGTCGGCTGGCTATAGCCGCCGATTCACTATATATGTGTCGGCTGGCTATAGCCGCCGATTCACTATATATGTATCGGCTGGCCATAGCCGCCGACGCACTGTAATGTGGCCGGCTGGCTACAGCCGCCGATTCACTATATATGTACCCGGCTGGCTATGGCCGCCGAACCACTGTATATGTGGCCGGCCGAACCACTATATATGTGTCGGCTGGCTATAGCCGCCGATTCACTATATATGTATCGGCTGGCTGTAGCCGCCGATTCACTATATATGTATCGGCTGGCTATAGCCGCCGATTTACTATATATGTGTCGGCTGGCTATAGCCGCCGATTCACTATATATGTTTTTATGTTTATATGCGTTTTTTGCACATTTCGCCCAGCATGTATTTTATTAAGGTTTGTGTGTTTACCATTATTGCTTACAGGTTTGTGTGTTTAACAATATTACGTACAGGTTTGTGTGTCTCTTGCTACGAGTACGTCTCAGTTTTATTAAGGTTTGTGTGTTTACTATTATTGCTTACAGGTTTGTGTGTTTATCACTATTAGGTAGAGGTTTGTGTGTTGATCACAATTGCTTACAGGTTTGTGTGTCTCTAACTACGAGTCGTCTCAGTGAGTTCCCAGTTGATTGAAAGGTATGTATGTTGTTCTTGTTATATATTGCTTTGGACGGCCTCTTCTTCTGATTGGATACTTAGTTTTCGTTGTTGTTATTTTTAAAATGTGGTAAGGGTGATTTGTTTTTGTTCAAAGCACGGATAAGAAATTTGGTTGAAGAAAATGACTCCGACCTGAATCTGTTCAACAATTATATTCTTTAATCCGATAATCATTATTATTAAGCGTAAAACATTCATAAATACACTCACAATGTTATGCATAATGAAACCAAAATAAGTATTCATTGCTCCCAGATAATGCCACTTTGCGTCCTTTCTTAATTTTTGTTTATGGACCTTCCTTTTGTTAGTATCAACTGTTATTTTATGATTTTTAACAATTTTGTGTTCGGCTATAGCCGCCGGCGCACTATATATGTGACCGGCTGGCTACAGTCGCCGACCCACTATATATGTGGCCGGCTGGCTGTAGCCGCTGAACCACTGTATACATATGTGGCCGACTGGCTATAGCCGCCGATTCACTATATATGTATCGGCTGGCCATAGCCGCCGACGCACTGTAATGTGGCCGGCTGGCTACAGTCGCCGATTCACTATATATGTGGCCGGCCGAACCACTATATATGTGTCGGCTGGCTATAGCCGCCGATTCACTATATATGTGTCGGCTGGCTATAGCCGCCGATTCACTATATATGTATCGGCTGGCCATAGCCGCCGACGCACTGTAATGTGGCCGGCTGGCTACAGCCGCCGATTCACTATATATGTACCCGGCTGGCTATGGCCGCCGAACCACTGTATATGTGGCCGGCCGAACCACTATATATGTGTCGGCTGGCTATAGCCGCCGATTCACTATATATGTGTCGGCTGGCTATAGCCGCCGATTCACTATATATGTATCGGCTGGCCATAGCCGCCGACGCACTGTAATGTGGCCGGCTGGCTACAGCCGCCGATTCACTATATATGTACCCGGCTGGCTATGGCCGCCGAACCACTGTATATGTGGCCGGCCGAACCACTATATATGTGTCGGCTGGCTATAGCCGCCGATTCACTATATATGTATCGGCTGGCTGTAGCCGCCGATTCACTATATATGTATCGGCTGGCTATAGCCGCCGATTTACTATATATGTGTCGGCTGGCTATAGCCGCCGATTCACTATATATGTTTTTATGTTTATATGCGTTTTTTGCACATTTCGCCCAGCATGTATTTTATTAAGGTTTGTGTGTTTACCTTTATTGCTTACAGGTTTGTGTGTTTAACAATATTACGTACAGGCTTGTGTGTCTCTTGCTACGAGTACGTCTCAGTTTTATTAAGGTTTGTGTGTTTACTATTATTGCTTACAGGTTTGTGTGTTTATCACTATTAGGTACAGGTTTGTGTGCTGATCACAATTGCTTACAGGTTTGTGTGTCTCTAACTACGAGTCGTCTCAGTGAGTTCCCAGTTGATTGAAAGGTATGTATGTTGTTCTTGTTATATATTGCTTTGGACGGCCTCTTCTTCTGATTGGATACTTAGTTTTCGTTGTTGTTATTTTTAAAATGTGGTAAGGGTGATTTGTTTTTGTTCAAAGCACGGATAAGAAATTTGGTTGAAGAAAATGACTCCGACCTGAATCTGTTCAACAATTATATTCTTTAATCCGATAATCATTATTATTAAGCGTAAAACATTCATAAATACACTCACAATGTTATGCATAATGAAACCAAAATAAGTATTCATTGCTCCCAGATAATGCCACTTTGCGTCCTTTCTTAATTTTTGTTTATGGACCTTCCTTTTGTTAGTATCAACTGTTATTTTATGATTTTTAACAATTTTGTGTTCGGCTATAGCCGCCGGCGCACTATATATGTGACCGGCTGGCTATAGTCGCCGACCCACTATATATGTGGCCGGCTGGCTGTAGCCGCTGAACCACTGTATATGTGGCCGACTGGCTATAGCCGCCGACCCACTGTTTATGTGGTCGGCTGGCCATAGCCGCCGACGTACTGTATATGTGGCCGGCTGGCTATAGCCGCCGACGCACTGTATATGTGGCCGGGTGGCTGCAGCCGCCGATTCACTATATGTGTACCCGGCTGGCTATGGCCGCCGAACCACTTTATATGTGGCCGGCTGGCTATAGCCGCCGACCCACTATATATGTGGCCGGCTGGCTATAGCCGCCGAACCACTGTAAATGTGGCCGGCTGGCTATAGCCGCCGATTCACTATATATGTATCGGCTGGCCATAGCCGCCGACGCACTGTAATGTGGCCGGCTGGCTACAGCCGCCGATTCACTATATATGTATGTACCCGGCTGGCTATGGCCGCCGAACCACTGTATATGTGGCCGGCCGAACCACTATATATGTGTCGGCTGGCTGTAGCCGCCGATTCACTATATATGTATCGGCTGGCTATAGCCGCCGATTTACTATATATGTGTCGGCTGGCTATAGCCGCCGATTCACTATATATGTGTCGGCTGGCTATAGCCGCCGATTCACTATATATGTGTCGGCTGGCTATAGCCGCCGATTCACTATATATGTGTCGGCTGGCTATAGCCGCCGATTCACTATATATGTGTCGGCTGGCTATAGCCGCCGATTCACTATATATGTGTCGGCTGGCTATAGCCGCCGATTCACTATATATGTGTCGGCTGGCTATAGCCGCCGATTCACTATATATGTGTCGGCTGGCTATAGCCGCCGATTCACTATATATGTGTCGGCTGGCTATAGCCGCCGATTCACTATATATGTGTCGGCTGGCTATAGCCGCCGATTCACTATATATGTGTCGGCTGGCTATAGCCGCCGATTCACTATATATGTGTCGGCTGGCTATAGCCGCCGATTCACTATATATGTGTCGGCTGGCTATAGCCGCCGATTCACTATATATGTGTCGGCTGGCTATAGCCGCCGATTCACTATATATGTGTCGGCTGGCTATAGCCGCCGATTCACTATATATGTACCCGGCTGGCTATGGCCGCCGAACCACTGTATATGTGGCCGGCCGAACCACTATATATGTGTCGGCTGGCTATAGCCGCCGATTCACTATATATGTATCGGCTGGCCATAGCCGCCGACGCACTGTAATGTGGCCGGCTGGCTACAGCCGCCGATTCACTATATATGTACCCGGCTGGCTATGGCCGCCGAACCACTGTATATGTGGCCGGCCGAACCACTATATATGTGTCGGCTGGCTATAGCCGCCGATTCACTATATATGTATCGGCTGGCTGTAGCCGCCGATTCACTATATATGTATCGGCTGGCTATAGCCGCCGATTTACTATATATGTGTCGGCTGGCTATAGCCGCCGATTCACTATATATGTTTTTATGTTTATATGCGTTTTTTGCACATTTCGCCCAGCATGTATTTTATTAAGGTTTGTGTGTTTACAATTATTGCTTACAGGTTTGTGTGTTTAACAATATTACGTACAGGTTTGTGTGTCTCTTGCTACGAGTACGTCTCAGTTTTATTAAGGTTTGTGTGTTTACTATTATTGCTTACAGGTTTGTGTGTTTATCACTATTAGGTAGAGGTTTGTGTGTTGATCACAATTGCTTACAGGTTTGTGTGTCTCTAACTACGAGTCGTCTCAGTGAGTTCCCAGTTGATTGAAAGGTATGTATGTTGTTCTTCTTATATATTGCTTTGGACGGCCTCTTCTTCTGATTGGATACTTAGTTTTCGTTGTTGTTATTTTTAAAATGTGGTAAGGGTGATTTGTTTTTGTTCAAAGCACGGATAAGAAATTTGGTTGAAGAAAATGACTCCGACCTGAATCTGTTCAACAATTATATTCTTTAATCCGATAATCATTATTATTAAGCGTAAAACATTCATAAATACACTCACAATGTTATGCATAATGAAACCAAAATAAGTATTCATTGCTCCCAGATAATGCCACTTTGCGTCCTTTCTTAATTTTTGTTTATGGACCTTCCTTTTGTTAGTATCAACTGTTATTTTATGATTTTTAACAATTTTGTGTTCGGCTATAGCCGCCGGCGCACTATATATGTGACCGGCTGGCTACAGTCGCCGACCCACTATATATGTGGCCGGCTGGCTGTAGCCGCTGAACCACTGTATATGTGGCCGACTGGCTATAGCCGCCGATTCACTATATATGTATCGGCTGGCCATAGCCGCCGACGCACTGTAATGTGGCCGGCTGGCTACAGCCGCCGATTCACTATATATGTACCCGGCTGGCTATGGCCGCCGAACCACTGTATATGTGGCCGGCCGAACCACTATATATGTGTCGGCTGGCTATAGCCGCCGATTCACTATATATGTGTCGGCTGGCTATAGCCGCCGATTCACTATATATGTATGTATCGGCTGGCCATAGCCGCCGACGCACTGTAATGTGGCCGGCTGGCTACAGCCGCCGATTCACTATATATGTACCCGGCTGGCTATGGCCGCCGAACCACTGTATATGTGGCCGGCCGAACCACTATATATGTGTCGGCTGGCTATAGCCGCCGATTCACTATATATGTATCGGCTGACCATAGCCGCCGACGCACTGTAATGTGGCCGGCTGGCTACAGCCGCCGATTCACTATATATGTACCCGGCTGGCTATGGCCGCCGAACCACTGTATATGTGGCCGGCCGAACCACTATATATGTGTCGGCTGGCTATAGCCGCCGATTCACTATATATGTATCGGCTGGCTGTAGCCGCCGATTCACTATATATGTATCGGCTGGCTATAGCCGCCGATTTACTATATATGTGTCGGCTGGCTATAGCCGCCGATTCACTATATATGTTTTTATGTTTATATGCGTTTTTTGCACATTTCGCCCAGGATGTATTTTATTAAGGTTTGTGTGTTTACCTTTATTGCTTACAGGTTTGTGTGTTTAACAATATTACGTACAGGCTTGTGTGTCTCTTGCTACGAGTACGTCTCAGTTTTATTAAGGTTTGTGTGTTTACTATTATTGCTTACAGGTTTGTGTGTTTATCACTATTAGGTACAGGTTTGTGTGCTGATCACAATTGCTTACAGGTTTGTGTGTCTCTAACTACGAGTCGTCTCAGTGAGTTCCCAGTTGATTGAAAGGTATGTATGTTGTTCTTGTTATATATTGCTTTGGACGGCCTCTTCTTCTGATTGGATACTTAGTTTTCGTTGTTGTTATTTTTAAAATGTGGTAAGGGTGATTTGTTTTTGTTCAAAGCACGGATAAGAAATTTGGTTGAAGAAAATGACTCCGACCTGAATCTGTTCAACAATTATATTCTTTAATCCGATAATCATTATTATTAAGCGTAAAACATTCATAAATACACTCACAATGTTATGCATAATGAAACCAAAATAAGTATTCATTGCTCCCAGATAATGCCACTTTGCGTCCTTTCTTAATTTTTGTTTATGGACCTTCCTTTTGTTAGTATCAACTGTTATTTTATGATTTTTAACAATTTTGTGTTCGGCTATAGCCGCCGGCGCACTATATATGTGACCGGCTGGCTATAGTCGCCGACCCACTATATATGTGGCCGGCTGGCTGTAGCCGCTGAACCACTGTATATGTGGCCGACTGGCTATAGCCGCCGATCCACTGTTTATGTGGCCGGCTGGCCATAGCCGCCGACGTACTGTATATGTGGCCGGCTGGCTATAGCCGCCGACGCACTGTATATGTGGCCGGCTGGCTATAGCCGCCGAACCACTGTAAATGTGGCCGGCTGGCTATAGCCGCCGATTCACTATATATGTATCGGCTGGCCATAGCCGCCGACGCACTGTAATGTGGCCGGCTGGCTACAGCCGCCGATTCACTATATATGTATGTACCCGGCTGGCTATGGCCGCCGAACCACTGTATATGTGGCCGGCCGAACCACTATATATGTGTCGGCTGGCTGTAGCCGCCGATTCACTATATATGTATCGGCTGGCTATAGCCGCCGATTTACTATATATGTGTCGGCTGGCTATAGCCGCCGATTCACTATATATGTGTCGGCTGGCTATAGCCGCCGATTCACTATATATGTGTCGGCTGGCTATAGCCGCCGATTCACTATATATGTGTCGGCTGGCTATAGCCGCCGATTCACTATATATGTGTCGGCTGGCTATAGCCGCCGATTCACTATATATGTGTCGGCTGGCTATAGCCGCCGATTCACTATATATGTGTCGGCTGGCTATAGCCGCCGATTCACTATATATGTGTCGGCTGGCTATAGCCGCCGATTCACTATATATGTGTCGGCTGGCTATAGCCGCCGATTCACTATATATGTGTCGGCTGGCTATAGCCGCCGATTCACTATATATGTGTCGGCTGGCTATAGCCGCCGATTCACTATATATGTGTCGGCTGGCTATAGCCGCCGATTCACTATATATGTGTCGGCTGGCTATAGCCGCCGATTCACTATATATGTGTCGGCTGGCTATAGCCGCCGATTCACTATATATGTGTCGGCTGGCTATAGCCGCCGATTCACTATATACATATGTGTCGGCTGGCTATAGCCGCCGATTCACTATATATGTGTCGGCTGGCTATAGCCGCCGATTCACTATATATGTGTCGGCTGGCTATAGCCGCCGATTCACTATATATGTGTCGGCTGGCTATAGCCGCCGATTCACTATATATGTGTCGGCTGGCTATAGCCGCCGATTCACTATATATGTGTCGGCTGGCTATAGCCGCCGATTCACTATATATGTGTCGGCTGGCTATAGCCGCCGATTCACTATATATGTGTCGGCTGGCTATAGCCGCCGATTCACTATATATGTGTCGGCTGGCTATAGCCGCCGATTCACTATATATGTGTCGGCTGGCTATAGCCGCCGATTCACTATATATGTGTCGGCTGGCTATAGCCGCCGATTCACTATATATGTGTCGGTTGGCTATAGCCGCCGATTCACTATATATGTGTCGGCTGGCTATAGCCGCCGATTCACTATATATGTGTCGGCTGGCTATAGCCGCCGATTCACTATATATGTGTCGGCTGGCTATAGCCGCCGATTCACTATATATGTGTCGGCTGGCTATAGCCGCCGATTCACTATATATGTGTCGGCTGGCTATAGCCGCCGATTCACTATATATGTGTCGGCTGGCTATAGCCGCCGATTCACTATATATGTGTCGGCTGGCTATAGCCGCCGATTCACTATATATGTGTCGGCTGGCTATAGCCGCCGATTCACTATATATGTGTCGGCTGGCTATAGCCGCCGATTCACTATATATGTGTCGGCTGGCTATAGCCGCCGATTCACTATATATGTGTCGGCTGGCTATAGCCGCCGATTCACTATATATGTGTCGGCTGGCTATAGCCGCCGATTCACTATATATGTGTCGGCTGGCTATAGCCGCCGATTCACTATATATGTGTCGGCTGGCTATAGCCGCCGATTCACTATATATGTGTCGGCTGGCTATAGCCGCCGATTCACTATATATGTGTCGGTTGGCTATAGCCGCCGATTCACTATATATGTGTCGGCTGGCTATAGCCGCCGATTCACTATATATGTGTCGGCTGGCTATAGCCGCCGATTCACTATATATGTGTCGGCTGGCTATAGCCGCCGATTCACTATATATGTGTCGGCTGGCTATAGCCGCCGATTCACTATATATGTGTCGGCTGGCTATAGCCGCCGATTCACTATATATGTGTCGGCTGGCTATAGCCGCCGATTCACTATATATGTGTCGGCTGGCTATAGCCGCCGATTCACTATATATGTGTCGGCTGGCTATAGCCGCCGATTCACTATATATGTGTCGGCTGGCTATAGCCGCCGATTCACTATATATGTGTCGGCTGGCTATAGCCGCCGATTCACTATATATGTGTCGGCTGGCTATAGCCGCCGATTCACTATATATGTGTCGGCTGGCTATAGCCGCCGATTCACTATATATGTGTCGGCTGGCTATAGCCGCCGATTCACTATATATGTGTCGGCTGGCTATAGCCGCCGATTCACTATATATGTGTCGGCTGGCTATAGCCGCCGATTCACTATATATGTGTCGGCTGGCTATAGCCGCCGATTCACTATATATGTGTCGGCTGGCTATAGCCGCCGATTCACTATATATGTGTCGGCTGGCTATAGCCGCCGATTCACTATATATGTGTCGGCTGGCTATAGCCGCCGATTCACTATATATGTGTCGGCTGGCTATAGCCGCCGATTCACTATATATGTGTCGGCTGGCTATAGCCGCCGATTCACTATATATGTGTCGGCTGGCTATAGCCGCCGATTCACTATATATGTGTCGGCTGGCTATAGCCGCCGATTCACTATATATGTGTCGGCTGGCTATAGCCGCCGATTCACTATATATGTGTCGGCTGGCTATAGCCGCCGATTCACTATATATGTGTCGGCTGGCTATAGCCGCCGATTCACTATATATGTGTCGGCTGGCTATAGCCGCCGATTCACTATATATGTGTCGGCTGGCTATAGCCGCCGATTCACTATATATGTGTCGGCTGGCTATAGCCGCCGATTCACTATATATGTGTCGGTTGGCTATAGCCGCCGATTCACTATATATGTGTCGGCTGGCTATAGCCGCCGATTCACTATATATGTGTCGGCTGGCTATAGCCGCCGATTCACTATATATGTGTCGGCTGGCTATAGCCGCCGATTCACTATATATGTGTCGGCTGGCTATAGCCGCCGATTCACTATATATGTGTCGGCTGGCTATAGCCGCCGATTCACTATATATGTGTCGGCTGGCTATAGCCGCCGATTCACTATATATGTGTCGGCTGGCTATAGCCGCCGATTCACTATATATGTGTCGGCTGGCTATAGCCGCCGATTCACTATATATGTGTCGGCTGGCTATAGCCGCCGATTCACTATATATGTGTCGGCTGGCTATAGCCGCCGATTCACTATATATGTGTCGGCTGGCTATAGCCGCCGATTCACTATATATGTGTCGGCTGGCTATAGCCGCCGATTCACTATATATGTGTCGGCTGGCTATAGCCGCCGATTCACTATATATGTGTCGGCTGGCTATAGCCGCCGATTCACTATATATGTGTCGGCTGGCTATAGCCGCCGATTCACTATATATGTGTCGGCTGGCTATAGCCGCCGATTCACTATATATGTGTCGGCTGGCTATAGCCGCCGATTCACTATATATGTGTCGGCTGGCTATAGCCGCCGATTCACTATATATGTGTCGGCTGGCTATAGCCGCCGATTCACTATATACATATGTGTCGGCTGGCTATAGCCGCCGATTCACTATATATGTGTCGGCTGGCTATAGCCGCCGATTCACTATATATGTGTCGGCTGGCTATAGCCGCCGATTCACTATATATGTGTCGGCTGGCTATAGCCGCCGATTCACTATATATGTGTCGGCTGGCTATAGCCGCCGATTCACTATATATGTGTCGGCTGGCTATAGCCGCCGATTCACTATATATGTGTCGGCTGGCTATAGCCGCCGATTCACTATATATGTGTCGGCTGGCTATAGCCGCCGATTCACTATATATGTGTCGGCTGGCTATAGCCGCCGATTCACTATATATGTGTCGGCTGGCTATAGCCGCCGATTCACTATATATGTGTCGGCTGGCTATAGCCGCCGATTCACTATATATGTGTCGGTTGGCTATAGCCGCCGATTCACTATATATGTGTCGGCTGGCTATAGCCGCCGATTCACTATATATGTGTCGGCTGGCTATAGCCGCCGATTCACTATATATGTGTCGGCTGGCTATAGCCGCCGATTCACTATATATGTGTCGGCTGGCTATAGCCGCCGATTCACTATATATGTGTCGGCTGGCTATAGCCGCCGATTCACTATATATGTGTCGGCTGGCTATAGCCGCCGATTCACTATATATGTGTCGGCTGGCTATAGCCGCCGATTCACTATATATGTGTCGGCTGGCTATAGCCGCCGATTCACTATATATGTGTCGGCTGGCTATAGCCGCCGATTCACTATATATGTGTCGGCTGGCTATAGCCGCCGATTCACTATATATGTGTCGGCTGGCTATAGCCGCCGATTCACTATATATGTGTCGGCTGGCTATAGCCGCCGATTCACTATATATGTGTCGGCTGGCTATAGCCGCCGATTCACTATATATGTGTCGGCTGGCTATAGCCGCCGATTCACTATATATGTGTCGGCTGGCTATAGCCGCCGATTCACTATATATGTGTCGGTTGGCTATAGCCGCCGATTCACTATATATGTGTCGGCTGGCTATAGCCGCCGATTCACTATATATGTGTCGGCTGGCTATAGCCGCCGATTCACTATATATGTGTCGGCTGGCTATAGCCGCCGATTCACTATATATGTGTCGGCTGGCTATAGCCGCCGATTCACTATATATGTGTCGGCTGGCTATAGCCGCCGATTCACTATATATGTGTCGGCTGGCTATAGCCGCCGATTCACTATATATGTGTCGGCTGGCTATAGCCGCCGATTCACTATATATGTGTCGGCTGGCTATAGCCGCCGATTCACTATATATGTGTCGGCTGGCTATAGCCGCCGATTCACTATATATGTGTCGGCTGGCTATAGCCGCCGATTCACTATATATGTGTCGGCTGGCTATAGCCGCCGATTCACTATATATGTGTCGGTTGGCTATAGCCGCCGATTCACTATATATGTATGTGTCGGCTGGCTATAGCCGCCGATTCACTATATATGTGTCGGCTGGCTATAGCCGCCGATTCACTATATATGTGTCGGCTGGCTATAGCCGCCGATTCACTATATATGTGTCGGCTGGCTATAGCCGCCGATTCACTATATATGTGTCGGCTGGCTATAGCCGCCGATTCACTATATATGTGTCGGCTGGCTATAGCCGCCGATTCACTATATATGTGGCCGGCTGGCTATAGCCGCCGACCCACTATATATGTGGCCGGCTGGCTATAGCCGCCGATTCACTATATATGTGCCGGCTGGATATAGCCGCCGATTCACTATATATGTGGCCGGCTGGCTATAGCCGCCGACCCACTATATATGTGGCCGGCTGGCTATAGTCGCCGACCCACTATATATGTGGCCGGCTGGGTAAAGCCGCCGATTCACTATATATGTACCCGGCTGGCCATAGCCCCGATTCACTATATATGTGTCGGCTGGCTATAGCCGCCGATTCACTTTATATGTGTCGGCTGGCTGTAGCCGCCGATTCACTATATATGTGTCGGCTGGCTATAGCCGCCGATTCACTATATATGTGTCGGCTGGCTATAGCCGCCGATTCACTATATATGTGTCGGCTGGCTATAGCCGCCGATTCACTATATATGTGTCGGCTGGCTATAGCCGCCGATTCACTATATATGTGTCAGCTGGCTATAGCCGCCGATTCACTATATATGTGTCGGCTGGCTATAGCCGCCGATTCACTATATATGTGTCGGCTGGCTATAGCCGCCGATTCACTATATATGTGTCGGCTGGCTATAGCCGCCGATTCACTATATATGTGTCGGCTGGCTATAGCCGCCGATTCACTATATATGTGTCGGCTGGCTATAGCCGCCGATTCACTATATATGTGTCGGCTGGCTATAGCCGCCGATTCACTATATATGTGTCGGCTGGCTATAGCCGCCGATTCACTATATATGTGCCGGCTGGCTATAGCCACCGATTCACTATATATGTGTCGGCTGGCTATAGCCGCCGATTCACTACATATGTGTCGGCTGGCTATAGCCGCCGATTCACTACATATGTGTCGGCTGGCTATAGCCGCCGATTCACTATATATGTGTCGGCTGGCTATAGCCGCCGATTCACTATATATGTGTCGGCTGGCTATAGCCGCCGATTCACTATATATGTGTCGGCTGGCTATAGCCGCCGATTCACTATATATGTGTCGGCTGGCTATAGCCGCCGATTCACTATATATGTGTCGGCTGGCTATAGCCGCCGATTCACTACATATGTGTCGGCTGGCTATAGCCGCCGATTCACTACATATGTGTCGGCTGGCTATAGCCGCCGATTCACTATATATGTGTCGGCTGGCTATAGCCGCCGATTCACTATATATGTGGCCGGCTGGCTATAGCCGCCGACCCACTGTATATGTGGCCGGCTGGCTATAGCCGCCGATTCACTATATATGTGCCGGCTGGCTATAGCCACCGATTCACTATATATGTGTCGGCTGGCTATAGCCGCCGATTCACTATATATGTGTCGGCTGGCTATAGCCGCCGATTCACTATATATGTGGCCGGCTGGCTATAGCCGCCGACCCACTGTATATGTGGCCGGGTGGCCATAGCCGCCGACGTACTGTATATGTGGCCGCCTGGCTATAGCCGCCGACGCACTGTATATGTGGCCGGGTGGCTGCAGCCGCCGATTCACTATATGTGTACCCGGCTGGCTATGGCCGCCGACCCACTGTATATGTGGCCGGCTGGCCATAGCCGCCGACGTACTGTATATGTGGCCGCCTGGCTATAGCCGCCGACGCACTGTATATGTGGCCGGGTGGCTGCAGCCGCCGATTCACTATATGTGTACCCGGCTGGCTATGGCCGCCGAACCACTTTATATGTGGCCGGCTGGCTATAGCCGCCGACCCACTATATATGTGGCCGGCTGGCTATAGCCGCCGAACCACTGTATATGTGGCCGGCTGGCTATAGCCGCCGATTCACTATATATGTGCCGGCTGGTTATAGCCGCCGATTCACTATATATGTGGCCGGCTGGCTATAGCCGCCGACCCACTATATATGTGGCCGGCTGGCTATAGTCGCCGACCCACTATATATGTGGCCGGCTGGCTAAAGCCGCCGATTCACTATATATGTACCCGGCTGGCCATAGCCCCGATTCACTATATATGTACCCGGCTGGCTATAGCCGCCGATTCACTATATATGTGTCGGCTGGCCATAGCCGCCGACGTACTGTATATGTAGCCGGCTGGCTATAGCCGCCGACGCACTGTATATGTGGCCGGGTGGCTATAGCCGCCGACGCACTATATATGTGGCCGGCTGGCTGTAGCCGCTGAACCACTGTATATGTGGCCGACTGGCTATAGCCGCCGACGCACTATATATGTGGCCGGCTGGCTATAGCCGCCGACCCACTATATATGTGGCCGGCTGGCTGTAGCCGCCGAACCACTGTATATGTGGCCGGCTGGCTATAGCCGCCGATTCACTATATATGTGCCGGCTGGTTATAGCCGCCGATTCACTATATATGTGGCCGGCTGGCCATAGCCGCCGACGTACTGTATATGTAGCCGGCTGGCTATAGCCGCCGACGCACTGTATATGTGGCCGGGTGGCTGCAGCCGCCGATTCACTATATGTGTACCCGGCTGGCTATGGCCGCCGAACCACTTTATATGTGGCCGGCTGGCTATAGTCGCCGACCCACTATATATGTGGCCGGCTGGCTAAAGCCGCCGATTCACTATATATGTACCCGGCTGGCCATAGCCCCGATTCACTATATATGTACCCGGCTGGCTATAGCCGCCGATTCACTATATATGTGTCGGCTGGCCATAGCCGGCGACGTACTGTATATGTGGCCGGGTGGCTATAGCCGCCGACGCACTATATATGTGGCCGGCTGGCTGTAGCCGCTGAACCACTGTATATGTGGCCGACTGGCTATAGCCGCCGACGCACTATATATGTGGCCGGCTGGCTATATCCGCCGACCCACTATATATGTGGCCGGCTGGCTGTAGCCGCTGAACCACTGTATATGTGGCCGACTGGCTATAGCCGCCGACCCAATGTATATGTGGCCGGCTGGCCATAGCCGCCGACGTACTGTATATGTAGCCGGCTGGCTATAGCCGCCGACGCACTGTATATGTGGCCGGGTGGCTGCAGCCGCCGATTCACTATATGTGTACCCGGCTGGCTATGGCCGCCGAACCACTTTATATGTGGCCGGCTGGCTATAGTCGCCGACCCACTATATATGTGGCCGGCTGGCTAAAGCCGCCGATTCACTATATATGTACCCGGCTGGCCATAGCCCCGATTCACTATATATGTACCCGGCTGGCTATAGCCGCCGATTGACTATATATGTGCCGGCTGGATATAGCCGCCGATTCACTATATATGTGGCCGGCTGGCTATAGCCGCCGACCCACTATATATGTGGCCGGCTGGCTATAGTCGCCGACCCACTATATATGTGGCCGGCTGGGTAAAGCCGCCGATTCACTATATATGTACCCGGCTGGCCAAAGCCCCGATTCACTATATATGTGTCGGCTGGCTATAGCCGCCGATTCACTATATATGTGTCGGCTGGCTGTAGCCGCCGATTCACTATATATGTGTCGGCTGGCTATAGCCGCCGATTCACTATATATGTGTCGGCTGGCTATAGCCGCCGATTCACTATATATGTGTCGGCTGGCTATAGCCGCCGATTCACTATATATGTGTCGGCTGGCTATAGCCGCCGATTCACTATATATGTGTCGGCTGGCTATAGTCGCCGATTCACTATATATGTGTCGGCTGGCTATAGCCGCCGATTCACTATATATGTGTCGGCTGGCTATAGCCGCCGATTCACTATATATGTGTCGGCTGGCTATAGCCGCCGATTCACTATATATGTGTCGGCTGGCTATAGCCGTAGATTCACTATATATGTGTCGGCTGGCTATAGCCGCCGATTCACTATATATGTGTCGGCTGGCTATAGCCGCCGATTCACTATATATGTGCCGGCTGGCTATAGCCACCGATTCACTATATATGTGTCGGCTGGCTATAGCCGCCGATTCACTATATATGTGTCGGCTGGCTATAGCCGCCGATTCACTATATATGTGTCGGCTGGCTATAGCCGCCGATTCACTATATATGTGTCGGCTGGCTATAGCCGCCGATTCACTATATATGTGTCGGCTGGCTATAGCCGCCGATTCACTATATATGTGTCGGCTGGCTATAGCCGCCGATTCACTATATATGTGTCGGCTGGCTATAGCCGCCGATTCACTATATATGTGTCGGCTGGCTATAGCCGTCGATTCACTACATATGTGTCGGCTGGCTATAGCCGCCGATTCACTACATATGTGTCGGCTGGCTATAGCCGCCGATTCACTTTATATGTGTCGGCTGGCTATAGCCGCCGATTCACTATATATGTGTCGGCTGGCTACAGCCGCCGATTCACTATATATGTGTCGGCTGGCTATAGCCGCCGATTCACTATATATGTGTCGGCTGGCTATAGCCGCCGATTCACTATATATGTGTCGGCTGGCTATAGCCGCCGATTCACTATATATGTGTCGGCTGGCTATAGCCGCCGATTCACTATATATGTGTCGGCTGGCTATAGCCGCCGATTCACTATATATGTGTCGGCTGGCTATAGCCGCCGATTCACTATATATGTGTCGGCTGGCTATAGCCGCCGATTCACTATATATGTGTCGGCTGGCTATAGCCGCCGATTCACTATATATGTGTCGGCTGGCTATAGCCGCCGATTCACTATATATGTGTCGGCTGCCTATAGCCGCCGATTCACTATATATGTGTCGGCTGGCTGTAGCCGCTGAACCACTGTATATGTGGCCGACTGGCTATAGCCGCCGACGCACTATATATGTGGCCGGCTGGCTATATCCGCCGACCCACTATATATGTGGCCGGCTGGCTGTAGCCGCTGAACCACTGTATATGTGGCCGACTGGCTATAGCCGCCGACCCAATGTATATGTGGCCGGCTGGCCATAGCCGCCGACGTACTGTATATGTAGCCGGCTGGCTATAGCCGCCGACGCACTGTATATGTGGCCGGGTGGCTGCAGCCGCCGATTCACTATATATGTGTCGGCTGGCTATAGCCGCCGATTCACTATATATGTGTCGGCTGGCTATAGCCGCCGATTCACTACATATGTGTCGGCTGGCTATAGCCGCCGATTCACTACATATGTGTCGGCTGGCTATAGCCGCCGATTCACTTTATATGTGTCGGCTGGCTATAGCCGCCGATTCACTATATATGTGTCGGCTGCCTATAGCCGCCGATTCACTATATATGTGTCGGCTGGCTATAGCCGCCGATTCACTATATATGTGTCGGCTGGCTATAGCCGCCGATTCACTATATATGTGTCGGCTGGCTATAGCCGCCGATTCACTACATATGTGTCGGCTGGCTATAGCCGCCGATTCACTACATATGTGTCGGCTGGCTATAGCCGCCGATTCACTTTATATGTGTCGGCTGGCTATAGCCGCCGATTCACTATATATGTGTCGGCTGCCTATAGCCGCCGACGCACTATATATGTGTCGGCTGGCTGTAGCCGCTGAACCACTGTATATGTGGCCGACTGGCTATAGCCGCCGACGCACTATATATGTGGCCGGCTGGCTATATCCGCCGACCCACTATATATGTGGCCGGCTGGCTGTAGCCGCTGAACCACTGTATATGTGGCCGACTGGCTATAGCCGCCGACCCAATGTATATGTGGCCGGCTGGCCATAGCCGCCGACGTACTGTATATGTAGCCGGCTGGCTATAGCCGCCGACGCACTGTATATGTGGCCGGGTGGCTGCAGCCGCCGATTCACTATATGTGTACCCGGCTGGCTATGGCCGCCGAACCACTTTATATGTGGCCGGCTGGCTATAGTCGCCGACCCACTATATATGTGGCCGGCTGGCTAAAGCCGCCGATTCACTATATATGTACCCGGCTGGCTATAGCCGCCGATTCACTATATATGTGCCGGCTGGATATAGCCGCCGATTCACTATATATGTGGCCGGCTGGCTATAGCCGCCGACCCACTATATATGTGGCCGGCTGGCTATAGTCGCCGACCCACTATATATGTGGCCGGCTGGGTAAAGCCGCCGATTCACTATATATGTACCCGGCTGGCCAAAGCCCCGATTCACTATATATGTGTCGGCTGGCTATAGCCGCCGATTCACTATATATGTGTCGGCTGGCTGTAGCCGCCGATTCACTATATATGTGTCGGCTGGCTATAGCCGCCGATTCACTATATATGTGTCGGCTGGCTATAGCCGCCGATTCACTATATATGTGTCGGCTGGCTATAGCCGCCGATTCACTATATATGTGTCGGCTGGCTATAGCCGCCGATTCACTATATATGTGTCGGCTGGCTATAGCCGCCGATTCACTATATATGTGTCGGCTGGCTATAGCCGCCGATTCACTATATATGTGTCGGCTGGCTATAGTCGCCGATTCACTATATATGTGTCGGCTGGCTATAGCCGCCGATTCACTACATATGTGTCGGCTGGCTATAGCCGCCGATTCACTACATATGTGTCGGCTGGCTATAGCCGCCGATTCACTATATATGTGTCGGCTGGCTATAGCCGCCGATTCACTATATATGTGTCGGCTGGCTATAGCCGCCGATTCACTATATATGTGTCGGCTGGCTATAGCCGCCGATTCACTATATATGTGTCGGCTGGCTATAGCCGCCGATTCACTATATATGTGTCGGCTGGCTATAGCCGCCGATTCACTACATATGTGTCGGCTGGCTATAGCCGCCGATTCACTACATATGTGTCGGCTGGCTATAGCCGCCGACCCACTGTATATGTGGCCGGGTGGCCATAGCCGCCGACGTACTGTATATGTGGCCGCCTGGCTATAGCCGCCGACGCACTGTATATGTGGCCGGGTGGCTGCAGCCGCCGATTCACTATATGTGTACCCGGCTGGCTATGGCCGCCGACCCACTGTATATGTGGCCGGCTGGCTATAGCCGCCGATTCACTATATATGTGCCGGCTGGCTATAGCCACCGATTCACTATATATGTGTCGGCTGGCTATAGCCGCCGATTCACTATATATGTGTCGGCTGGCTATAGCCGCCGATTCACTATATATGTGGCCGGCTGGCTATAGCCGCCGACCCACTGTATATGTGGCCGGGTGGCCATAGCCGCCGACGTACTGTATATGTGGCCGCCTGGCTATAGCCGCCGACGCACTGTATATGTGGCCGGGTGGCTGCAGCCGCCGATTCACTATATGTGTACCCGGCTGGCTATGGCCGCCGACCCACTGTATATGTGGCCGGCTGGCCATAGCCGCCGACGTACTGTATATGTGGCCGCCTGGCTATAGCCGCCGACCCACTGTATATGTGGCCGGCTGGCTATAGCCGCCGATTCACTATATATGTGCCGGCTGGCTATAGCCACCGATTCACTATATATGTGTCGGCTGGCTATAGCCGCCGATTCACTATATATGTGTCGGCTGGCTATAGCCGCCGATTCACTATATATGTGTCGGCTGGCTATAGCCGCCGATTCACTATATATGTGTCGGCTGGCTATAGCCGCCGATTCACTACATATGTGTCGGCTGGCTATAGCCGCCGATTCACTACATATGTGTCGGCTGGCTATAGCCGCCGATTCACTTTATATGTGTCGGCTGGCTATAGCCGCCGATTCACTATATATGTGTCGGCTGCCTATAGCCGCCGATTCACTATATATGTGTCGGCTGGCTATAGCCGCCGATTCACTATATATGTGTCGGCTGGCTATAGCCGCCGATTCACTATATATGTGTCGGCTGGCTATAGCCGCCGATTCACTACATATGTGTCGGCTGGCTATAGCCGCCGATTCACTACATATGTGTCGGCTGGCTATAGCCGCCGATTCACTTTATATGTGTCGGCTGGCTATAGCCGCCGATTCACTATATATGTGTCGGCTGCCTATAGCCGCCGACGCACTATATATGTGTCGGCTGGCTGTAGCCGCTGAACCACTGTATATGTGGCCGACTGGCTATAGCCGCCGACGCACTATATATGTGGCCGGCTGGCTATATCCGCCGACCCACTATATATGTGGCCGGCTGGCTGTAGCCGCTGAACCACTGTATATGTGGCCGACTGGCTATAGCCGCCGACCCAATGTATATGTGGCCGGCTGGCCATAGCCGCCGACGTACTGTATATGTAGCCGGCTGGCTATAGCCGCCGACGCACTGTATATGTGGCCGGGTGGCTGCAGCCGCCGATTCACTATATGTGTACCCGGCTGGCTATGGCCGCCGAACCACTTTATATGTGGCCGGCTGGCTATAGTCGCCGACCCACTATATATGTGGCCGGCTGGCTAAAGCCGCCGATTCACTATATATGTACCCGGCTGGCTATAGCCGCCGATTCACTATATATGTGCCGGCTGGATATAGCCGCCGATTCACTATATATGTGGCCGGCTGGCTATAGCCGCCGACCCACTATATATGTGGCCGGCTGGCTATAGTCGCCGACCCACTATATATGTGGCCGGCTGGGTAAAGCCGCCGATTCACTATATATGTACCCGGCTGGCCAAAGCCCCGATTCACTATATATGTGTCGGCTGGCTATAGCCGCCGATTCACTATATATGTGTCGGCTGGCTGTAGCCGCCGATTCACTATATATGTGTCGGCTGGCTATAGCCGCCGATTCACTATATATGTGTCGGCTGGCTATAGCCGCCGATTCACTATATATGTGTCGGCTGGCTATAGCCGCCGATTCACTATATATGTGTCGGCTGGCTATAGCCGCCGATTCACTATATATGTGTCGGCTGGCTATAGCCGCCGATTCACTATATATGTGTCGGCTGGCTATAGCCGCCGATTCACTATATATGTGTCGGCTGGCTATAGTCGCCGATTCACTATATATGTGTCGGCTGGCTATAGCCGCCGATTCACTACATATGTGTCGGCTGGCTATAGCCGCCGATTCACTACATATGTGTCGGCTGGCTATAGCCGCCGATTCACTATATATGTGTCGGCTGGCTATAGCCGCCGATTCACTATATATGTGTCGGCTGGCTATAGCCGCCGATTCACTATATATGTGTCGGCTGGCTATAGCCGCCGATTCACTATATATGTGTCGGCTGGCTATAGCCGCCGATTCACTATATATGTGTCGGCTGGCTATAGCCGCCGATTCACTACATATGTGTCGGCTGGCTATAGCCGCCGATTCACTACATATGTGTCGGCTGGCTATAGCCGCCGATTCACTATATATGTGTCGGCTGGCTATAGCCGCCGATTCACTATATATGTGGCCGGCTGGCTATAGCCGCCGACCCACTGTATATGTGGCCGGCTGGCTATAGCCGCCGATTCACTATATATGTGCCGGCTGGCTATAGCCACCGATTCACTATATATGTGTCGGCTGGCTATAGCCGCCGATTCACTATATATGTGTCGGCTGGCTATAGCCGCCGATTCACTATATATGTGGCCGGCTGGCTATAGCCGCCGACCCACTGTATATGTGGCCGGGTGGCCATAGCCGCCGACGTACTGTATATGTGGCCGCCTGGCTATAGCCGCCGACGCACTGTATATGTGGCCGGGTGGCTGCAGCCGCCGATTCACTATATGTGTACCCGGCTGGCTATGGCCGCCGACCCACTGTATATGTGGCCGGCTGGCCATAGCCGCCGACGTACTGTATATGTGGCCGCCTGGCTATAGCCGCCGACGCACTGTATATGTGGCCGGGTGGCTGCAGCCGCCGATTCACTATATGTGTACCCGGCTGGCTATGGCCGCCGAACCACTTTATATGTGGCCGGCTGGCTATAGCCGCCGACCCACTATATATGTGGCCGGCTGGCTATAGCCGCCGAACCACTGTATATGTGGCCGGCTGGCTATAGCCGCCGATTCACTATATATGTGCCGGCTGGTTATAGCCGCCGATTCACTATATATGTGGCCGGCTGGCTATAGCCGCCGACCCACTATATATGTGGCCGGCTGGCTATAGTCGCCGACCCACTATATACATATGTGGCCGGCTGGCTAAAGCCGCCGATTCACTATATATGTACCCGGCTGGCCATAGCCCCGATTCACTATATATGTACCCGGCTGGCTATAGCCGCCGATTCACTATATATGTGTCGGCTGGCCATAGCCGCCGACGTACTGTATATGTAGCCGGCTGGCTATAGCCGCCGACGCACTGTATATGTGGCCGGGTGGCTATAGCCGCCGACGCACTATATATGTGGCCGGCTGGCTGTAGCCGCTGAACCACTGTATATGTGGCCGACTGGCTATAGCCGCCGACGCACTATATATGTGGCCGGCTGGCTTTAGCCGCCGACCCACTATATATGTGGCCGGCTGGCTGTAGCCGCCGAACCACTGTATATGTGGCCGGCTGGCTATAGCCGCCGATTCACTATATATGTGCCGGCTGGTTATAGCCGCCGATTCACTATATATGTGGCCGGCTGGCCATAGCCGCCGACGTACTGTATATGTAGCCGGCTGGCTATAGCCGCCGACGCACTGTATATGTGGCCGGGTGGCTGCAGCCGCCGATTCACTATATGTGTACCCGGCTGGCTATGGCCGCCGAACCACTTTATATGTGGCCGGCTGGCTATAGTCGCCGACCCACTATATATGTGGCCGGCTGGCTAAAGCCGCCGATTCACTATATATGTACCCGGCTGGCCATAGCCCCGATTCACTATATATGTACCCGGCTGGCTATAGCCGCCGATTCACTATATATGTGTCGGCTGGCCATAGCCGGCGACGTACTGTATATGTGGCCGGGTGGCTATAGCCGCCGACGCACTATATATGTGGCCGGCTGGCTGTAGCCGCTGAACCACTGTATATGTGGCCGACTGGCTATAGCCGCCGACGCACTATATATGTGGCCGGCTGGCTATATCCGCCGACCCACTATATATGTGGCCGGCTGGCTGTAGCCGCTGAACCACTGTATATGTGGCCGACTGGCTATAGCCGCCGACCCAATGTATATGTGGCCGGCTGGCCATAGCCGCCGACGTACTGTATATGTAGCCGGCTGGCTATAGCCGCCGACGCACTGTATATGTGGCCGGGTGGCTGCAGCCGCCGATTCACTATATGTGTACCCGGCTGGCTATGGCCGCCGAACCACTTTATATGTGGCCGGCTGGCTATAGTCGCCGACCCACTATATATGTGGCCGGCTGGCTAAAGCCGCCGATTCACTATATATGTACCCGGCTGGCCATAGCCCCGATTCACTATATATGTACCCGGCTGGCTATAGCCGCCGATTCACTATATATGTGCCGGCTGGATATAGCCGCCGATTCACTATATATGTGGCCGGCTGGCTATAGCCGCCGACCCACTATATATGTGGCCGGCTGGCTATAGTCGCCGACCCACTATATATGTGGCCGGCTGGGTAAAGCCGCCGATTCACTATATATGTACCCGGCTGGCCAAAGCCCCGATTCACTATATATGTGTCGGCTGGCTATAGCCGCCGATTCACTATATATGTGTCGGCTGGCTGTAGCCGCCGATTCACTATATATGTGTCGGCTGGCTATAGCCGCCGATTCACTATATATGTGTCGGCTGGCTATAGCCGCCGATTCACTATATATGTGTCGGCTGGCTATAGCCGCCGATTCACTATATATGTGTCGGCTGGCTATAGCCGCCGATTCACTATATATGTGTCGGCTGGCTATAGTCGCCGATTCACTATATATGTGTCGGCTGGCTATAGCCGCCGATTCACTATATATGTGTCGGCTGGCTATAGCCGCCGATTCACTATATATGTGTCGGCTGGCTATAGCCGCCGATTCACTATATATGTGTCGGCTGGCTATAGCCGTAGATTCACTATATATGTGTCGGCTGGCTATAGCCGCCGATTCACTATATATGTGTCGGCTGGCTATAGCCGCCGATTCACTATATATGTGCCGGCTGGCTATAGCCACCGATTCACTATATATGTGTCGGCTGGCTATAGCCGCCGATTCACTATATATGTGTCGGCTGGCTATAGCCGCCGATTCACTATATATGTGTCGGCTGGCTATAGCCGCCGATTCACTATATATGTGTCGGCTGGCTATAGCCGCCGATTCACTATATATGTGTCGGCTGGCTATAGCCGCCGATTCACTATATATGTGTCGGCTGGCTATAGCCGCCGATTCACTATATATGTGTCGGCTGGCTATAGCCGCCGATTCACTATATATGTGTCGGCTGGCTATAGCCGCCGATTCACTACATATGTGTCGGCTGGCTATAGCCGCCGATTCACTACATATGTGTCGGCTGGCTATAGCCGCCGATTCACTTTATATGTGTCGGCTGGCTATAGCCGCCGATTCACTATATATGTGTCGGCTGGCTACAGCCGCCGATTCACTATATATGTGTCGGCTGGCTATAGCCGCCGATTCACTATATATGTGTCGGCTGGCTATAGCCGCCGATTCACTATATATGTGTCGGCTGGCTATAGCCGCCGATTCACTATATATGTGTCGGCTGGCTATAGCCGCCGATTCACTATATATGTGTCGGCTGGCTATAGCCGCCGATTCACTATATATGTGTCGGCTGGCTATAGCCGCCGATTCACTATATATGTGTCGGCTGGCTATAGCCGCCGATTCACTATATATGTGTCGGCTGCCTATAGCCGCCGATTCACTATATATGTGTCGGCTGGCTGTAGCCGCTGAACCACTGTATATGTGGCCGACTGGCTATAGCCGCCGACGCACTATATATGTGGCCGGCTGGCTATATCCGCCGACCCACTATATATGTGGCCGGCTGGCTGTAGCCGCTGAACCACTGTATATGTGGCCGACTGGCTATAGCCGCCGACCCAATGTATATGTGGCCGGCTGGCCATAGCCGCCGACGTACTGTATATGTAGCCGGCTGGCTATAGCCGCCGACGCACTGTATATGTGGCCGGGTGGCTGCAGCCGCCGATTCACTATATATGTGTCGGCTGGCTATAGCCGCCGATTCACTATATATGTGTCGGCTGGCTATAGCCGCCGATTCACTACATATGTGTCGGCTGGCTATAGCCGCCGATTCACTACATATGTGTCGGCTGGCTATAGCCGCCGATTCACTTTATATGTGTCGGCTGGCTATAGCCGCCGATTCACTATATATGTGTCGGCTGCCTATAGCCGCCGATTCACTATATATGTGTCGGCTGGCTATAGCCGCCGATTCACTATATATGTGTCGGCTGGCTATAGCCGCCGATTCACTATATATGTGTCGGCTGGCTATAGCCGCCGATTCACTACATATGTGTCGGCTGGCTATAGCCGCCGATTCACTACATATGTGTCGGCTGGCTATAGCCGCCGATTCACTTTATATGTGTCGGCTGGCTATAGCCGCCGATTCACTATATATGTGTCGGCTGCCTATAGCCGCCGACGCACTATATATGTGTCGGCTGGCTGTAGCCGCTGAACCACTGTATATGTGGCCGACTGGCTATAGCCGCCGACGCACTATATATGTGGCCGGCTGGCTATATCCGCCGACCCACTATATATGTGGCCGGCTGGCTGTAGCCGCTGAACCACTGTATATGTGGCCGACTGGCTATAGCCGCCGACCCAATGTATATGTGGCCGGCTGGCCATAGCCGCCGACGTACTGTATATGTAGCCGGCTGGCTATAGCCGCCGACGCACTGTATATGTGGCCGGGTGGCTGCAGCCGCCGATTCACTATATGTGTACCCGGCTGGCTATGGCCGCCGAACCACTTTATATGTGGCCGGCTGGCTATAGTCGCCGACCCACTATATATGTGGCCGGCTGGCTAAAGCCGCCGATTCACTATATATGTACCCGGCTGGCTATAGCCGCCGATTCACTATATATGTGCCGGCTGGATATAGCCGCCGATTCACTATATATGTGGCCGGCTGGCTATAGCCGCCGACCCACTATATATGTGGCCGGCTGGCTATAGTCGCCGACCCACTATATATGTGGCCGGCTGGGTAAAGCCGCCGATTCACTATATATGTACCCGGCTGGCCAAAGCCCCGATTCACTATATATGTGTCGGCTGGCTATAGCCGCCGATTCACTATATATGTGTCGGCTGGCTGTAGCCGCCGATTCACTATATATGTGTCGGCTGGCTATAGCCGCCGATTCACTATATATGTGTCGGCTGGCTATAGCCGCCGATTCACTATATATGTGTCGGCTGGCTATAGCCGCCGATTCACTATATATGTGTCGGCTGGCTATAGCCGCCGATTCACTATATATGTGTCGGCTGGCTATAGCCGCCGATTCACTATATATGTGTCGGCTGGCTATAGTCGCCGATTCACTATATATGTGTCGGCTGGCTATAGCCGCCGATTCACTATATATGTGTCGGCTGGCTATAGCCGCCGATTCACTATATATGTGTCGGCTGGCTATAGCCGCCGATTCACTATATATGTGTCGGCTGGCTATAGCCGCCGATTCACTATATATGTGTCGGCTGGCTATAGCCGCCGATTCACTATATATGTGTCGGCTGGCTATAGCCGCCGATTCACTATATATGTGCCGGCTGGCTATAGCCACCGATTCACTATATATGTGTCGGCTGGCTATAGCCGCCGATTCACTATATATGTGTCGGCTGGCTATAGCCGCCGATTCACTATATATGTGTCGGCTGGCTATAGCCGCCGATTCACTATATATGTGTCGGCTGGCTATAGCCGCCGATTCACTATATATGTGTCGGCTGGCTATAGCCGCCGATTCACTATATATGTGTCGGCTGGCTATAGCCGCCGATTCACTACATATGTGTCGGCTGGCTATAGCCGCCGATTCACTACATATGTGTCGGCTGGCTATAGCCGCCGATTCACTTTATATGTGTCGGCTGGCTATAGCCGCCGATTCACTATATATGTGTCGGCTGGCTATAGCCGCCGATTCACTATATATGTGTCGGCTGGCTATAGCCGCCGATTCACTATATATGTGTCGGCTGGCTATAGCCGCCGATTCACTATATATGTGTCGGCTGGCTATAGCCGCCGATTCACTATATATGTGTCGGCTGGCTATAGCCGCCGATTCACTATATATGTGTCGGCTGGCTATAGCCGCCGATTCACTATATATGTGTCGGCTGGCTATAGCCGCCGATTCACTATATATGTGTCGGCTGGCTATAGCCGCCGATTCACTATATATGTATGTGTCGGCTGGCTATAGCCGCCGATTCACTATATATGTGTCGGCTGGCTATAGCCGCCGATTCACTATATATGTGTCGGCTGCCTATAGCCGCCGATTCACTATATATGTGTCGGCTGGCTATAGCCGCCGATTCACTATATATGTGTCGGCTGGCTATAGCCGCCGATTCACTATATATGTGGCCGGCTGGCTATAGCCGCCGACCCACTGTATATGTGGCCGGCTGGCTATAGCCGCCGATTCACTATATATGTGCCGGCTGGCTATAGCCACCGATTCACTATATATGTGTCGGCTGGCTATAGCCGCCGATTCACTATATATGTGTCGGCTGGCTATAGCCGCCGATTCACTATATATGTGGCCGGCTGGCTATAGCCGCCGACCCACTATATATGTGGCCGGCTGGCTATAGCCGCTGAACCACTCTATATGTGGCCGACTGGCTATAGCCGCCGACCCACTGTATATGTGGCCGGCTGGCTATAGCCGCCGACGCACTGTATATGTGGCCGGCTGGCTATAGCCGCCGACGCACTGTATATGTGCCGGCTGGTTATAGCCGCCGATTCACTATATATGTGGCCGGCTGGCTATAGCCGCCGACCCACTATATATGTGTCGGCTGGCTATAGCCGCCGATTCACTATATATGTGTCGGCTGGCTATAGCCGCCGATTCACTATATATGTGTCGGCTGGCTATAGCCGCCGATTCACTATATATGTATGTGTCGGCTGGCTGTAGCCGCCGATTCACTATATATGTGTCGGCTGGCTATAGCCGCCGATTCACTATATACATATGTGTCGGCTGGCTATAGCCGCCGATTCACTATATATGTGTCGGCTGGCTATAGCCGCCGATTCACTATATATGTGTCGGCTGGCTATAGCCGCCGATTCACTACATATGTGTCGGCTGGCTATAGCCGCCGATTCACTACATATGTGTCGGCTGGCTATAGCCGCCGATTCACTATATATGTGTCGGCTGGCTATAGCCGCCGATTCACTATATATGTGTCGGCTGGCTATAGCCGCCGATTCACTATATATGTGTCGGCTGGCTATAGCCGCCGATTCACTATATATGTGTCGGCTGGCTATAGCCGCCGATTCACTATATATGTGTCGGCTGGCTATAGCCGCCGATTCACTATATATGTGTCGGCTGGCTATAGCCGCCGATTCACTATATATGTGTCGGCTGGCTATAGCCGCCGATTCACTATATATGTGTCGGCTGGCTATAGCCGCCGATTCACTATATATGTGTCGGCTGGCTATAGCCGCCGATTCACTATATATGTGTCGGCTGGCTATAGCCGCCGATTCACTATATATGTATGTGTCGGCTGGCTGTAGCCGCCGATTCACTATATATGTGTCGGCTGGCTATAGCCGCCGATTCACTATATATGTGTCGGCTGGCTATAGCCGCCGATTCACTATATATGTGTCGGCTGGCTATAGCCGCCGATTCACTATATATGTGTCGGCTGGCTATAGCCGCCGATTCACTATATATGTGTCGGCTGGCTATAGCCGCCGATTCACTATATATGTGTCGGCTGGCTATAGCCGCCGATTCACTACATATGTGTCGGCTGGCTATAGCCGCCGATTCACTATATATGTGTCGGCTGGCTATAGCCGCCGATTCACTATATATGTGTCGGCTGGCTATAGCCGCCGATTCACTATATATGTGTCGGCTGGCTATAGCCGCCGATTCACTATATATGTGTCGGCTGGCTATAGCCGCCGATTCACTATATATGTGTCGGCTGGCTATAGCCGCCGATTCACTATATATGTGTCGGCTGGCTATAGCCGCCGATTCACTATATATGTGTCGGCTGGCTATAGCCGCCGATTCACTATATATGTGTCGGCTGGCTATAGCCGCCGATTCACTATATATGTGTCGGCTGGCTATAGCCGCCGATTCACTATATATGTGTCGGCTGGCTATAGCCGCCGATTCACTATATATGTGTCGGCTGGCTATAGCCGCCGATTCACTATATATGTGTCGGCTGGCTATAGCCGCCGATTCACTATATATGTGTCGGCTGGCTATAGCCGCCGATTCACTATATATGTGTCGGCTGGCTATAGCCGCCGATTCACTATATATGTGTCGGCTGGCTATAGCCGCCGATTCACTATATATGTGTCGGCTGGCTATAGCCGCCGATTCACTATATATGTGGCCGGCTGGCTATAGCCGCCGACCCACTGTATATGTGGCCGGCTGGCTATAGCCGCCGATTCACTATATATGTGCCGGCTGGCTATAGCCACCGATTCACTATATATGTGTCGGCTGGCTATAGCCGCCGATTCACTATATATGTGTCGGCTGGCTATAGCCGCCGATTCACTATATATGTGGCCGGCTGGCTATAGCCGCCGACCCACTATATATGTGGCCGGCTGGCTATAGCCGCTGAACCACTCTATATGTGGCCGACTGGCTATAGCCGCCGACCCACTGTATATGTGGCCGGCTGGCTATAGCCGCCGACGCACTGTATATGTGGCCGGCTGGCTATAGCCGCCGATTCACTATATATGTGCCGGCTGGTTATAGCCGCCGATTCACTATATATGTGGCCGGCTGGCTATAGCCGCCGACCCACTATATATGTGTCGGCTGGCTATAGCCGCCGATTCACTATATATGTGTCGGCTTGCTATAGCCGCCGATTCACTATATATGTGTCGGCTGGCTATAGCCGCCGATTCACTATATATGTGTCGGCTGGCTATAGCCGCCGATTCACTATATATGTGTCGGCTGGCTATAGCCGCCGATTCACTATATATGTGTCGGCTGGCTGTAGCCGCCGATTCACTATATATGTGTCGGCTGGCTATAGCCGCCGATTCACTATATATGTGTCGGCTGGCTATAGCCGCCGATTCACTATATATGTGTCGGCTGGCTATAGCCGCCGATTCACTATATATGTGCCGGCATGATATAGCCGCCGATTCACTATATATGTGTCGGCTGGCTATAGCCGCCGATTCACTACATATGTGTCGGCTGGCTATAGCCGCCGATTCACTACATATGTGTCGGCTGGCTATAGCCGCCGATTCACTATATATGTGTCGGCTGGCTATAGCCGCCGATTCACTATATATGTGTCGGCTGGCTATAGCCGCCGATTCACTATATATGTGTCGGCTGGCTATAGCCGCCGATTCACTATATATGTGTCGGCTGGCTATAGCCGCCGATTCACTATATATGTGTCGGCTGGCTATAGCCGCCGATTCACTATATATGTGTCGGCTGGCTATAGCCGCCGATTCACTATATATGTGTCGGCTGGCTATAGCCGCCGATTCACTATATGTATATGTGTCGGCTGGCTATAGCCGCCGATTCACTATATATGTGTCGGCTGGCTATAGCCGCCGATTCACTATATATGTGTCGGCTGGCTATAGCCGCCGATTCACTATATATGTGTCGGCTGGCTATAGCCGCCGATTCACTATATATGTATGTGTCGGCTGGCTGTAGCCGCCGATTCACTATATATGTGTCGGCTGGCTATAGCCGCCGATTCACTATATATGTGTCGGCTGGCTATAGCCGCCGATTCACTATATATGTGTCGGCTGGCTATAGCCGCCGATTCACTATATATGTGTCGGCTGGCTATAGCCGCCGATTCACTATATATGTGTCGGCTGGCTATAGCCGCCGATTCACTATATATGTGTCGGCTGGCTATAGCCGCCGATTCACTACATACATATGTGTCGGCTGGCTATAGCCGCCGATTCACTATATATGTGTCGGCTGGCTATAGCCGCCGATTCACTATATATGTGTCGGCTGGCTATAGCCGCCGATTCACTATATATGTGTCGGCTGGCTATAGCCGCCGATTCACTATATATGTGTCGGCTGGCTATAGCCGCCGATTCACTATATATGTGTCGGCTGGCTATAGCCGCCGATTCACTATATATGTGTCGGCTGGCTATAGCCGCCGATTCACTATATATGTGTCGGCTGGCTATAGCCGCCGATTCACTATATATGTGTCGGCTGGCTATAGCCGCCGATTCACTATATATGTGTCGGCTGGCTATAGCCGCCGATTCACTATATATGTGTCGGCTGGCTATAGCCGCCGATTCACCATATATGTGTCGGCTGGCTATAGCCGCCGATTCACTATATATGTGTCGGCTGGCTATAGCCGCCGATTCACTATATATGTGTCGGCTGGCTATAGCCGCCGATTCACTATATATGTGTCGGCTGGCTATAGCCGCCGATTCACTATATATGTGTCGGCTGGCTATAGCCGCCGATTCACTATATATGTGTCGGCTGGCTATAGCCGCCGATTCACTATATATGTGGCCGGCTGGCTATAGCCGCCGACCCACTGTATATGTGGCCGGCTGGCTATAGCCGCCGATTCACTATATATGTGCCGGCTGGCTATAGCCACCGATTCACTATATATGTGTCGGCTGGCTATAGCCGCCGATTCACTATATATGTGTCGGCTGGCTATAGCCGCCGATTCACTATATATGTGGCCGGCTGGCTATAGCCGCCGACCCACTATATATGTGGCCGGCTGGCTATAGCCGCTGAACCACTCTATATGTGGCCGACTGGCTATAGCCGCCGACCCACTGTATATGTGGCCGGCTGGCTATAGCCGCCGACGCACTGTATATGTGGCCGGCTGGCTATAGCCGCCGATTCACTATATATGTGCCGGCTGGTTATAGCCGCCGATTCACTATATATGTGGCCGGCTGGCTATAGCCGCCGACCCACTATATATGTGTCGGCTGGCTATAGCCGCCGATTCACTATATATGTGTCGGCTTGCTATAGCCGCCGATTCACTATATATGTGTCGGCTGGCTATAGCCGCCGATTCACTATATATGTGTCGGCTGGCTATAGCCGCCGATTCACTATATATGTGTCGGCTGGCTATAGCCGCCGATTCACTATATATGTGTCGGCTGGCTGTAGCCGCCGATTCACTATATATGTGTCGGCTGGCTATAGCCGCCGATTCACTATATATGTGTCGGCTGGCTATAGCCGCCGATTCACTATATATGTTTCGGCTGGCTATAGCCGCCGATTCACTATATATGTGCCGGCATGATATAGCCGCCGATTCACTATGTATGTGGCTGGCTGGCTATAGCCGCCGACCCACTATATATGTGGCCGGCTGGCTATAGTCGCCGACCCACTATATATGTGGCCGGCTGGCTATAGCCGCCGACCCACTATATATGTGTCGGCTGGCTATAGCCGCCGATTCACTATGTATGTGGCCGGCTGGCTAAAGCCGCCGATTCACTATATATGTACCCGGCTGGCCATAGCCCCGATTCACTTTATATGTGCCCGGCTGGCTATAGCCGCCGATTCACAATATATGTTTTTATGTTTATATGCGTTTTTTGCACATTTCGCCCAGCATGTATTTTATTAAGGTTTGTGTGTTTACCATTATTGCTTACAGGTTTGTGTGTTTAACAATATTACGTACAGGTTTGTGTGTCTCTTGCTACGAGTACGTCTCAGTTTTATTAAGGTTTGTGTGTTTACTATTATTGCTTACAGGTTTGTGTGTTTATCACTATTAGGTAGAGGTTTGTGTGTTGATCACAATTGCTTACAGGTTTGTGTGTCTCTAACTACGAGTCGTCTCAGTGAGTTCCCAGTTGATTGAAAGGTATGTATGTTGTTCTTGTTATATATTGCTTTGGACGGCCTCTTCTTCTGATTGGATACTTAGTTTTCGTTGTTGTTATTTTTAAAATGTGGTAAGGGTGATTTGTTTTTGTTCAAAGCACGGATAAGAAATTTGGTTGAAGAAAATGACTCCGACCTGAATCTGTTCAACAATTATATTCTTTAATCCGATAATCATTATTATTAAGCGTAAAACATTCAAAAATACACTCACAATGTTATGCATAATGAAACCAAAATAAGTATTCATTGCTCCCAGATAATGCCACTTTGCGTCCTTTCTTAATTTTTGTTTATGGACCTTCCTTTTGTTAGTATCAACTGTTATTTTATGATTTTTAACAATTTTGTGTTCGGCTATAGCCGCCGGCGCACTATATATGTGGCCGGCTGGCTATAGCCGCCGACCCACTATATATGTGGCCGGCTGGCTGTAGCCGCTGAACCACTGTATATGTGGCCGACTGGCTATAGCCGCCGATTCACTATATATGTATCGGCTGGCCATAGCCGCCGACGCACTGTAATGTGGCCGGCTGGCTACAGCCGCCGATTCACTATATATGTGGCCGGCCGAACCACTATATATGTGTCGGCTGGCTATAGCCGCCGATTCACTATATATGTGTCGGCTGGCTATAGCCGCCGATTCACTATATATGTATCGGCTGGCCATAGCCGCCGACGCACTGTAATGTGGCCGGCTGGCTACAGCCGCCGATTCACTATATATGTACCCGGCTGGCTATGGCCGCCGAACCACTGTATATGTGGCCGGCCGAACCACTATATATGTGTCGGCTGGCTATAGCCGCCGATTCACTATATATGTGTCGGCTGGCTATAGCCGCCGATTCACTATATATGTATCGGCTGGCCATAGCCGCCGACGCACTGTAATGTGGCCGGCTGGCTACAGCCGCCGATTCACTATATATGTACCCGGCTGGCTATGGCCGCCGAACCACTGTACATGTGGCCGGCCGAACCACTATATATGTGTCGGCTGGCTATAGCCGCCGAACCACTATATATGTGTCGGCTGGCTATAGCCGCCGATTCACTATATATGTATCGGCTGGCTGTAGCCGCCGATTCACTATATATGTATCGGCTGGCTATAGCCGCCGATTTACTATATATGTGTCGGCTGGCTATAGCCGCCGATTCACTATATATGTTTTTATGTTTATATGCGTTTTTTGCACATTTCGCCCAGCATGTATTTTATTAAGGTTTGTGTGTTTACCTTTATTGCTTACAGGTTTGTGTGTTTAACAATATTACGTACAGGCTTGTGTGTCTCTTGCTACGAGTACGTCTCAGTTTTATTAAGGTTTGTGTGTTTACTATTATTGCTTACAGGTTTGTGTGTTTATCACTATTAGGTACAGGTTTGTGTGCTGATCACAATTGCTTACAGGTTTGTGTGTCTCTAACTACGAGTCGTCTCAGTGAGTTCCCAGTTGATTGAAAGGTATGTATGTTGTTCTTGTTATATATTGCTTTGGACGGCCTCTTCTTCTGATTGGATACTTAGTTTTCGTTGTTGTTATTTTTAAAATGTGGTAAGGGTGATTTGTTTTTGTTCAAAGCACGGATAAGAAATTTGGTTGAAGAAAATGACTCCGACCTGAATCTGTTCAACAATTATATTCTTTAATCCGATAATCATTATTATTAAGCGTAAAACATTCATAAATACACTCACAATGTTATGCATAATGAAACCAAAATAAGTATTCATTGCTCCCAGATAATGCCACTTTGCGTCCTTTCTTAATTTTTGTTTATGGACCTTCCTTTTGTTAGTATCAACTGTTATTTTATGATTTTTAACAATTTTGTGTTCGGCTATAGCCGCCGGCGCACTATATATGTGACCGGCTGGCTATAGTCGCCGACCCACTATATATGTGGCCGGCTGGCTGTAGCCGCTGAACCACTGTATATGTGGCCGACTGGCTATAGCCGCCGACCCACTGTTTATGTGGCCGGCTGGCCATAGCCGCCGACGTACTGTATATGTGGCCGGCTGGCTATAGCCGCCGACGCACTGTATATGTGGCCGGGTGGCTGCAGCCGCCGATTCACTATATGTGTACCCGGCTGGCTATGGCCGCCGAACCACTTTATATGTGGCCGGCTGGCTATAGCCGCCGACCCACTATATATGTGGCCGGCTGGCTATAGCCGCCGAACCACTGTAAATGTGGCCGGCTGGCTATAGCCGCCGATTCACTATATATGTATCGGCTGGCCATAGCCGCCGACGCACTGTAATGTGGCCGGCTGGCTACAGCCGCCGATTCACTATATATGTATGTACCCGGCTGGCTATGGCCGCCGAACCACTGTATATGTGGCCGGCCGAACCACTATATATGTGTCGGCTGGCTGTAGCCGCCGATTCACTATATATGTATCGGCTGGCTATAGCCGCCGATTTACTATATATGTGTCGGCTGGCTATAGCCGCCGATTCACTATATACATATGTGTCGGCTGGCTATAGCCGCCGATTCACTATATATGTGTCGGCTGGCTATAGCCGCCGATTCACTATATATGTGTCGGCTGGCTATAGCCGCCGATTCACTATATATGTGTCGGCTGGCTATAGCCGCCGATTCACTATATATGTGTCGGCTGGCTATAGCCGCCGATTCACTATACATATATGTGTCGGCTGGCTATAGCCGCCGATTCACTATATATGTGTCGGCTGGCTATAGCCGCCGATTCACTATATATGTATGTGTCGGCTGGCTATAGCCGCCGATTCACTATATATGTGTCGGCTGGCTATAGCCGCCGATTCACTATATATGTGTCGGCTGGCTATAGCCGCCGATTCACTATATATGTGTCGGCTGGCTATAGCCGCCGATTCACTATATATGTGTCGGCTGGCTATAGCCGCCGATTCACTATATATGTGTCGGCTGGCTATAGCCGCCGATTCACTATATATGTGTCGGCTGGCTATAGCCGCCGATTCACTATATATGTGTCGGCTGGCTATAGCCGCCGATTCACTATATATGTGTCGGCTGGCTATAGCCGCCGATTCACTATATATGTGTCGGCTGGCTATAGCCGCCGATTCACTATATATGTGTCGGCTGGCTATAGCCGCCGATTCACTATATATGTGTCGGCTGGCTATAGCCGCCGATTCACTATATATGTGTCGGCTGGCTATAGCCGCCGATTCACTATATATGTGTCGGCTGGCTATAGCCGCCGATTCACTATATATGTGTCGGTTGGCTATAGCCGCCGATTCACTATATATGTGTCGGCTGGCTATAGCCGCCGATTCACTATATATGTGTCGGCTGGCTATAGCCGCCGATTCACTATATATGTGTCGGCTGGCTATAGCCGCCGATTCACTATATATGTGTCGGCTGGCTATAGCCGCCGATTCACTATATATGTGTCGGCTGGCTATAGCCGCCGATTCACTATATATGTGTCGGCTGGCTATAGCCGCCGATTCACTATATATGTGTCGGCTGGCTATAGCCGCCGATTCACTATATATGTGTCGGCTGGCTATAGCCGCCGATTCACTATATATGTGGCCGGCTGGCTATAGCCGCCGACCCACTATATATGTGGCCGGCTGGCTATAGCCGCCGATTCACTATATATGTGCCGGCTGGATATAGCCGCCGATTCACTATATATGTGGCCGGCTGGCTATAGCCGCCGACCCACTATATATGTGGCCGGCTGGCTATAGTCGCCGACCCACTATATATGTGGCCGGCTGGGTAAAGCCGCCGATTCACTATATATGTACCCGGCTGGCCATAGCCCCGATTCACTATATATGTGTCGGCTGGCTATAGCCGCCGATTCACTATATATGTGTCGGCTGGCTGTAGCCGCCGATTCACTATATATGTGTCGGCTGGCTATAGCCGCCGATTCACTATATATGTGTCGGCTGGCTATAGCCGCCGATTCACTATATATGTGTCGGCTGGCTATAGCCGCCGATTCACTATATATGTGTCGGCTGGCTATAGCCGCCGATTCACTATATATGTGTCGGCTGGCTATAGCCGCCGATTCACTATATATGTGTCGGCTGGCTATAGCCGCCGATTCACTATATATGTGTCGGCTGGCTATAGCCGCCGATTCACTATATATGTGTCGGCTGGCTATAGCCGCCGATTCACTATATATGTGTCGGCTGGCTATAGCCGCCGATTCACTATATATGTGTCGGCTGGCTATAGCCGCCGATTCACTATATATGTGCCGGCTGGCTATAGCCACCGATTCACTATATATGTGTCGGCTGGCTATAGCCGCCGATTCACTATATATGTGTCGGCTGGCTATAGCCGCCGATTCACTATATATGTGTCGGCTGGCTATAGCCGCCGATTCACTATATATGTGTCGGCTGGCTATAGCCGCCGATTCACTATATATGTGTCGGCTGGCTATAGCCGCCGATTCACTATATATGTGCCGGCTGGCTATAGCCACCGATTCACTATATATGTGTCGGCTGGCTATAGCCGCCGATTCACTACATATGTGTCGGCTGGCTATAGCCGCCGATTCACTACATATGTGTCGGCTGGCTATAGCCGCCGATTCACTATATATGTGTCGGCTGGCTATAGCCGCCGATTCACTATATATGTGTCGGCTGGCTATAGCCGCCGATTCACTATATATGTGTCGGCTGGCTATAGCCGCCGATTCACTATATATGTGTCGGCTGGCTATAGCCGCCGATTCACTATATATGTGTCGGCTGGCTATAGCCGCCGATTCACTACATATGTGTCGGCTGGCTATAGCCGCCGATTCACTACATATGTGTCGGCTGGCTATAGCCGCCGATTCACTATATATGTGTCGGCTGGCTATAGCCGCCGATTCACTATATATGTGGCCGGCTGGCTATAGCCGCCGACCCACTGTATATGTGGCCGGCTGGCTATAGCCGCCGATTCACTATATATGTGCCGGCTGGCTATAGCCACCGATTCACTATATATGTGTCGGCTGGCTATAGCCGCCGATTCACTATATATGTGTCGGCTGGCTATAGCCGCCGATTCACTATATATGTGGCCGGCTGGCTATAGCCGCCGACCCACTGTATATGTGGCCGGCTGGCCATAGCCGCCGACGTACTGTATATGTGGCCGCCTGGCTATAGCCGCCGACGCACTGTATATGTGGCCGGGTGGCTGCAGCCGCCGATTCACTATATGTGTACCCGGCTGGCTATGGCCGCCGACCCACTGTATATGTGGCCGGCTGGCCATAGCCGCCGACGTACTGTATATGTGGCCGCCTGGCTATAGCCGCCGACGCACTGTATATGTGGCCGGGTGGCTGCAGCCGCCGATTCACTATATGTGTACCCGGCTGGCTATGGCCGCCGAACCACTTTATATGTGGCCGGCTGGCTATAGCCGCCGACCCACTATATATGTGGCCGGCTGGCTATAGCCGCCGAACCACTGTATATGTGGCCGGCTGGCTATAGCCGCCGATTCACTATATATGTGCCGGCTGGTTATAGCCGCCGATTCACTATATATGTGGCCGGCTGGCTATAGCCGCCGACCCACTATATATGTGGCCGGCTGGCTATAGTCGCCGACCCACTATATATGTGGCCGGCTGGCTAAAGCCGCCGATTCACTATATATGTACCCGGCTGGCCATAGCCCCGATTCACTATATATGTACCCGGCTGGCTATAGCCGCCGATTCACTATATATGTGTCGGCTGGCCATAGCCGCCGACGTACTGTATATGTAGCCGGCTGGCTATAGCCGCCGACGCACTGTATATGTGGCCGGGTGGCTATAGCCGCCGACGCACTATATATGTGGCCGGCTGGCTGTAGCCGCTGAACCACTGTATATGTGGCCGACTGGCTATAGCCGCCGACGCACTATATATGTGGCCGGCTGGCTATAGCCGCCGACCCACTATATATGTGGCCGGCTGGCTGTAGCCGCCGAACCACTGTATATGTGGCCGGCTGGCTATAGCCGCCGATTCACTATATATGTGCCGGCTGGTTATAGCCGCCGATTCACTATATATGTGGCCGGCTGGCCATAGCCGCCGACGTACTGTATATGTAGCCGGCTGGCTATAGCCGCCGACGCACTGTATATGTGGCCGGGTGGCTGCAGCCGCCGATTCACTATATGTGTACCCGGCTGGCTATGGCCGCCGAACCACTTTATATGTGGCCGGCTGGCTATAGTCGCCGACCCACTATATATGTGGCCGGCTGGCTAAAGCCGCCGATTCACTATATATGTACCCGGCTGGCCATAGCCCCGATTCACTATATATGTACCCGGCTGGCTATAGCCGCCGATTCACTATATATGTGTCGGCTGGCCATAGCCGCCGACGTACTGTATATGTGGCCGGGTGGCTATAGCCGCCGACGCACTATATATGTGGCCGGCTGGCTGTAGCCGCTGAACCACTGTATATGTGGCCGACTGGCTATAGCCGCCGACGCACTATATATGTGGCCGGCTGGCTATATCCGCCGACCCACTATATATGTGGCCGGCTGGCTGTAGCCGCTGAACCACTGTATATGTGGCCGACTGGCTATAGCCGCCGACCCAATGTATATGTGGCCGGCTGGCCATAGCCGCCGACGTACTGTATATGTAGCCGGCTGGCTATAGCCGCCGACGCACTGTATATGTGGCCGGGTGGCTGCAGCCGCCGATTCACTATATGTGTACCCGGCTGGCTATGGCCGCCGAACCACTTTATATGTGGCCGGCTGGCTATAGTCGCCGACCCACTATATATGTGGCCGGCTGGCTAAAGCCGCCGATTCACTATATATGTACCCGGCTGGCCATAGCCCCGATTCACTATATATGTACCCGGCTGGCTATAGCCGCCGATTCACTATATATGTGCCGGCTGGATATAGCCGCCGATTCACTATATATGTGGCCGGCTGGCTATAGCCGCCGACCCACTATATATGTGGCCGGCTGGCTATAGTCGCCGACCCACTATATATGTGGCCGGCTGGGTAAAGCCGCCGATTCACTATATATGTACCCGGCTGGCCAAAGCCCCGATTCACTATATATGTGTCGGCTGGCTATAGCCGCCGATTCACTATATATGTGTCGGCTGGCTGTAGCCGCCGATTCACTATATATGTGTCGGCTGGCTATAGCCGCCGATTCACTATATATGTGTCGGCTGGCTATAGCCGCCGATTCACTATATATGTGTCGGCTGGCTATAGCCGCCGATTCACTATATATGTGTCGGCTGGCTATAGCCGCCGATTCACTATATATGTGTCGGCTGGCTATAGTCGCCGATTCACTATATATGTGTCGGCTGGCTATAGCCGCCGATTCACTATATATGTGTCGGCTGGCTATAGCCGCCGATTCACTATATATGTGTCGGCTGGCTATAGCCGCCGATTCACTATATATGTGTCGGCTGGCTATAGCCGCCGATTCACTATATATGTGTCGGCTGGCTATAGCCGCCGATTCACTATATATGTGTCGGCTGGCTATAGCCGCCGATTCACTATATATGTGCCGGCTGGCTATAGCCACCGATTCACTATATATGTGTCGGCTGGCTATAGCCGCCGATTCACTATATATGTGTCGGCTGGCTATAGCCGCCGATTCACTATATATGTGTCGGCTGGCTATAGCCGCCGATTCACTATATACATATGTGTCGGCTGGCTATAGCCGCCGATTCACTATATATGTGTCGGCTGGCTATAGCCGCCGATTCACTATATATGTGTCGGCTGGCTATAGCCGCCGATTCACTATATATGTGTCGGCTGGCTATAGCCGCCGATTCACTACATATGTGTCGGCTGGCTATAGCCGCCGATTCACTACATATGTGTCGGCTGGCTATAGCCGCCGATTCACTTTATATGTGTCGGCTGGCTATAGCCGCCGATTCACTATATATGTGTCGGCTGGCTATAGCCGCCGATTCACTATATATGTGTCGGCTGGCTATAGCCGCCGATTCACTATATATGTGTCGGCTGGCTATAGCCGCCGATTCACTATATATGTGTCGGCTGGCTATAGCCGCCGATTCACTATATATGTGTCGGCTGGCTATAGCCGCCGATTCACTATATATGTGTCGGCTGGCTATAGCCGCCGATTCACTATATATGTGTCGGCTGGCTATAGCCGCCGATTCACTATATATGTGTCGGCTGGCTATAGCCGCCGATTCACTATATATGTGTCGGCTGGCTATAGCCGCCGATTCACTATATATGTGTCGGCTGGCTATAGCCGCCGATTCACTATATATGTGTCGGCTGGCTATAGCCGCCGATTCACTATATATGTGTCGGCTGCCTATAGCCGCCGATTCACTATATATGTGTCGGCTGGCTGTAGCCGCTGAACCACTGTATATGTGGCCGACTGGCTATAGCCGCCGACGCACTATATATGTGGCCGGCTGGCTATATCCGCGGAAATATGTGGCCGGCTGGCTGTAGCCGCTGAACCACTGTATATGTGGCCGACTGGCTATAGCCGCCGACCCAATGTATATGTGGCCGGCTGGCCATAGCCGCCGACGTACTGTATATGTAGCCGGCTGGCTATAGCCGCCGACGCACTGTATATGTGGCCGGGTGGCTGCAGCCGCCGATTCACTATATATGTGTCGGCTGGCTATAGCCGCCGATTCACTATATATGTGTCGGCTGGCTATAGCCGCCGATTCACTACATATGTGTCGGCTGGCTATAGCCGCCGATTCACTACATATGTGTCGGCTGGCTATAGCCGCCGATTCACTTTATATGTGTCGGCTGGCTATAGCCGCCGATTCACTATATATGTGTCGGCTGCCTATAGCCGCCGATTCACTATATATGTGTCGGCTGGCTATAGCCGCCGATTCACTATATATGTGTCGGCTGGCTATAGCCGCCGATTCACTATATATGTGTCGGCTGGCTATAGCCGCCGATTCACTACATATGTGTCGGCTGGCTATAGCCGCCGATTCACTACATATGTGTCGGCTGGCTATAGCCGCCGATTCACTTTATATGTGTCGGCTGGCTATAGCCGCCGATTCACTATATATGTGTCGGCTGCCTATAGCCGCCGACGCACTATATATGTGTCGGCTGGCTGTAGCCGCTGAACCACTGTATATGTGGCCGACTGGCTATAGCCGCCGACGCACTATATATGTGGCCGGCTGGCTATATCCGCCGACCCACTATATATGTGGCCGGCTGGCTGTAGCCGCTGAACCACTGTATATGTGGCCGACTGGCTATAGCCGCCGACCCAATGTATATGTGGCCGGCTGGCCATAGCCGCCGACGTACTGTATATGTAGCCGGCTGGCTATAGCCGCCGACGCACTGTATATGTGGCCGGGTGGCTGCAGCCGCCGATTCACTATATGTGTACCCGGCTGGCTATGGCCGCCGAACCACTTTATATGTGGCCGGCTGGCTATAGTCGCCGACCCACTATATATGTGGCCGGCTGGCTAAAGCCGCCGATTCACTATATATGTACCCGGCTGGCTATAGCCGCCGATTCACTATATATGTGCCGGCTGGATATAGCCGCCGATTCACTATATATGTGGCCGGCTGGCTATAGCCGCCGACCCACTATATATGTGGCCGGCTGGCTATAGTCGCCGACCCACTATATATGTGGCCGGCTGGGTAAAGCCGCCGATTCACTATATATGTACCCGGCTGGCCAAAGCCCCGATTCACTATATATGTGTCGGCTGGCTATAGCCGCCGATTCACTATATATGTGTCGGCTGGCTGTAGCCGCCGATTCACTATATATGTGTCGGCTGGCTATAGCCGCCGATTCACTATATATGTGTCGGCTGGCTATAGCCGCCGATTCACTATATATGTGTCGGCTGGCTATAGCCGCCGATTCACTATATATGTGTCGGCTGGCTATAGCCGCCGATTCACTATATATGTGTCGGCTGGCTATAGCCGCCGATTCACTATATATGTGTCGGCTGGCTATAGTCGCCGATTCACTATATATGTGTCGGCTGGCTATAGCCGCCGATTCACTATATATGTGTCGGCTGGCTATAGCCGCCGATTCACTATATATGTGTCGGCTGGCTATAGCCGCCGATTCACTATATATGTGTCGGCTGGCTATAGCCGCCGATTCACTATATATGTGTCGGCTGGCTATAGCCGCCGATTCACTATATATGTGTCGGCTGGCTATAGCCGCCGATTCACTATATACATATGTGTCGGCTGGCTATAGCCGCCGATTCACTATATATGTGCCGGCTGGCTATAGCCACCGATTCACTATATATGTGTCGGCTGGCTATAGCCGCCGATTCACTATATATGTGTCGGCTGGCTATAGCCGCCGATTCACTATATATGTGTCGGCTGGCTATAGCCGCCGATTCACTATATATGTGTCGGCTGGCTATAGCCGCCGATTCACTATATATGTGTCGGCTGGCTATAGCCGCCGATTCACTATATATGTGTCGGCTGGCTATAGCCGCCGATTCACTATATATGTGTCGGCTGGCTATAGCCGCCGATTCACTATATATGTGTCGGCTGGCTATAGCCGCCGATTCACTATATATGTGTCGGCTGGCTATAGCCGCCGATTCACTACATATGTGTCGGCTGGCTATAGCCGCCGATTCACTACATATGTGTCGGCTGGCTATAGCCGCCGATTCACTTTATATGTGTCGGCTGGCTATAGCCGCCGATTCACTATATATGTGTCGGCTGGCTATAGCCGCCGATTCACTATATATGTGTCGGCTGGCTATAGCCGCCGATTCACTATATATGTGTCGGCTGGCTATAGCCGCCGATTCACTATATATGTGTCGGCTGGCTATAGCCGCCGATTCACTATATACATATGTGTCGGCTGGCTATAGCCGCCGATTCACTATATATGTGTCGGCTGGCTATAGCCGCCGATTCACTATATATGTGTCGGCTGGCTATAGCCGCCGATTCACTATATATGTGTCGGCTGGCTATAGCCGCCGATTCACTATATATGTGTCGGCTGGCTATAGCCGCCGATTCACTATGTATGTGTCGGCTGGCTATAGCCGCCGATTCACTATATATGTGTCGGCTGGCTATAGCCGCCGATTCACTATATATGTGGCCGGCTGGCTATAGCCGCCGACCCACTGTATATGTGGCCGGCTGGCTATAGCCGCCGATTCACTATATATGTGCCGGCTGGCTATAGCCACCGATTCACTATATATGTGTCGGCTGGCTATAGCCGCCGATTCACTATATATGTGTCGGCTGGCTATAGCCGCCGATTCACTATATATGTGGCCGGCTGGCTATAGCCGCCGACCCACTATATATGTGGCCGGCTGGCTATAGCCGCTGAACCACTCTATATGTGGCCGACTGGCTATAGCCGCCGACCCACTGTATATGTGGCCGGCTGGCTATAGCCGCCGACGCACTGTATATGTGGCCGGCTGGCTATAGCCGCCGACGCACTGTATATGTGCCGGCTGGTTATAGCCGCCGATTCACTATATATGTGGCCGGCTGGCTATAGCCGCCGACCCACTATATATGTGTCGGCTGGCTATAGCCGCCGATTCACTATATATGTGTCGGCTGGCTATAGCCGCCGATTCACTATATATGTGTCGGCTGGCTATAGCCGCCGATTCACTATATATGTATGTGTCGGCTGGCTGTAGCCGCCGATTCACTATATATGTGTCGGCTGGCTATAGCCGCCGATTCACTATATATGTGTCGGCTGGCTATAGCCGCCGATTCACTATATATGTGTCGGCTGGCTATAGCCGCCGATTCACTATATATGTGTCGGCTGGCTATAGCCGCCGATTCACTACATATGTGTCGGCTGGCTATAGCCGCCGATTCACTACATATGTGTCGGCTGGCTATAGCCGCCGATTCACTATATATGTGTCGGCTGGCTATAGCCGCCGATTCACTATATATGTGTCGGCTGGCTATAGCCGCCGATTCACTATATATGTGTCGGCTGGCTATAGCCGCCGATTCACTATATATGTGTCGGCTGGCTATAGCCGCCGATTCACTATATATGTGTCGGCTGGCTATAGCCGCCGATTCACTATATATGTGTCGGCTGGCTATAGCCGCCGATTCACTATATATGTGTCGGCTGGCTATAGCCGCCGATTCACTATATATGTGTCGGCTGGCTATAGCCGCCGATTCACTATATATGTGTCGGCTGGCTATAGCCGCCGATTCACTATATATGTATGTGTCGGCTGGCTGTAGCCGCCGATTCACTATATATGTGTCGGCTGGCTATAGCCGCCGATTCACTATATATGTGTCGGCTGGCTATAGCCGCCGATTCACTATATATGTGTCGGCTGGCTATAGCCGCCGATTCACTATATATGTGTCGGCTGGCTATAGCCGCCGATTCACTATATATGTGTCGGCTGGCTATAGCCGCCGATTCACTACATATGTGTCGGCTGGCTATAGCCGCCGATTCACTATATATGTGTCGGCTGGCTATAGCCGCCGATTCACTATATATGTGTCGGCTGGCTATAGCCGCCGATTCACTATATATGTGTCGGCTGGCTATAGCCGCCGATTCACTATATATGTGTCGGCTGGCTATAGCCGCCGATTCACTATATATGTGTCGGCTGGCTATAGCCGCCGATTCACTATATATGTGTCGGCTGGCTATAGCCGCCGATTCACTATATATGTGTCGGCTGGCTATAGCCGCCGATTCACTATATATGTGTCGGCTGGCTATAGCCGCCGATTCACTATATATGTGTCGGCTGGCTATAGCCGCCGATTCACTATATATGTGTCGGCTGGCTATAGCCGCCGATTCACTATATATGTGGCCGGCTGGCTATAGCCGCCGACCCACTGTATATGTGGCCGGCTGGCTATAGCCGCCGATTCACTATATATGTGCCGGCTGGCTATAGCCACCGATTCACTATATATGTGTCGGCTGGCTATAGCCGCCGATTCACTATATATGTGTCGGCTGGCTATAGCCGCCGATTCACTATATATGTGGCCGGCTGGCTATAGCCGCCGACCCACTATATATGTGGCCGGCTGGCTATAGCCGCTGAACCACTCTATATGTGGCCGACTGGCTATAGCCGCCGACCCACTGTATATGTGGCCGGCTGGCTATAGCCGCCGACGCACTGTATATGTGGCCGGCTGGCTATAGCCGCCGATTCACTATATATGTGCCGGCTGGTTATAGCCGCCGATTCACTATATATGTGGCCGGCTGGCTATAGCCGCCGACCCACTATATATGTGTCGGCTGGCTATAGCCGCCGATTCACTATATATGTGTCGGCTTGCTATAGCCGCCGATTCACTATATATGTGTCGGCTGGCTATAGCCGCCGATTCACTATATATGTGTCGGCTGGCTATAGCCGCCGATTCACTATATATGTGTCGGCTGGCTATAGCCGCCGATTCACTATATATGTGTCGGCTGGCTGTAGCCGCCGATTCACTATATATGTGTCGGCTGGCTATAGCCGCCGATTCACTATATATGTGTCGGCTGGCTATAGCCGCCGATTCACTATATATGTGTCGGCTGGCTATAGCCGCCGATTCACTATATATGTGCCGGCATGATATAGCCGCCGATTCACTATGTATGTGGCTGGCTGGCTATAGCCGCCGACCCACTATATATGTGGCCGGCTGGCTATAGTCGCCGACCCACTATATATGTGGCCGGCTGGCTATAGCCGCCGACCCACTATATATGTGTCGGCTGGCTATAGCCGCCGATTCACTATGTATGTGGCCGGCTGGCTAAAGCCGCCGATTCACTATATATGTACCCGGCTGGCCATAGCCCCGATTCACTTTATATGTGCCCGGCTGGCTATAGCCGCCGATTCACAATATATGTTTTTATGTTTATATGCGTTTTTTGCACATTTCGCCCAGCATGTATTTTATTAAGGTTTGTGTGTTTACCATTATTGCTTACAGGTTTGTGTGTTTAACAATATTACGTACAGGTTTGTGTGTCTCTTGCTACGAGTACGTCTCAGTTTTATTAAGGTTTGTGTGTTTACTATTATTGCTTACAGGTTTGTGTGTTTATCACTATTAGGTACAGGTTTGTGTGTTGATCACAATTGCTTACAGGTTTGTGTGTCTCTAACTACGAGTCGTCTCAGTGAGTTCCCAGTTGATTGAAAGGTATGTATGTTGTTCTTGTTATATATTGCTTTGGACGGCCTCTTCTTCTGATTGGATACTTAGTTTTCGTTGTTGTTATTTTTAAAATGTGGTAAGGGTGATTTGTTTTTGTTCAAAGCACGGATAAGAAATTTGGTTGAAGAAAATGACTCCGACCTGAATCTGTTCAACAATTATATTCTTTAATCCGATAATCATTATTATTAAGCGTAAAACATTCATAAATACACTCACAATGTTATGCATAATGAAACCAAAATAAGTATTCATTGCTCCCAGATAATGCCACTTTGCGTCCTTTCTTAATTTTTGTTTATGGACCTTCCTTTTGTTAGTATCAACTGTTATTTTATGATTTTTAACAATTTTGTGTTCGGCTATAGCCGCCGGCGCACTATATATGTGGCCGGCTGGCTATAGCCGCCGACCCACTATATATGTGGCCGGTTGGCTGTAGCCGCTGAACCACTGTATATGTGGCCGACTGGGTATAGCCGCAGACCCACTGTATATGTGGCCGGCTGGCCATAGCCGCCGACGTACTGTATATGTGGCCGGCTGGCTATAGCCGCCGACGCACTGTATATGTGGCCGGGTGGCTGCAGCCGCCGATTCACTATATGTGTACCCGGCTGGCCATGGCCGCCGAACCACTTTATATGTGGCCGGCTGGCTATAGCCGCCGACCCACTATATATGTGGCCGGCTGGCTATAGCCGCCGAACCACTGTATATGTGGCCGGCTGGCTATAGCCGCCGATTCACTATATATGTGCCGGCTGGTTATAGCCGCCGATTCACTATATATGTGGCCGGCTGGCTATAGCCGCCGACCCACTATATATGTGGCCGGCTGGCTATAGTCGCCGACCCACTATATATGTGGCCGGCTGGCTAAAGCCGCCGATTCACTATATATGTACCCGGCTGGCCATAGCCCCGATTCACTATATATGTACCCGGCTGGCTATAGCCGCCGATTCACTATATATGTGTCGGCTGGCCATAGCCGCCGACGTACTGTATATGTAGCCGGCTGGCTATAGCCGCCGACGCACTGTATATGTGGCCGGGTGGCTATAGCCGCCGACGCACTATATATGTGGCCGGCTGGCTGTAGCCACTGAACCACTGTATATGTGGCCGACTGGCTATAGCCGCCGACGCACTATATATGTGGCCGGCTGGCTATAGCCGCCGACCCACTATATATGTGGCCGGCTGGCTATAGCCGCCGACCCACTATATATGTGGCCGGCTGGCTGTAGCCGCTGAACCACTGTATATGTGGCCGACTGGCTATAGCCGCCGACCCAATGTATATGTGGCCGGCTGGCCATAGCCGCCGACGTACTGTATATGTAGCCGGCTGGCTATAGCCGCCGACGCACTGTATATGTGGCCGGGTGGCTGCAGCCGCCGATTCACTGTATGTGTACCCGGCTGGCTATGGCCGCCGAACCACTTTATATGTGGCCGGCTGGCTATAGCCGCCGACCCACTATATACATATGTGGCAGGCTAGCTATAGCCGCCGAACCACTGTATATGTGGCCGGCTGGCTATAGCCGCCGATTCACTATATATGTATCGGCTGGCCATAGCCGCCGACGCACTGTATATGTGGCCGGGTGGCTGCAGTCGCCGATTCACTATATGTGTACCCGGCTGGCTATGGCCGCCGACCCACTATATATGTGGCCGGCTGGCTATAGTCGCCGACCCACTATATATGTGTCGGCTGGCTATAGCCGCCGATTCACTATATATGTGTCGGCTGGCTATAGCCGCCGATTCACTATATATGTGTCGGCTGGCTATAGCCGCCGATTCACTATATATGTGTCGGCTGGCTATAGCCGCCGATTCACTATATATGTGTCGGCTGGCTATAGCCGCCGATTCACTATATATGTGTCGGCTGGCTATAGCCGCCGATTCACTATATATGTGTCGGCTGGCTATAGCCGCCGATTCACTATATATGTGTCGGCTGGCTATAGCCGCCGATTCACTATATATGTGTCGGCTGGCTATAGCCGCCGATTCACTATATATGTGTCGGCTGGCTATAGCCGCCGATTCACTATATATGTGTCGGCTGGCTATAGCCGCCGATTCACTATATATGTGTCGGCTGGCTATAGCCGCCGATTCACTATATATGTGTCGGCTGGCTATAGCCGCCGATTCACTATATATGTGTCGGCTGGCTATAGCCGCCGATTCACTATATATGTGTCGGCTGGCTATAGCCGCCGATTCACTATATATGTGTCGGCTGGCTATAGCCGCCGATTCACTATATATGTGTCGGCTGGCTATAGCCGCCGATTCACTATATATGTGTCGGCTGGCTATAGCCGCCGATTCACTATATATGTGTCGGCTGGCTATAGCCGCCGATTCACTATATATGTGTCGGCTGGCTATAGCCGCCGATTCACTATATATGTGTCGGCTGGCTAAAGCCGCCGATTCACTATATATGTGTCGGCTGGCTATAGCCGCCGATTCACTATATATGTGTCGGCTGGCTATAGCCGCCGATTCACTATATATGTGTCGGCTGGCTATAGCCGCCGATTCACTATATATGTGTCGGCTGGCTATAGCCGCCGATTCACTATATATGTGTCGGCTGGCTATAGCCGCCGATTCACTATATATGTGTCGGCTGGCTATAGCCGCCGATTCACTATATATGTGTCGGCTGGCTATAGCCGCCGATTCACTATATATGTGTCGGCTGGCTATAGCCGCCGATTCACTATATATGTGTCGGCTGGCTATAGCCGCCGATTCACTATATATGTGTCGGCTGGCTATAGCCGCCGATTCACTATATATGTGTCGGCTGGCTATAGCCGCCGATTCACTATATATGTGTCGGCTGGCTATAGCCGCCGATTCACTATATATGTGTCGGCTGGCTATAGCCGCCGATTCACTATATATGTGTCGGCTGGCTATAGCCGCCGATTCACTATATATGTGTCGGCTGGCTATAGCCGCCGATTCACTATATATGTGTCGGCTGGCTATAGCCGCCGATTCACTATATATGTGTCGGCTGGCTATAGCCGCCGATTCACTATATATGTGTCGGCTGGCTATAGCCGCCGATTCACTATATATGTGTCGGCTGGCTATAGCCGCCGATTCACTATATATGTGTCGGCTGGCTATAGCCGCCGATTCACTATATATGTGTCGGCTGGCTATAGCCGCCGATTCACTATATATGTGTCGGCTGGCTATAGCCGCCGATTCACTATATATGTGTCGGCTGGCTATAGCCGCCGATTCACTATATATGTGTCGGCTAGCTATAGCCGCCGATTCACTATATATGTGTCGGCTGGCTATAGCCGCCGATTCACTATATATGTGTCGGCTGGCTATAGCCGCCGATTCACTATATATGTGTCGGCTGGCTATAGCCGCCGATTCACTATATATGTGTCGGCTGGCTATAGCCGCCGATTCACTATATATGTGTCGGCTGGCTATAGCCGCCGATTCACTATATATGTTTCGGCTGGCTATAGCCGCCGATTCACTATATATGTGTCGGCTGGCTATAGCCGCCGATTCACTATATATGTGTCGGCTGGCTATAGCCGCCGATTCACTATATATGTGTCGGCTGGCTATAGCCGCCGATTCACTATATATGTGTCGGCTGGCTATAGCCGCCGATTCACTATATATGTGTCGGCTGGCTATAGCCGCCGATTCACTATATATGTGTCGGCTGGCTATAGCCGCCGATTCACTATATATGTGTCGGCTGGCTATAGCCGCCGATTCACTTGTATGTGTCGGCTGGCTATAGCCGCCGATTCACTATATATGTGTCGGCTGGCTATAGCCGCCGATTCACTATATATGTGTCGGCTGGCTATAGCCGCCGATTCACTATATATGTGTCGGCTGGCTATAGCCGCCGATTCACTATATATGTGTCGGCTGGCTATAGCCGCCGATTCACTATATATGTATGTGTCGGCTGGCTATAGCCGCCGATTCACTATATATGTGTCGGCTGGCTATAGCCGCCGATTCACTATATATGTATGTGTCGGCTGGCTATAGCCGCCGATTCACTATATATGTGTCGGCTGGCTATAGCCGCCGATTCACTATATATGTGTCGGCTGGCTATAGCCGCCGATTCACTATATATGTGTCGGCTGGCTATAGCCGCCGATTCACTATATATGTGTCGGCTGGCTATAGCCGCCGATTCACTATATATGTGTCGGCTGGCTATAGCCGCCGATTCACTATATATGTGTCGGCTGGCTATAGCCGCCGATTCACTATATATGTGTCGGCTGGCTATAGCCGCCGATTCACTATATATGTGTCGGCTGGCTATAGCCGCCGATTCACTATATATGTGTCGGCTGGCTATAGCCGCCGATTCACTATATATGTGTCGGCTGGCTATAGCCGCCGATTCACTATATATGTGGCCGGCTGGCTATAGCCGCCGACCCACTGTATATGTGGCCGGCTGGCTATAGCCGCCGATTCACTATATATGTGCCGGCTGGATATAGCCGCCGATTCACTATATATGTGGCCGGCTGGCTATAGCCGCCGACCCACTATATATGTGGCCGGCTGGCTATAGTCGCCGACCCACTATATATGTGGCCGGCTGGGTAAAGCCGCCGATTCACTATATATGTACCCGGCTGGCCATAGCCCCGATTCACTATATATGTGTCGGCTGGCTATAGCCGCCGATTCACTATATATGTGTCGGCTGGCTATAGCCGCCGATTCACTATATATGTGTCGGCTGGCTATAGCCGCCGATTCACTATATATGTGTCGGCTGGCTATAGCCGCCGATTCACTATATATGTGTCGGCTGGCTATAGCCGCCGATTCACTATATATGTGTCGGCTGGCTATAGCCGCCGATTCACTATATATGTGTCGGCTGGCTATAGCCGCCGATTCACTATATATGTGTCGGCTGGCTATAGCCGCCGATTCACTATATATGTGCCGGCTGGCTATAGCCACCGATTCACTATATATGTGTCGGCTGGCTATAGCCGCCGATTCACTATATATGTGTCGGCTGGCTATAGCCGCCGATTCACTATATATGTGTCGGCTGGCTATAGCCGCCGATTCACTATATATGTGTCGGCTGGCTATAGCCGCCGATTCACTATATATGTGCCGGCTGGCTATAGCCACCGATTCACTATATATGTGTCGGCTGGCTATAGCCGCCGATTCACTATATATGTGTCGGCTGGCTATAGCCGCCGATTCACTATATATGTGTCGGCTGGCTATAGCCGCCGATTCACTATATATGTGTCGGCTGGCTATAGCCGCCGATTCACTATATATGTGTCGGCTGGCTATAGCCGCCGATTCACTATATATGTGTCGGCTGGCTATAGCCGCCGATTCACTATATATGTGTCGGCTGGCTATAGCCGCCGATTCACTATACATGTGTCGGCTGGCTATAGCCGCCGATTCACTATATATGTGTCGGCTGGCTATAGCCGCCGATTCACTATATATGTGTCGGCTGGCTATAGCCGCCGATTCACTACATATGTGTCGGCTGGCTATAGCCGCCGATTCACTACATATGTGTCGGCTGGCTATAGCCGCCGATTCACTATATATGTGTCGGCTGGCTATAGCCGCCGATTCACTATATATGTGGCCGGCTGGCTATAGCCGCCGACCCACTATATATGTGGCCGGCTGGCTATAGCCGCCGATTCACTATATACATATGTGGCCGGCTGGCTATAGCCGCCGACCCACTATATATGTGTCGGCTGGCTATAGCCGCCGATTCACTATATATGTGTCGGCTGGCTATAGCCGCCGATTCACTATATATGTATGTGTCGGCTGGCTATAGCCGCCGATTCACTATATATGTGTCGGCTGGCTATAGCCGCCGATTCACTATATATGTGTCGGCTGGCTGTAGCCGCCGATTCACTATATATGTGTCGGCTGGCTATAGCCGCCGATTCACTATATATGTGTCGGCTGGCTATAGCCGCCGATTCACTATATATGTGTCGGCTGGCTATAGCCGCCGATTCACTATATATGTGCCGGCATGATATAGCCGCCGATTCACTATGTATGTGGCCGGCTGGCTATAGCCGCCGACCCACTATATATGTGGCCGGCTGGCTATAGTCGCCGACCCACTATATATGTGGCCGGCTGGCTAAAGCCGCCGATTCACTATATATGTACCCGGCTGGCCATAGCCCCGATTCACTTTATATGTGCCCGGCTGGCTATAGCCGCCGATTCACAATATATGTGTCGGCTGGCTTTAGCCGCCGATTCACTATGTATGTGTCGGCTGGCTGTAGCCGCCGATTCACTATATATGTGTCGGCTGGCTATAGCCGCCGATTCACTATATATGTGTCGGCTGGCTATAGCCGCCGATTCACTATATATGTGTCGGCTGGCTATAGCCGCCGATTCACTATATATGTGTCGGCTGGCTATAGCCGCCGATTCACTATATATGTGTCGGCTGGCTATAGCCGCCGGTTCACTATATATGTGTCGGCTGGCTATAGCCGCCGATTCACTATATATGTGCCGGCTGGCTATAGCCACCGATTCACTATATATGTGTCGGCTGGCTATAGCCGCCGATTCACTATATATGTGTCGGCTGGCTATAGCCGCCGATTCACTATATATGTGTCGGCTGGCTATAGCCGCCGATTCACTATATATGTGTCGGCTGGCTATAGCCGCCGATTCACTATATATGTGTCGGCTGGCTATAGCCGCCGATTCACTATATATGTGTCGGCTGGCTATAGCCGCCGATTCACTATATATGTGTCGGCTGGCTATAGCCGCCGATTCACTACATATGTGTCGGCTGGCTATAGCCGCCGATTCACTACATATGTGTCGGCTGGCTATAGCCGCCGATTCACTATATATGTGTCGGCTGGCTATAGCCGCCGATTCACTATATATGTGGCCGGCTGGCTATAGCCGCCGACCCACTATATATGTGGCCGGCTGGCTATAGCCGCCGATTCACTATATACATATGTGGCCGGCTGGCTATAGCCGCCGACCCACTATATATGTGTCGGCTGGCTATAGCCGCCGATTCACTATATATGTGTCGGCTGGCTATAGCCGCCGATTCACTATATATGTGTCGGCTGGCTATAGCCGCCGATTCACTATATATGTGTCGGCTGGCTATAGCCGCCGATTCACTATATATGTGTCGGCTGGCTGTAGCCGCCGATTCACTATATATGTGTCGGCTGGCTATAGCCGCCGATTCACTATATATGTGTCGGCTGGCTATAGCCGCCGATTCACTATATATGTTTCGGCTGGCTATAGCCGCCGATTCACTATATATGTGCCGGCATGATATAGCCGCCGATTCACTATGTATGTGGCCGACTGGCTATAGCCGCCGACCCACTATATATGTGGCCGGCTGGCTATAGTCGCCGACCCACTATATATGTGGCCGGCTGGCTAAAGCCGCCGATTCACTATATATGTACCCGGCTGGCCATAGCCCCGATTCACTTTATATGTGCCCGGCTGGCTATAGCCGCCGATTCACAATATATGTGTCGGCTGGCTATAGCCGCCGATTCACTATATATGTGGCCGGCTGGCTATAGCCGCCGACCCACTATATATGTGGCCGGCTGGCTATAGTCGCCGACCCACTATATATGTGGCCGGCTGGCTAAAGCCGCCGATTCACTATATATGTATGTACCCGGCTGGCCATAGCCCCGATTCACTTTATATGTGCCCGGCTGGCTATAGCCGCCGATTCACTATATATGTGTCGGCTGGCTATAGCCGCCGATTCACTATATATGTGGCCGGCTGGCTATAGCCGCCGACCCACTATATATGTGGCCGGCTGGCTATAGCCGCCGATTCACTATATACATATGTGGCCGGCTGGCTATAGCCGCCGACCCACTATATATGTGTCGGCTGGCTATAGCCGCCGATTCACTATATATGTGTCGGCTGGCTATAGCCGCCGATTCACTATATATGTGTCGGCTGGCTATAGCCGCCGATTCACTATATATGTGTCGGCTGGCTATAGCCGCCGATTCACTATATATGTGTCGGCTGGCTGTAGCCGCCGATTCACTATATATGTGTCGGCTGGCTATAGCCGCCGATTCACTATATATGTGTCGGCTGGCTATAGCCGCCGATTCACTATATATGTGTCGGCTGGCTATAGCCGCCGATTCACTATATATGTGCCGGCATGATATAGCCGCCGATTCACTATGTATGTGGCCGGCTGGCTATAGCCGCCGACCCACTATATATGTGGCCGGCTGGCTATAGTCGCCGACCCACTATATATGTGGCCGGCTGGCTAAAGCCGCCGATTCACTATATATGTACCCGGCTGGCCATAGCCCCGATTCACTTTATATGTGCCCGGCTGGCTATAGCCGCCGATTCACAATATATGTGTCGGCTGGCTATAGCCGCCGATTCACTATATATGTGGCCGGCTGGCTATAGCCGCCGACCCACTATATATGTGGCCGGCTGGCTATAGTCGCCGACCCACTATATACATATGTGTCGGCTGGCTATAGCCGCCGATTCACTATATATGTGTCGGCTGGCTATAGCCGCCGATTCACTATATATGTGTCGGCTGGCTATAGCCGCCGATTCACAATATATGTGTCGGCTGGCTTTAGCCGCCGATTCACTATGTATGTGTCGGCTGGCTGTAGCCGCCGATTCACTATATATGTGTCGGCTGGCTATAGCCGCCGATTCACTATATATGTGTCGGCTGGCTATAGCCGCCGATTCACTATATATGTGTCGGCTGGCTATAGCCGCCGATTCACTATATATGTGTCGGCTGGCTATAGCCGCCGATTCACTATATATGTGTCGGCTGGCTATAGCCGCCGGTTCACTATATATGTGTCGGCTGGCTATAGCCGCCGATTCACTATATATGTGCCGGCTGGCTATAGCCACCGATTCACTATATATGTGTCGGCTGGCTATAGCCGCCGATTCACTATATATGTGTCGGCTGGCTATAGCCGCCGATTCACTATATATGTGTCGGCTGGCTATAGCCGCCGATTCACTATATATGTGTCGGCTGGCTATAGCCGCCGATTCACTATATATGTGGCCGGCTGGCTATAGCCGCCGACCCACTATATATGTGGCCGGCTGGCTATAGCCGCCGATTCACTATATACATATGTGGCCGGCTGGCTATAGCCGCCGACCCACTATATATGTGTCGGCTGGCTATAGCCGCCGATTCACTATATATGTGTCGGCTGGCTATAGCCGCCGATTCACTATATATGTGTCGGCTGGCTATAGCCGCCGATTCACTATATATGTGTCGGCTGGCTATAGCCGCCGATTCACTATATATGTGTCGGCTGGCTGTAGCCGCCGATTCACTATATATGTGTCGGCTGGCTATAGCCGCCGATTCACTATATATGTGTCGGCTGGCTATAGCCGCCGATTCACTATATATGTGTCGGCTGGCTATAGCCGCCGATTCACTATATATGTGCCGGCATGATATAGCCGCCGATTCACTATGTATGTGGCCGGCTGGCTATAGCCGCCGACCCACTATATATGTGGCCGGCTGGCTATAGTCGCCGACCCACTATATATGTGGCCGGCTGGCTAAAGCCGCCGATTCACTATATATGTACCCGGCTGGCCATAGCCCCGATTCACTTTATATGTGCCCGGCTGGCTATAGCCGCCGATTCACAATATATGTGTCGGCTGGCTATAGCCGCCGATTCACTATATATGTGGCCGGCTGGCTATAGCCGCCGACCCACTATATATGTGGCCGGCTGGCTATAGTCGCCGACCCACTATATATGTGGCCGGCTGGCTAAAGCCGCCGATTCACTATATATGTATGTACCCGGCTGGCCATAGCCCCGATTCACTTTATATGTGCCCGGCTGGCTATAGCCGCCGATTCACTATATATGTGTCGGCTGGCTATAGCCGCCGATTCACTATATATGTGGCCGGCTGGCTATAGCCGCCGACCCACTATATATGTGGCCGGCTGGCTATAGCCGCCGATTCACTATATACATATGTGGCCGGCTGGCTATAGCCGCCGACCCACTATATATGTGTCGGCTGGCTATAGCCGCCGATTCACTATATATGTGTCGGCTGGCTATAGCCGCCGATTCACTATATATGTGTCGGCTGGCTATAGCCGCCGATTCACTATATATGTGTCGGCTGGCTATAGCCGCCGATTCACTATATATGTGTCGGCTGGCTATAGCCGCCGATTCACTATATATGTGTCGGCTGGCTGTAGCCGCCGATTCACTATATATGTGTCGGCTGGCTATAGCCGCCGATTCACTATATATGTGTCGGCTGGCTATAGCCGCCGATTCACTATATATGTGTCGGCTGGCTATAGCCGCCGATTCACTATATATGTGCCGGCATGATATAGCCGCCGATTCACTATGTATGTGGCCGGCTGGCTATAGCCGCCGACCCACTATATATGTGGCCGGCTGGCTATAGTCGCCGACCCACTATATATGTGGCCGGCTGGCTAAAGCCGCCGATTCACTATATATGTACCCGGCTGGCCATAGCCCCGATTCACTTTATATGTGCCCGGCTGGCTATAGCCGCCGATTCACAATATATGTGTCGGCTGGCTATAGCCGCCGATTCACTATATATGTGGCCGGCTGGCTATAGCCGCCGACCCACTATATATGTGGCCGGCTGGCTATAGTCGCCGACCCACTATATATGTGTCGGCTGGCTATAGCCGCCGATTCACTATATATGTGTCGGCTGGCTATAGCCGCCGATTCACTATATATGTGTCGGCTGGCTATAGCCGCCGATTCACTATATATGTGTCGGCTGGCTATAGCCGCCGATTCACTATATATGTGTCGGCTGGCTATAGCCGCCGATTCACTATATATGTGTCGGCTGGCTATAGCCGCCGATTCACTATATATGTGTCGGCTGGCTATAGCCGCCGATTCACTATATATGTGTCGGCTGGCTATAGCCGCCGATTCACTATATATGTGTCGGCTGGCTATAGCCGCCGATTCACTATATATGTGTCGGCTGGCTATAGCCGCCGATTCACTATATATGTGTCGGCTGGCTATAGCCGCCGATTCACTATATATGTGTCGGCTGGCTATAGCCGCCGATTCACTATATATGTGTCGGCTGGCTATAGCCGCCGATTCACTATATATGTGTCGGCTGGCTATAGCCGCCGATTCACTATATATGTGTCGGCTGGCTATAGCCGCCGATTCACTATATATGTGTCGGCTGGCTATAGCCGCCGATTCACTATATATGTGTCGGCTGGCTATAGCCGCCGATTCACTATATATGTGTCGGCTGGCTATAGCCGCCGATTCACTATATATGTATGTGTCGGCTGGCTATAGCCGCCGATTCACTATATATGTGTCGGCTGGCTATAGCCGCCGATTCACTATATATGTGTCGGCTGGCTATAGCCGCCGATTCACTATATATGTGTCGGCTGGCTATAGCCGCCGATTCACTATATATGTGTCGGCTGGCTATAGCCGCCGATTCACTATATATGTGTCGGCTGGCTATAGCCGCCGATTCACTATATGTATATGTGTCGGCTGGCTATAGCCGCCGATTCACTATATATGTGTCGGCTGGCTATAGCCGCCGATTCACTATATATGTGTCGGCTGGCTATAGCCGCCGATTCACTATATATGTGTCGGCTGGCTATAGCCGCCGATTCACTATATATGTGTCGGCTGGCTATAGCCGCCGATTCACTATATATGTGTCGGCTGGCTATAGCCGCCGATTCACTATATATGTGTCGGCTGGCTATAGCCGCCGATTCACTATATATGTGTCGGCTGGCTATAGCCGCCGATTCACTATATATGTGTCGGCTGGCTATAGCCGCCGATTCACTATATATGTGTCGGCTGGCTTTAGCCGCCGATTCACTATATATGTGTCGGCTGGCTATAGCCGCCGATTCACTATATATGTGTCGGCTGGCTATAGCCGCCGATTCACTATATATGTGTCGGCTGGCTATAGCCGCCGATTCACTATATATGTGTCGGCTGGCTATAGCCGCCGATTCACTATATATGTGTCGGCTGGCTATAGCCGCCGATTCACTATATATGTGGCCGGCTGGCTATAGCCGCCGACCCACTATATATGTGGCCGGCTGGCTATAGCCGCCGATTCACTATATATGTGCCGGCTGGATATAGCCGCCGATTCACTATATATGTGGCCGGCTGGCTATAGCCGCCGACCCACTATATATGTGGCCGGCTGGCTATAGTCGCCGACCCACTATATATGTGGCCGGCTGGGTAAAGCTGCCGATTCACTATATATGTACCCGGCTGGCCATAGCCCCGATTCACTATATATGTGTCGGCTGGCTATAGCCGCCGATTCACTATATATGTGTCGGCTGGCTGTAGCCGCCGATTCACTATATATGTGTCGGCTGGCTATAGCCGCCGATTCACTATATATGTGTCGGCTGGCTATAGCCGCCGATTCACTATATATGTGTCGGCTGGCTATAGCCGCCGATTCACTATTTATGTGTCGGCTGGCTATAGCCGCCGATTCACTATATATGTGTCGGCTGGCTATAGCCGCCGATTCACTACATATGTGTCGGCTGGCTATAGCCGCCGATTCACTATATATGTGTCGGCTGGCTATAGCCGCCGATTCACTATATATGTGGCCGGCTGGCTATAGCCGCCGACCCACTATATATGTGGCCGGCTGGCTATAGCCGCCGATTCACTATATATGTGGCCGGCTGGCTATAGCCGCCGACCCACTATATATGTGTCGGCTGGCTATAGCCGCCGATTCACTATATATGTGTCGGCTGGCTATAGCCGCCGATTCACTATATATGTGTCGGCTGGCTATAGCCGCCGATTCACTATATATGTGTCGGCTGGCTATAGCCGCCGATTCACTATATATGTGTCGGCTGGCTATAGCCGCCGATTCACTATATATGTGTCGGCTGGCTGTAGCCGCCGATTCACTATATATGTGTCGGCTGGCTATAGCCGCCGATTCACTATATATGTGTCGGCTGGCTATAGCCGCCGATTCACTATATATGTGTCGGCTGGCTATAGCCGCCGATTCACTATATATGTGCCGGCATGATATAGCCGCCGATTCACTATGTATGTGGCCGGCTGGCTATAGCCGCCGACCCACTATATATGTGGCCGGCTGGCTATAGTCGCCGACCCACTATATATGTGGCCGGCTGGCTAAAGCCGCCGATTCACTATATATGTACCCGGCTGGCCATAGCCCCGATTCAGTTTATATGTGCCCGGCTGGCTATAGCCGCCGATTCACAATATATGTGTCGGCTGGCTTTAGCCGCCGATTCACTATGTATGTGTCGGCTGGCTGTAGCCGCCGATTCACTATATATGTGTCGGCTGGCTATAGCCGCCGATTCACTATATATGTGTCGGCTGGCTATAGCCGCCGATTCACTATATATGTGTCGGCTGGCTATAGCTGCCGATTCACTATATATGTGTCGGCTGTCTATAGCCGCCGATTCACTATATATGTGTCGGCTGGCTATAGCCGCCGATTCACTATATATGTTTTTATGTTTATATGCGTTTTTTGCACATTTCGCCCAGCATGTATTTTATTAAGGTTTGTGTGTTTACCATTATTGCTTACAGGTTTGTGTGTTTAACAATATTACGTACAGGTTTGTGTGTCTCTTGCTACGAGTACGTCTCAGTTTTATTAAGGTTTGTGTGTTTACTATTATTGCTTACAGGTTTGTGTGTTTATCACTATTAGGTACAGGTTTGTGTGTTGATCACAATTGCTTACAGGTTTGTGTGTCTCTAACTACGAGTCGTCTCAGTGAGTTCCCAGTTGATTGAAAGGTGTGTATGTTGTTCTTGTTATATATTGCTTTGGACGGCCTCTTCTTCTGATTGGATACTTAGTTTTCGTTGTTGTTATTTTTAAAATGTGGTAAGGGTGATTTGTTTTTGTTCAAAGCACGGATAAGAAATTTGTTTGAAGAAAATGACTCCGACCTGAATCTGTTCAACAATTATATTCTTTAATCCGATAATCATTATTATTAAGCGTAAAACATTCATAAATACACTCACAATGTTATGCATAATGAAACCAAAATAAGTATTCATTGCTCCCAGATAATGCCACTTTGCGTCCTTTCTTAATTTTTGTTTATGGACCTTCCTTTTGTTAGTATCAACTGTTATTTTATGATTTTTAACAATTTTGTGTTCGGCTATAGCCGCCGGCGCACTATATATGTGGCCGGCTGGCTATAGCCGCCGACCCACTATATATGTGACCGGGTGGCTGCAGCCGCCGATTCACTATATGTGTACCCGGCTGGCTATGGCCGCCGAACCACTTTATATGTGGCCGGCTGGCTATAGCCGCCGACCCACTATATATGTGGCCGGCTGGCTATAGCCGCCGAACCACTGTATATGTGGCCGGCTGGCTATAGCCGCCGATTCACTATATATGTGCCGGCTGGTTATAGCCGCCGATTCACTATATATGTGGCCGGCTGGCTATAGCCGCCGACCCACTATATATGTGGCCGGCTGGCTATAGCCGCCGATTCACTATATATGTGCCGGCTGGATATAGCCGCCGATTCACTATATATGTGTCGGCTGGCTATAGCCGCCGATTCACTATATATGTGTCGGCTGGCTATAGCCGCCGATTCACTATATATGTGTCGGCTGGCTATAGCCGCCGATTCACTATATATGTGTCGGCTGGCTATAGCCGCCGATTCACTATATATGTGGCCGGCTGGCTATAGCCGCCGACCCACTATATATGTGGCCGGCTGGCTATAGCCGCCGATTCACTATATATGTGCCGGCTGGATATAGCCGCCGATTCACTATATATGTGGCCGGCTGGCTATAGCCGCCGACCCACTATATATGTGGCTGGCTGGCTATAGTCGCCGACCCACTATATATGTGGCCGGCTGGGTAAAGCTGCCGATTCACTATATATGTACCCGGCTGGCCATAGCCCCGATTCACTATATATGTGTCGGCTGGCTATAGCCGCCGATTCACTATATATGTGTCGGCTGGCTGTAGCCGCCGATTCACTATATATGTGTCGGCTGGCTATAGCCGCCGATTCACTATATATGTGTCGGCTGGCTATAGCCGCCGATTCACTATATATGTGTCGGCTGGCTATAGCCGCCGATTCACTATATATGTGTCGGCTGGCTATAGCCGCCGATTCACTATATATGTGTCGGCTGGCTATAGCCGCCGATTCACTATATATGTGTCGGCTGGCTATAGCCGCCGATTCACTATATATGTGTCGGCTGGCTATAGCCGCCGATTCACTATATATGTGTCGGCTGGCTATAGCCGCCGATTCACTATATATGTGCCGGCTGGCTATAGCCACCGATTCACTATATATGTGTCGGCTGGCTATAGCCGCCGATTCACTATATATGTGTCGGCTGGCTATAGCCGCCGATTCACTACATATGTGTCGGCTGGCTATAGCCGCCGATTCACTACATATGTGTCGGCTGGCTATAGCCGCCGATTCACTATATATGTGTCGGCTGGCTATAGCCGCCGATTCACTATATATGTGGCCGGCTGGCTATAGCCGCCGACCCACTATATATGTGGCCGGCTGGCTATAGCCGCCGATTCACTATATATGTGGCCGGCTGGCTATAGCCGCCGACCCACTATATATGTGTCGGCTGGCTATAGCCGCCGACCCACTATATATGTGACCGGGTGGCTGCAGCCGCCGATTCACTATATGTGTACCCGGCTGGCTATGGCCGCCGAACCACTTTATATGTGGCCGGCTGGCTATAGCCGCCGACCCACTATATATGTGGCCGGCTGGCTATAGCCGCCGAACCACTGTATATGTGGCCGGCTGGCTATAGCCGCCGATTCACTATATATGTGCCGGCTGGTTATAGCCGCCGATTCACTATATATGTGGCCGGCTGGCTATAGCCGCCGACCCACTATATATGTGGCCGGCTGGCTATAGCCGCCGATTCACTATATATGTGCCGGCTGGATATAGCCGCCGATTCACTATATATGTGTCGGCTGGCTATAGCCGCCGATTCACTATATATGTGTCGGCTGGCTATAGCCGCCGATTCACTATATATGTGTCGGCTGGCTATAGCCGCCGATTCACTATATATGTGTCGGCTGGCTATAGCCGCCGATTCACTATATATGTGGCCGGCTGGCTATAGCCGCCGACCCACTATATATGTGGCCGGCTGGCTATAGCCGCCGATTCACTATATATGTGCCGGCTGGATATAGCCGCCGATTCACTATATATGTGGCCGGCTGGCTATAGCCGCCGACCCACTATATATGTGGCCGGCTGGCTATAGTCGCCGACCCACTATATATGTGGCCGGCTGGGTAAAGCTGCCGATTCACTATATATGTACCCGGCTGGCCATAGCCCCGATTCACTATATATGTGTCGGCTGGCTATAGCCGCCGATTCACTATATATGTGTCGGCTGGCTGTAGCCGCCGATTCACTATATATGTGTCGGCTGGCTATAGCCGCCGATTCACTATATATGTGTCGGCTGGCTATAGCCGCCGATTCACTATATATGTGTCGGCTGGCTATAGCCGCCGATTCACTATATATGTGTCGGCTGGCTATAGCCGCCGATTCACTATATATGTGTCGGCTGGCTATAGCCGCCGATTCACTATATATGTGTCGGCTGGCTATAGCCGCCGATTCACTATATATGTGTCGGCTGGCTATAGCCGCCGATTCACTATATATGTGTCGGCTGGCTATAGCCGCCGATTCACTATATATGTGCCGGCTGGCTATAGCCACCGATTCACTATATATGTGTCGGCTGGCTATAGCCGCCGATTCACTATATATGTGTCGGCTGGCTATAGCCGCCGATTCACTACATATGTGTCGGCTGGCTATAGCCGCCGATTCACTACATATGTGTCGGCTGGCTATAGCCGCCGATTCACTATATATGTGTCGGCTGGCTATAGCCGCCGATTCACTATATATGTGGCCGGCTGGCTATAGCCGCCGACCCACTATATATGTGGCCGGCTGGCTATAGCCGCCGATTCACTATATATGTGGCCGGCTGGCTATAGCCGCCGACCCACTATATATGTGTCGGCTGGCTATAGCCGCCGATTCACTATATATGTGTCGGCTGGCTATAGCCGCCGATTCACTATATATGTGTCGGCTGGCTATAGCCGCCGATTCACTATATATGTGTCGGCTGGCTATAGCCGCCGATTCACTATATATGTGTCGGCTGGCTATAGCCGCCGATTCACTATATATGTGTCGGCTGGCTATAGCCGCCGATTCACTATATATGTGTCGGCTGGCTGTAGCCGCCGATTCACTATATATGTGTCGGCTGGCTATAGCCGCCGATTCACTATATATGTGTCGGCTGGCTATAGCCGCCGATTCACTATATATGTGTCGGCTGGCTATAGCCGCCGATTCACTATATATGTGCCGGCATGATATAGCCGCCGATTCACTATGTATGTGGCCGGCTGGCTATAGCCGCCGACCCACTATATATGTGGCCGGCTGGCTATAGTCGCCGACCCACTATATATGTGGCCGGCTGGCTAAAGCCGCCGATTCACTATATATGTACCCGGCTGGCCATAGCCCCGATTCACTTTATATGTGCCCGGCTGGCTATAGCCGCCGATTCACAATATATGTGTCGGCTGGCTTTAGCCGCCGATTCACTATGTATGTGTCGGCTGGCTGTAGCCGCCGATTCACTATATATGTGTCGGCTGGCTATAGCCGCCGATTCACTATATATGTGTCGGCTGGCTATAGCCGCCGATTCACTATATATGTGTCGGCTGGCTATAGCTGCCGATTCACTATATATGTGTCGGCTGTCTATAGCCGCCGATTCACTATATATGTGTCGGCTGGCTATAGCCGCCGATTCACTATATATGTTTTTATGTTTATATGCGTTTTTTGCACATTTCGCCCAGCATGTATTTTATTAAGGTTTGTGTGTTTACCATTATTGCTTACAGGTTTGTGTGTTTAACAATATTACGTACAGGTTTGTGTGTCTCTTGCTACGAGTACGTCTCAGTTTTATTAAGGTTTGTGTGTTTACTATTATTGCTTACAGGTTTGTGTGTTTATCACTATTAGGTACAGGTTTGTGTGTTGATCACAATTGCTTACAGGTTTGTGTGTCTCTAACTACGAGTCGTCTCAGTGAGTTCCCAGTTGATTGAAAGGTGTGTATGTTGTTCTTGTTATATATTGCTTTGGACGGCCTCTTCTTCTGATTGGATACTTAGTTTTCGTTGTTGTTATTTTTAAAATGTGGTAAGGGTGATTTGTTTTTGTTCAAAGCACGGATAAGAAATTTGTTTGAAGAAAATGACTCCGACCTGAATCTGTTCAACAATTATATTCTTTAATCCGATAATCATTATTATTAAGCGTAAAACATTCATAAATACACTCACAATGTTATGCATAATGAAACCAAAATAAGTATTCATTGCTCCCAGATAATGCCACTTTGCGTCCTTTCTTAATTTTTGTTTATGGACCTTCCTTTTGTTAGTATCAACTGTTATTTTATGATTTTTAACAATTTTGTGTTCGGCTATAGCCGCCGGCGCACTATATATGTGGCCGGCTGGCTATAGCCGCCGACCCACTATATATGTGACCGGGTGGCTGCAGCCGCCGATTCACTATATGTGTACCCGGCTGGCTATGGCCGCCGAACCACTTTATATGTGGCCGGCTGGCTATAGCCGCCGACCCACTATATATGTGGCCGGCTGGCTATAGCCGCCGAACCACTGTATATGTGGCCGGCTGGCTATAGCCGCCGATTCACTATATATGTGCCGGCTGGTTATAGCCGCCGATTCACTATATATGTGGCCGGCTGGCTATAGCCGCCGACCCACTATATATGTGGCCGGCTGGCTATAGTCGCCGACCCACTATATATGTGGCCGGCTGGCTAAAGCCGCCGATTCACTATATATGTGTCGGCTGGCCATAGCCGCCGACGTACTGTATATGTAGCCGGCTGGCTATTGCCGCCGACGCACTGTACATGTGGCCGGGTGGCTATAGCCGCCGACGCACTATATATTTTTTTTTTTTTTTTTTTTTTTAGAGACTCGCGCAGGTTCAAGAGTTTTTATATTCTCTTATGATGTGTTGACACACACAACCTGAACGGAGTACAGTATATGTGGCCGGCTGGCTGTAGCCGCTGAACCACTGTATATGTGGCCGACTGGCTATAGCCGCCGACGCACTATATATGTGGCCGGCTGGCTATAGCCCCGATTCACTATATATGTACCCGGCTGGCTATAGCCGCCGATTCACTATATATGTGTCGGCTGGCCATAGCCGCCGACGTACTGTATATGTAGCCGGCTGGCTATTGCCGCCGACGCACTGTACATGTGGCCGGGTGGCTATAGCCGCCGACGCACTATATATTTTTTTTTTTTTTTTTTTTTTTAGAGACTCGCGCAGGTTCAAGAGTTTTTATATTCTCTTATGATGTGTTGACACACACAACCTGAACGGAGTACAGTATATGTGGCCGGCTGGCTGTAGCCGCTGAACCACTGTATATGTGGCCGACTGGCTATAGCCGCCGACGCACTATATATGTGGCCGGCTGGCTATAGCCGCCCACCCACTATATATGTGGCCGGCTGGCTGTAGCCGCTGAACCACTGTATATGTGGCCGACTGGCTATAGCCGCCGACCCAATGTATATGTGGCCGGCTGGCCATAGCCGCCGACGTACTGTATATGTAGCCGGCTGGCTATAGCCGCCGACGCACTGTATATGTGGCCGGGTGGCTGCAGCCGCCGATTCACTATATGTGTACCCGGCTGGCTATGGCCGCCGACCCACTATATATGTGGCAGGCTAGCTATAGCCGCCGAACCACTGTATATGTGGCCGGCTGGCTATAGCCGCCGATTCACTATATATGTATCGGCTGGCCATAGCCGCCGACGCACTGTATATGTGGCCGGGTGGCTGCAGTCGCCGATTCACTATATGTGTACCCGGCTGGCTATGGCCGCCGACCCACTATATATGTGGCCGGCTGGCTATAGTCGCCGACCCACTATATATGTGTCGGCTGGCTATAGCCGCCGATTCACTATATATGTGTCGGCTGGCTATAGCCGCCGATTCACTATATATGTGGCCGGCTGGCTGTAGCCGCTGAACCACTGTATATGTGGCCGACTGGCTATAGCCGCCGATTCACTATATATGTATCGGCTGGCCATAGCCGCCGACGCACTGTAATGTGGCCGGCTGGCTACAGCCGCCGATTCACTATATATGTACCCGGCTGGCTATGGCCGCCGAACCACTGTATATGTGGCCGGCCGAACCACTATATATGTGTCGGCTGGCTATAGCCGCCGATTCACTATATATGTATCGGCTGGCTGTAGCCGCCGATTCACTATATATGTATCGGCTGGCTATAGCCGCCGATTTACTGTATATGTGTCGGCTGGCTATAGCCGCCGATTCACTATATTTGTTTTTATGTTTATATGCGTTTTTTGCACATTTCGCCCAGCATGTATTTTATTAAGGTTTGTGTGTTTACCTTTATTGCTTACAGGTTTGTGTGTTTAACAATATTACGTACAGGCTTGTGTGTCTCTTGCTACGAGTACGTCTCAGTTTTATTAAGGTTTGTGTGTTTACTATTATTGCTTACAGGTTTGTGTGTTTATCACTATTAGGTACAGGTTTGTGTGTTGATCACAATTGCTTACAGGTTTGTGTGTCTCTAACTACGAGTCGTCTCAGTGAGTTCCCAGTTGATTGAAAGGTATGTATGTTGTTCTTGTTATATATTGCTTTGGACGGCCTCTTCTTCTGATTGGATACTTAGTTTTCGTTGTTGTTATTTTTAAAATGTGGTAAGGGTGATTTGTTTTTGTTCAAAGCACGGATAAGAAATTTGGTTGAAGAAAATGACTCCGACCTGAATCTGTTCAACAATTATATTCTTTAATCCGATAATCATTATTATTAAGCGTAAAACATTCATAAATACACTCACAATGTTATGCATAATGAAACCAAAATAAGTATTCATTGCTCCCAGATAATGCCACTTTGCGTCCTTTCTTAATTTTTGTTTATGGACCTTCCTTTTGTTAGTATCAACTGTTATTTTATGATTTTTAACAATTTTGTGTTCGGCTATAGCCGCCGGCGCACTATATATGTGACCGGCTGGCTACAGTCGCCGACCCACTATATATGTGGCCGGCTGGCTGTAGCCGCTGAACCACTGTATATGTGGCCGACTGGCTATAGCCGCCGATTCACTATATATGTATCGGCTGGCCATAGCCGCCGACGCACTGTAATGTGGCCGGCTGGCTACAGCCGCCGATTCACTATATATGTACCCGGCTGGCTATGGCCGCCGAACCACTGTATATGTGGCCGGCCGAACCACTATATATGTGTCGGCTGGCTATAGCCGCCGATTCACTATATATGTATCGGCTGGCTGTAGCCGCCGATTCACTATATATGTATCGGCTGGCTATAGCCGCCGATTTACTATATATGTGTCGGCTGGCTATAGCCGCCGATTCACTATATATGTGGCCGGCTGGCTATAGCCGCCGACCCACTATATATGTGGCCGGCTGGCTATAGCCGCCGATTCACTATATATGTGGCCGGCTGGCTATAGCCGCCGACCCACTATATATGTGTCGGCTGGCTATAGCCGCCGATTCACTATATATGTGTCGGCTGGCTATAGCCGCCGATTCACTATATATGTGTCGGCTGGCTATAGCCGCCGATTCACTATATATGTGTCGGCTGGCTATAGCCGCCGATTCACTATATATGTGTCGGCTGGCTATAGCCGCCGATTCACTATATATGTGTCGGCTGGCTGTAGCCGCCGATTCACTATATATGTGTCGGCTGGCTATAGCCGCCGATTCACTATATATGTGTCGGCTGGCTATAGCCGCCGATTCACTATATATGTGCCGGCATGATATAGCCGCCGATTCACTATGTATGTGGCCGGCTGGCTATAGCCGCCGACCCACTATATATGTGGCCGGCTGGCTATAGTCGCCGACCCACTATATATGTGGCCGGCTGGCTAAAGCCGCCGATTCACTATATATGTACCCGGCTGGCCATAGCCCCGATTCACTTTATATGTGCCCGGCTGGCTATAGCCGCCGATTCACAATATATGTGTCGGCTGGCTTTAGCCGCCGATTCACTATGTATGTGTCGGCTGGCTGTAGCCGCCGATTCACCATATATGTGTCGGCTGGCTATAGCCGCCGATTCACTATATATGTGTCGGCTGGCTATAGCCGCCGATTCACTATATATGTGTCGGCTGGCTATAGCTGCCGATTCACTATATATGTGTCGGCTGTCTATAGCCGCCGATTCACTATATATGTGTCGGCTGGCTATAGCCGCCGATTCACTATATATGTGTCGGCTGGCTATAGCCGCCGATTCACTATATACATATGTGTCGGCTGGCTATAGCCGCCGATTCACTATATATGTGTCGGCTGGCTATAGCCGCCGATTCACTATATATGTGTCGGCTGGCTATAGCCGCCGATTCACTATATATGTGTCGGCTGGCTATAGCCGCCGATTCACTATATATGTGTCGGCTGGCTATAGCCGCCGATTCACTATATATGTGTCGGCTGGCTATAGCCGCCGATTCACTATATATGTGTCGGCTGGCTATAGCCGCCGATTCACTACATATGTGTCGGCTGGCTATAGCCGCCGATTCACTACATATGTGTCGGCTGGCTATAGCCGCCGATTCACTACATATGTGTCGGCTGGCTATAGCCGCCGATTCACTTTATATGTGTCGGCTGGCTATAGCCGCCGATTCACTATATATGTGTCGGCTGGCTATAGCCGCCGATTCACTATATATGTGTCGGCTGGCTATAGCCGCCGATTCACTATATATGTGTCGGCTGGCTATAGCCGCCGATTCACTATATATGTGTCGGCTGGCTATAGCCGCCGATTCACTATATATGTGTCGGCTGGCTATAGCCGCCGATTCACTATATATGTGTCGGCTGGCTATAGCCGCCGATTCACTATATATGTGTCGGCTGGCTATAGCCGCCGATTCACTATATATGTGTCGGCTGGCTATAGCCGCCGATTCACTATATATGTGTCGGCTGGCTATAGCCGCCGATTCACTATATATGTGTCGGCTGGCTATAGCCGCCGATTCACTATATATGTGTCGGCTGGCTATAGCCGCCGATTCACTATATATGTGTCGGCTGCCTATAGCCGCCGATTCACTATATATGTGTCGGCTGGCTATAGCCGCCGATTCACTATATATGTGTCGGCTGGCTATAGCCGCCGATTCACTATATATGTGGCCGGCTGGCTATAGCCGCCGACCCACTGTATATGTGGCCGGCTGGTTATAGCCGCCGATTCACTATATATGTGCCGGCTGGCTATAGCCACCGATTCACTATATATGTGTCGGCTGGCTATAGCCGCCGATCCAATATATATGTGTCGGCTGGCTATAGCCGCCGATTCACTATATATGTGGCCGGCTGGCTATAGCCGCCGACCCACTATATATGTGGCCGGCTGGCTATAGCCGCTGAACCACTCTATATGTGGCCGACTGGCTATAGCCGCCGACCCACTGTATATGTGGCCGGCTGGCTATAGCCGCCGACGCACTGTATATGTGGCCGGCTGGCTATAGCCGCCGACGCACTGTATATGTGCCGGCTGGTTATAGCCGCCGATTCACTATATATGTGGCCGGCTGGTTATAGCCGCCGACCCACTATATATGTGTCGGCTGGCTATAGCCGCCGATTCACTATATATGTGTCGGCTGGCTATAGCCGCCGATTCACTATATATGTGTCGGCTGGCTATAGCCGCCGATTCACTATATATGTATGTGTCGGCTGGCTGTAGCCGCCGATTCACTATATATGTGTCGGCTGGCTATAGCCGCCGATTCACTATATATGTGTCGGCTGGCTATAGCCGCCGATTCACTATATATGTGTCGGCTGGCTATAGCCGCCGATTCACTATATATGTGTCGGCTGGCTATAGCCGCCGATTCACTATATATGTGTCGGCTGGCTATAGCCGCCGATTCACTACATATGTGTCGGCTGGCTATAGCCGCCGATTCACTACATATGTGTCGGCTGGCTATAGCCGCCGATTCACTATATATGTGTCGGCTGGCTATAGCCGCCGATTCACTATATATGTGTCGGCTGGCTATAGCCGCCGATTCACTATATATGTGTCGGCTGGCTATAGCCGCCGATTCACTATATATGTGTCGGCTGGCTATAGCCGCCGATTCACTATATATGTGTCGGCTGGCTATAGCCGCCGATTCACTATATATGTGTCGGCTGGCTATAGCCGCCGATTCACTATATATGTGTCGGCTGGCTATAGCCGCCGATTCACTATATATGTGTCGGCTGGCTATAGCCGCCGATTCACTATATATGTGTCGGCTGGCTATAGCCGCCGATTCACTATATATGTGTCGGCTGGCTATAGCCGCCGATTCACTATATATGTGTCGGCTGGCTATAGCCGCCGATTCACTATATATGTGTCGGCTGGCTATAGCCGCCGATTCACTATATATGTATGTGTCGGCTGGCTGTAGCCGCCGATTCACTATATATGTGTCGGCTGGCTATAGCCGCCGATTCACTATATATGTGTCGGCTGGCTATAGCCGCCGATTCACTATATATGTGTCGGCTGGCTATAGCCGCCGATTCACTATATATGTGTCGGCTGGCTATAGCCGCCGATTCACTATATATGTGTCGGCTGGCTATAGCCGCCGATTCACTACATATGTGTCGGCTGGCTATAGCCGCCGATTCACTATATATGTGTCGGCTGGCTATAGCCGCCGATTCACTATATATGTGTCGGCTGGCTATAGCCGCCGATTCACTATATATGTGTCGGCTGGCTATAGCCGCCGATTCACTATATATGTGTCGGCTGGCTATAGCCGCCGATTCACTATATATGTGTCGGCTGGCTATAGCCGCCGATTCACTATATATGTGTCGGCTGGCTATAGCCGCCGATTCACTATATATGTGTCGGCTGGCTATAGCCGCCGATTCACTATATATGTGCCGGCTGGCTATAGCCACCGATTCACTATATATGTGTCGGCTGGCTATAGCCGCCGATTCACTATATATGTATGTGTCGGCTGGCTATAGCCGCCGATTCACTATATATGTGGCCGGCTGGCTATAGCCGCCGACCCACTATATATGTGGCCGGCTGGCTATAGCCGCTGAACCACTCTATATGTGGCCGACTGGCTATAGCCGCCGACCCACTGTATATGTGGCCGGCTGGCTATAGCCGCCGACGCACTGTATATGTGGCCGGCTGGCTATAGCCGCCGATTCACTATATATGTGTCGGCTGGCTATAGCCGCCGATTCACTACATATGTGTCGGCTGGCTATAGCCGCCGATTCACTATATATGTGTCGGCTGGCTATAGCCGCCGATTCACTATATATGTGTCGGCTGGCTATAGCCGCCGATTCACTATATATGTGTCGGCTGGCTATAGCCGCCGATTCACTATATATGTGTCGGCTGGCTATAGCCGCCGATTCACTATATATGTGTCGGCTGGCTATAGCCGCCGATTCACTATATATGTGTCGGCTGGCTATAGCCGCCGATTCACTATATATGTGTCGGCTGGCTATAGCCGCCGATTCACTATATATGTGCCGGCTGGCTATAGCCACCGATTCACTATATATGTGTCGGCTGGCTATAGCCGCCGATTCACTATATATGTATGTGTCGGCTGGCTATAGCCGCCGATTCACTATATATGTGGCCGGCTGGCTATAGCCGCCGACCCACTATATATGTGGCCGGCTGGCTATAGCCGCTGAACCACTCTATATGTGGCCGACTGGCTATAGCCGCCGACCCACTGTATATGTGGCCGGCTGGCTATAGCCGCCGACGCACTGTATATGTGGCCGGCTGGCTATAGCCGCCGATTCACTATATATGTGTCGGCTGGCTATAGCCGCCGATTCACTATATATGTGTCGGCTGGCTATAGCCGCCGATTCACTATATATGTGTCGGCTGGCTATAGCCGCCGATTCACTATATATGTGTCGGCTGGCTATAGCCGCCGATTCACTATATATGTGTCGGCTGGCTATAGCCGCCGATTCACTATATATGTGTCGGCTGGCTATAGCCGCCGATTCACTATATATGTGTCGGCTGGCTATAGCCGCCGATTCACTATATATGTGTCGGCTGGCTATAGCCGCCGATTCACTATATATGTGTCGGCTGGCTATAGCCGCCGATTCACTATATATGTGTCGGCTGGCTATAGCCGCCGATTCACTATATATGTATGTGTCGGCTGGCTGTAGCCGCCGATTCACTATATATGTGTCGGCTGGCTATAGCCGCCGATTCACTATATATGTGTCGGCTGGCTATAGCCGCCGATTCACTATATATGTGTCGGCTGGCTATAGCCGCCGATTCACTATATATGTGTCGGCTGGCTATAGCCGCCGATTCACTATATATGTGTCGGCTGGCTATAGCCGCCGATTCACTACATATGTGTCGGCTGGCTATAGCCGCCGATTCACTATATATGTGTCGGCTGGCTATAGCCGCCGATTCACTATATATGTGTCGGCTGGCTATAGCCGCCGATTCACTATATATGTGTCGGCTGGCTATAGCCGCCGGTTCACTATATATGTGTCGGCTGGCTATAGCCGCCGATTCACTATATATGTGTCGGCTGGCTATAGCCGCCGATTCACTATATATGTGGCCGGCTGGCTATAGCCGCCGACCCACTGTATATGTGGCCGGCTGGCTATAGCCGCCGATTCACTATATATGTGCCGGCTGGCTATAGCCACCGATTCACTATATATGTGTCGGCTGGCTATAGCCGCCGATTCACTATATATGTATGTGTCGGCTGGCTATAGCCGCCGATTCACTATATATGTGGCCGGCTGGCTATAGCCGCCGACCCACTATATATGTGGCCGGCTGGCTATAGCCGCTGAACCACTCTATATGTGGCCGACTGGCTATAGCCGCCGACCCACTGTATATGTGGCCGGCTGGCTATAGCCGCCGACGCACTGTATATGTGGCCGGCTGGCTATAGCCGCCGATTCACTATATATGTGCCGGCTGGTTATAGCCGCCGATTCACTATATATGTGGCCGGCTGGCTATAGCCGCCGACCCACTATATATGTGTCGGCTGGCTATAGCCGCCGATTCACTATATATGTGTCGGCTTGCTATAGCCGCCGATTCACTATATATGTGTCGGCTGGCTATAGCCGCCGATTCACTATATATGTGTCGGCTGGCTATAGCCGCCGATTCACTATATATGTGTCGGCTGGCTATAGCCGCCGATTCGCTATATATGTGTCGGCTGGCTGTAGCCGCCGATTCACTATATATGTGTCGGCTGGCTATAGCCGCCGATTCACTATATATGTGTCGGCTGGCTATAGCCGCCGATTCACTATATATGTGTCGGCTGGCTATAGCCGCCGATTCACTATATATGTGCCGGCATGATATAGCCGCCGATTCACTATGTATGTGGCTGGCTGGCTATAGCCGCCGACCCACTATATATGTGGCCGGCTGGCTATAGCCGCCGATTCACAATATATGTTTTTATGTTTATATGCGTTTTTTGCACATTTCGCCCAGCATGTATTTTATTAAGGTTTGTGTGTTTACCATTATTGCTTACAGGTTTGTGTGTTTAACAATATTACGTACAGGTTTGTGTGTCTCTTGCTACGAGTACGTCTCAGTTTTATTAAGGTTTGTGTGTTTACTATTATTGCTTACAGGTTTGTGTGTTTATCACTATTAGGTACAGGTTTGTGTGTTGATCACAATTGCTTACAGGTTTGTGTGTCTCTAACTACGAGTCGTCTCAGTGAGTTCCCAGTTGATTGAAAGGTATGTACATATGTTGTTCTTGTTATATATTGCTTTGGACGGCCTCTTCTTCTGATTGGATACTTAGTTTTCGTTGTTGTTATTTTTAAAATGTGGTAAGGGTGATTTGTTTTTGTTCAAAGCACGGATAAGAAATTTGGTTGAAGAAAATGACTCCGACCTGAATCTGTTCAACAATTATATTCTTTAATCCGATAATCATTATTATTAAGCGTAAAACATTCATAAATACACTCACAATGTTATGCATAATGAAACCAAAATAAGTATTCATTGCTCCCAGATAATGCCACTTTGCGTCCTTTCTTAATTTTTGTTTATGGACCTTCCTTTTGTTAGTATCAACTGTTATTTTATGATTTTTAACAATTTTGTGTTCGGCTATAGCCGCCGGCGCACTATATATGTGGCCGGCTGGCTATAGCCGCCGACCCACTATATATGTGGCCGGCTGGCTGTAGCCGCTGAACCACTGTATATGTGGCCGACTGGGTATAGCCGCAGACCCACTGTATATGTGGCCGGCTGGCCATAGCCGCCGACGTACTGTATATGTGGCCGGCTGGCTATAGCCGCCGACGCACTGTATATGTGGCCGGGTGGCTGCAGCCGCCGATTCACTATATGTGTACCCGGCTGGCTATGGCCGCCGAACCACTTTATATGTGGCCGGCTGGCTATAGCCGCCGACCCACTATATATGTGGCCGGCTGGCTATAGCCGCCGAACCACTGTATATGTGGCCGGCTGGCTATAGCCGCCGATTCACTATATATGTGCCGGCTGGTTATAGCCGCCGATTCACTATATATGTGGCAGGCTAGCTATAGCCGCCGAACCACTGTATATGTGGCCGGCTGGCTATAGCCGCCGATTCACTATATATGTATCGGCTGGCCATAGCCGCCGACGCACTGTATATGTGGCCGGGTGGCTGCAGTCGCCGATTCACTATATGTGTACCCGGCTGGCTATGGCCGCCGACCCACTATATATGTGGCCGGCTGGCTATAGTCGCCGACCCACTATATATGTGTCGGCTGGCTATAGCCGCCGATTCACTATATATGTGTCGGCTGGCTATAGCCGCCGATTCACTATATATGTGTCGGCTGGCTATAGCCGCCGATTCACTATATATGTGTCGGCTGGCTATAGCCGCCGATTCACTATATATGTGTCGGCTGGCTATAGCCGCCGATTCACTATATATGTGTCGGCTGGCTATAGCCGCCGATTCACTATATATGTGTCGGCTGGCTATAGCCGCCGATTCACTATATATGTGTCGGCTGGCTATAGCCGCCGATTCACTATATATGTGTCGGCTGGCTATAGCCGCCGATTCACTATATATGTGTCGGCTGGCTATAGCCGCCGATTCACTATATATGTGTCGGCTGGCTATAGCCGCCGATTCACTATATATGTGTCGGCTGGCTATAGCCGCCGATTCACTATATATGTGTCGGCTGGCTATAGCCGCCGATTCACTATATATGTGTCGGCTGGCTATAGCCGCCGATTCACTATATATGTGTCGGCTGGCTATAGCCGCCGATTCACTATATATGTGTCGGCTGGCTATAGCCGCCGATTCACTATATATGTGTCGGCTGGCTATAGCCGCCGATTCACTATATATGTGTCGGCTGGCTATAGCCGCCGATTCACTATATATGTGTCGGCTGGCTATAGCCGCCGATTCACTATATATGTGTCGGCTGGCTATAGCCGCCGATTCACTATATATGTGTCGGCTGGCTATAGCCGCCGATTCACTATATATGTGTCGGCTGGCTATAGCCGCCGATTCACTATATATGTGTCGGCTGGCTATAGCCGCCGATTCACTATATATGTGTCGGCTGGTTATAGCCGCCGATTCACTATATATGTGTCGGCTGGCTATAGCCGCCGATTCACTATATATGTGTCGGCTGGCTATAGCCGCCGATTCACTATATATGTGTCGGCTGGCTATAGCCGCCGATTCACTATATATGTGTCGGCTGGCTATAGCCGCCGATTCACTATATATGTGTCGGCTGGCTATAGCCGCCGATTCACTATATATGTGTCGGCTGGCTATAGCCGCCGATTCACTATATATGTGTCGGCTGGCTATAGCCGCCGATTCACTATATATGTGTCGGCTGGCTATAGCCGCCGATTCACTATATATGTGTCGGCTGGCTATAGCCGCCGATTCACTATATATGTGTCGGCTGGCTATAGCCGCCGATTCACTATATATGTGTCGGCTGGCTATAGCCGCCGATTCACTATATATGTGTCGGCTGGCTATAGCCGCCGATTCACTATATATGTGTCGGCTGGCTATAGCCGCCGATTCACTATATATGTGTCGGCTGGCTATAGCCGCCGATTCACTATATATGTGTCGGCTGGCTATAGCCGCCGATTCACTATATATGTGTCGGCTGGCTATAGCCGCCGATTCACTATATATGTGTCGGCTGGCTATAGCCGCCGATTCACTATATATGTGTCGGCTGGCTATAGCCGCCGATTCACTATATATGTGTCGGCTGGCTATAGCCGCCGATTCACTATATATGTGTCGGCTGGCTATAGCCGCCGATTCACTATATATGTGTCGGCTGGCTATAGCCGCCGATTCACTATATATGTGTCGGCTGGCTATAGCCGCCGATTCACTATATATGTGTCGGCTGGCTATAGCCGCCGATTCACTATATATGTGTCGGCTGGCTATAGCCGCCGATTCACTATATATGTGTCGGCTGGCTATAGCCGCCGATTCACTATATATGTGTCGGCTGGCTATAGCCGCCGATTCACTATATATGTGTCGGCTGGCTATAGCCGCCGATTCACTATATATGTGTCGGCTGGCTATAGCCGCCGATTCACTATATATGTGTCGGCTGGCTATAGCCGCCGATTCACTATATATGTGTCGGCTGGCTATAGCCGCCGATTCACTATATATGTGTCGGCTGGCTATAGCCGCCGATTCACTATATATGTGTCGGCTGGCTATAGCCGCCGATTCACTATATATGTGTCGGCTGGCTATAGCCGCCGATTCACTATATATGTGTCGGCTGGCTATAGCCGCCGATTCACTATATATGTGTCGGCTGGCTATAGCCGCCGATTCACTATATATGTGTCGGCTGGCTATAGCCGCCGATTCACTATATATGTGGCCGGCTGGCTATAGCCGCCGACCCACTGTATATGTGGCCGGCTGGCTATAGCCGCCGATTCACTATATATGTGCCGGCTGGATATAGCCGCCGATTCACTATATATGTATGTGGCCGGCTGGCTATAGCCGCCGACCCACTATATATGTGGCCGGCTGGCTATAGTCGCCGACCCACTATATATGTGGCCGGCTGGGTAAAGCCGCCGATTCACTATATATGTACCCGGCTGGCCATAGCCCCGATTCACTATATATGTGTCGGCTGGCTATAGCCGCCGATTCACTATATATGTGTCGGCTGGCTATAGCCGCCGATTCACTATATATGTGTCGGCTGGCTATAGCCGCCGATTCACTATATATGTATGTGTCGGCTGGCTATAGCCGCCGATTCACTATATATGTGTCGGCTGGCTATAGCCGCCGATTCACTATATATGTGTCGGCTGGCTATAGCCGCCGATTCACTATATATGTGTCGGCTGGCTATAGCCGCCGATTCACTATATATGTGCCGGCTGGCTATAGCCACCGATTCACTATATATGTGTCGGCTGGCTATAGCCGCCGATTCACTATATATGTGTCGGCTGGCTATAGCCGCCGATTCACTATATATGTGTCGGCTGGCTATAGCCGCCGATTCACTATATATGTGTCGGCTGGCTATAGCCGCCGATTCACTATATATGTGTCGGCTGGCTATAGCCGCCGATTCACTATATATGTGTCGGCTGGCTATAGCCGCCGATTCACTATATATGTGTCGGCTGGCTATAGCCGCCGATTCACTATATATGTGTCGGCTGGCTATAGCCGCCGATTCACTATATATGTGTCGGCTGGCTATAGCCGCCGATTCACTATATATGTGTCGGCTGGCTATAGCCGCCGATTCACTATATATGTGTCGGCTGGCTATAGCCGCCGATTCACTACATATGTGTCGGCTGGCTATAGCCGCCGATTCACTACATATGTGTCGGCTGGCTATAGCCGCCGATTCACTATATATGTGTCGGCTGGCTATAGCCGCCGATTCACTATATATGTGGCCGGCTGGCTATAGCCGCCGACCCACTATATATGTGGCCGGCTGGCTATAGCCGCCGATTCACTATATACATATGTGGCCGGCTGGCTATAGCCGCCGATTCACTATATACATATGTGGCCGGCTGGCTATAGCCGCCGACCCACTATATATGTGTCGGCTGGCTATAGCCGCCGATTCACTATATATGTGTCGGCTGGCTATAGCCGCCGATTCACTATATATGTGTCGGCTGGCTATAGCCGCCGATTCACTATATATGTGTCGGCTGGCTATAGCCGCCGATTCACTATATATGTGTCGGCTGGCTGTAGCCGCCGATTCACTATATATGTGTCGGCTGGCTATAGCCGCCGATTCACTATATATGTGTCGGCTGGCTATAGCCGCCGATTCACTATATATGTGTCGGCTGGCTATAGCCGCCGATTCACTATATATGTGCCGGCATGATATAGCCGCCGATTCACTATGTATGTGGCCGGCTGGCTATAGCCGCCGACCCACTATATATGTGTCGGCTGGCTATAGCCGCCGATTCACTATATATGTGTCGGCTGGCTATAGCCGCCGATTCACTACATATGTGTCGGCTGGCTATAGCCGCCGATTCACTACATATGTGTCGGCTGGCTATAGCCGCCGATTCACTATATATGTGTCGGCTGGCTATAGCCGCCGATTCACTATATATGTGTCGGCTGGCTATAGCCGCCGATTCACTATATATGTGTCGGCTGGCTATAGCCGCCGATTCACTATATATGTGTCGGCTGGCTATAGCCGCCGATTCACTATATATGTGTCGGCTGGCTATAGCCGCCGATTCACTATATATGTGTCGGCTGGCTATAGCCGCCGATTCACTATATATGTGTCGGCTGGCTATAGCCGCCGATTCACTATATATGTGTCGGCTGGCTATAGCCGCCGATTCACTATATATGTGTCGGCTGGCTATAGCCGCCGATTCACTATATATGTGTCGGCTGGCTATAGCCGCCGATTCACTATATATGTGTCGGCTGGCTATAGCCGCCGATTCACTATATATGTGTCGGCTGGCTATAGCCGCCGATTCACTATATATGTGTCGGCTGGCTATAGCCGCCGATTCACTATATATGTGTCGGCTGGCTATAGCCGCCGATTCACTATATATGTGTCGGCTGGCTATAGCCGCCGATTCACTATATATGTGTCGGCTGGCTATAGCCGCCGATTCACTATATATGTGTCGGCTGGCTATAGCCGCCGATTCACTATATATGTGTCGGCTGGCTATAGCCGCCGATTCACTATATATGTGTCGGCTGGCTATAGCCGCCGATTCACTATATATGTGTCGGCTGGCTATAGCCGCCGATTCACTATATATGTGTCGGCTGGCTATAGCCGCCGATTCACTATATATGTGTCGGCTGGCTATAGCCGCCGATTCACTATATATGTGTCGGCTGGCTATAGCCGCCGATTCACTATATATGTGTCGGCTGGTTATAGCCGCCGATTCACTATATATGTGTCGGCTGGCTATAGCCGCCGATTCACTATATATGTGTCGGCTGGCTATAGCCGCCGATTCACTATATATGTGTCGGCTGGCTATAGCCGCCGATTCACTATATATGTGTCGGCTGGCTATAGCCGCCGATTCACTATATATGTGTCGGCTGGCTATAGCCGCCGATTCACTATATATGTGTCGGCTGGCTATAGCCGCCGATTCACTATATATGTGTCGGCTGGCTATAGCCGCCGATTCACTATATATGTGTCGGCTGGCTATAGCCGCCGATTCACTATATATGTGTCGGCTGGCTATAGCCGCCGATTCACTATATATGTGTCGGCTGGCTATAGCCGCCGATTCACTATATATGTGTCGGCTGGCTATAGCCGCCGATTCACTATATATGTGTCGGCTGGCTATAGCCGCCGATTCACTATATATGTGTCGGCTGGCTATAGCCGCCGATTCACTATATATGTGTCGGCTGGCTATAGCCGCCGATTCACTATATATGTGTCGGCTGGCTATAGCCGCCGATTCACTATATATGTGTCGGCTGGCTATAGCCGCCGATTCACTATATATGTGTCGGCTGGCTATAGCCGCCGATTCACTATATATGTGTCGGCTGGCTATAGCCGCCGATTCACTATATATGTGTCGGCTGGCTATAGCCGCCGATTCACTATATATGTGTCGGCTGGCTATAGCCGCCGATTCACTATATATGTGTCGGCTGGCTATAGCCGCCGATTCACTATATATGTGTCGGCTGGCTATAGCCGCCGATTCACTATATATGTGTCGGCTGGCTATAGCCGCCGATTCACTATATATGTGTCGGCTGGCTATAGCCGCCGATTCACTATATATGTGTCGGCTGGCTATAGCCGCCGATTCACTATATATGTGTCGGCTGGCTATAGCCGCCGATTCACTATATATGTGTCGGCTGGCTATAGCCGCCGATTCACTATATATGTGTCGGCTGGCTATAGCCGCCGATTCACTATATATGTGTCGGCTGGCTATAGCCGCCGATTCACTATATATGTGTCGGCTGGCTATAGCCGCCGATTCACTATATATGTGTCGGCTGGCTATAGCCGCCGATTCACTATATATGTGTCGGCTGGCTATAGCCGCCGATTCACTATATATGTGTCGGCTGGCTATAGCCGCCGATTCACTATATATGTGTCGGCTGGCTATAGCCGCCGATTCACTATATATGTGGCCGGCTGGCTATAGCCGCCGACCCACTGTATATGTGGCCGGCTGGCTATAGCCGCCGATTCACTATATATGTGCCGGCTGGATATAGCCGCCGATTCACTATATATGTATGTGGCCGGCTGGCTATAGCCGCCGACCCACTATATATGTGGCCGGCTGGCTATAGTCGCCGACCCACTATATATGTGGCCGGCTGGGTAAAGCCGCCGATTCACTATATATGTACCCGGCTGGCCATAGCCCCGATTCACTATATATGTGTCGGCTGGCTATAGCCGCCGATTCACTATATATGTGTCGGCTGGCTATAGCCGCCGATTCACTATATATGTGTCGGCTGGCTATAGCCGCCGATTCACTATATATGTATGTGTCGGCTGGCTATAGCCGCCGATTCACTATATATGTGTCGGCTGGCTATAGCCGCCGATTCACTATATATGTGTCGGCTGGCTATAGCCGCCGATTCACTATATATGTGTCGGCTGGCTATAGCCGCCGATTCACTATATATGTGCCGGCTGGCTATAGCCACCGATTCACTATATATGTGTCGGCTGGCTATAGCCGCCGATTCACTATATATGTGTCGGCTGGCTATAGCCGCCGATTCACTATATATGTGTCGGCTGGCTATAGCCGCCGATTCACTATATATGTGTCGGCTGGCTATAGCCGCCGATTCACTATATATGTGTCGGCTGGCTATAGCCGCCGATTCACTATATATGTGTCGGCTGGCTATAGCCGCCGATTCACTATATATGTGTCGGCTGGCTATAGCCGCCGATTCACTATATATGTGTCGGCTGGCTATAGCCGCCGATTCACTATATATGTGTCGGCTGGCTATAGCCGCCGATTCACTATATATGTGTCGGCTGGCTATAGCCGCCGATTCACTATATATGTGTCGGCTGGCTATAGCCGCCGATTCACTACATATGTGTCGGCTGGCTATAGCCGCCGATTCACTACATATGTGTCGGCTGGCTATAGCCGCCGATTCACTATATATGTGTCGGCTGGCTATAGCCGCCGATTCACTATATATGTGGCCGGCTGGCTATAGCCGCCGACCCACTATATATGTGGCCGGCTGGCTATAGCCGCCGATTCACTATATACATATGTGGCCGGCTGGCTATAGCCGCCGATTCACTATATACATATGTGGCCGGCTGGCTATAGCCGCCGACCCACTATATATGTGTCGGCTGGCTATAGCCGCCGATTCACTATATATGTGTCGGCTGGCTATAGCCGCCGATTCACTATATATGTGTCGGCTGGCTATAGCCGCCGATTCACTATATATGTGTCGGCTGGCTATAGCCGCCGATTCACTATATATGTGTCGGCTGGCTGTAGCCGCCGATTCACTATATATGTGTCGGCTGGCTATAGCCGCCGATTCACTATATATGTGTCGGCTGGCTATAGCCGCCGATTCACTATATATGTGTCGGCTGGCTATAGCCGCCGATTCACTATATATGTGCCGGCATGATATAGCCGCCGATTCACTATGTATGTGGCCGGCTGGCTATAGCCGCCGACCCACTATATATGTGGCCGGCTGGCTATAGCCGCCGACCCACTATATATGTGGCCGGCTGGCTATAGCCGCCGACCCACTATATATGTGGCCGGCTGGCTATAGCCGCCGACCCACTATATATGTGGCCGGCTGGCTATAGCCGCCGACCCACTATATATGTGGCCGGCTGGCTATAGCCGCCGACCCACTATATATGTGGCCGGCTGGCTATAGCCGCCGACCCACTATATATGTGGCCGGCTGGCTATAGCCGCCGACCCACTATATATGTGGCCGGCTGGCTATAGCCGCCGACCCACTATATATGTGGCCGGCTGGCTATAGCCGCCGATTCACTATAAATGTGTCGGCTGGCTATAGCCGCCGAATCACTATATATGTGTCGGCTGGCTATAGCCGCCGATTCACTGTACATGTGGCCGGCTGGCTATAGCCGCCGATTCACTATATATGTGTCGGCTGGCTATAGCCGCCGATTCACTATATATGTGTCGGCTGGCTGTAGCCGCCGATTCACTATATATGTGTCCGCTGGCTATAGCCGCCGATTCACTATATATGTGTCGGCTGGCTATAGCCGCCGATTCACTATATATGTGTCGGCTGGCTATAGCCGCCGATTCACTATATATGTGTCGGCTGGCTGTAGCCGCCGATTCACTATATATGTGTCCGCTGGCTATAGCCGCCGATTCACTATATATGTGTTCTGGCTATAGCCGCCGATTCACTATATATGTATGTGCCGGCTGGCTATAGCCGCCGATTTACTATATATGTGTCGGCTGGCTATAGCCGCCGATTCACTATATATGTATGTGCCGGCTGGCTATAGCCGCCGATTCACTATATATGTGTCGGCTGGCTATAGCCGCCGATTTACTATATATGTGTCGGCTGGCTATAGCCGCCGATTCACTATATATGTGGCCGGCTGGCTATAGCCGCCGACCCACTATATATGTGGCCGGCTGGCTATAGCCGCCGACCCACTATATATGTGGCCGGCTGGCTATAGCCGCCGACCCACTATATATGTGGCCGGCTGGCTATAGCCGCCGACCCACTATATATGTGGCCGGCTGGCTATAGCCGCCGACCCACTATATATGTGGCCGGCTGGCTATAGCCGCCGACCCACTATATATGTGGCCGGCTGGCTATAGCCGCCGACCCACTATATATGTGGCCGGCTGGCTATAGCCGCCGACCCACTATATATGTGGCCGGCTGGCTATAGCCGCCGACCCACTATATATGTGGCCGGCTGGCTATAGCCGCCGACCCACTATATATGTGGCCGGCTGGCTATAGCCGCCGACCCACTATATATGTGGCCGGCTGGCTATAGCCGCCGACCCACTATATATGTGGCCGGCTGGCTATAGCCGCCGACCCACTATATATGTGGCCGGCTGGCTATAGCCGCCGACCCACTATATATGTGGCCGGCTGGCTATAGCCGCCGACCCACTATATATGTGGCCGGCTGGCTATAGCCGCCGATTCACTATAAATGTGTCGGCTGGCTATAGCCGCCGAATCACTATATATGTGTCGGCTGGCTATAGCCGCCGATTCACTGTACATGTGGCCGGCTGGCTATAGCCGCCGATTCACTATATATGTGTCGGCTGGCTATAGCCGCCGATTCACTATATATGTGTCGGCTGGCTGTAGCCGCCGATTCACTATATATGTGTCCGCTGGCTATAGCCGCCGATTCACTATATATGTGTCGGCTGGCTATAGCCGCCGATTCACTATATATGTGTCGGCTGGCTATAGCCGCCGATTCACTATATATGTGTCGGCTGGCTGTAGCCGCCGATTCACTATATATGTGTCCGCTGGCTATAGCCGCCGATTCACTATATATGTGTTCTGGCTATAGCCGCCGATTCACTATATATGTATGTGCCGGCTGGCTATAGCCGCCGATTTACTATATATGTGTCGGCTGGCTATAGCCGCCGATTCACTATATATGTATGTGCCGGCTGGCTATAGCCGCCGATTCACTATATATGTGTCGGCTGGCTATAGCCGCCGATTTACTATATATGTGTCGGCTGGCTATAGCCGCCGATTCACTATATATGTGGCCGGCTGGCTATAGCCGCCGACCCACTATATATGTGGCCGGCTGGCTATAGCCGCCGACCCACTATATATGTGGCCGGCTGGCTATAGCCGCCGACCCACTATATATGTGGCCGGCTGGCTATAGCCGCCGACCCACTATATATGTGGCCGGCTGGCTATAGCCGCCGACCCACTATATATGTGGCCGGCTGGCTATAGCCGCCGACCCACTATATATGTGGCCGGCTGGCTATAGCCGCCGACCCACTATATATGTGGCCGGCTGGCTATAGCCGCCGACCCACTATATATGTGGCCGGCTGGCTATAGCCGCCGACCCACTATATATGTGGCCGGCTGGCTATAGCCGCCGACCCACTATATATGTGGCCGGCTGGCTATAGCCGCCGACCCACTATATATGTGGCCGGCTGGCTATAGCCGCCGATTCACTATGAATGTGTCGGCTGGCTATAGCCGCCGAATCACTATATATGTGTCGGCTGGCTATAGCCGCCGATTCACTGTACATGTGGCCGGCTGGCTATAGCCGCCGATTCACTATATATGTGTCGGCTGGCTATAGCCGCCGATTCACTATATATGTGTCGGCTGGCTGTAGCCGCCGATTCACTATATATGTGTCCGCTGGCTATAGCCGCCGATTCACTATATATGTGTCGGCTGGCTATAGCCGCCGATTCACTATATATGTGTCGGCTGGCTATAGCCGCCGATTCACTATATATGTGTCGGCTGGCTGTAGCCGCCGATTCACTATATATGTGTCCGCTGGCTATAGCCGCCGATTCACTATATATGTGTTCTGGCTATAGCCGCCGATTCACTATATATGTATGTGCCGGCTGGCTATAGCCGCCGATTTACTATATATGTGTCGGCTGGCTATAGCCGCCGATTCACTATATATGTATGTGCCGGCTGGCTATAGCCGCCGATTCACTATATATGTGTCGGCTGGCTATAGCCGCCGATTTACTATATATGTGTCGGCTGGCTATAGCCGCCGATTCACTATATATGTGGCCGGCTGGCTATAGCCGCCGACCCACTATATATGTGGCCGGCTGGCTATAGCCGCCGACCCACTATATATGTGGCCGGCTGGCTATAGCCGCCGACCCACTATATATGTGGCCGGCTGGCTATAGCCGCCGACCCACTATATATGTGGCCGGCTGGCTATAGCCGCCGACCCACTATATATGTGGCCGGCTGGCTATAGCCGCCGACCCACTATATATGTGGCCGGCTGGCTATAGCCGCCGACCCACTATATATGTGGCCGGCTGGCTATAGCCGCCGACCCACTATATATGTGGCCGGCTGGCTATAGCCGCCGACCCACTATATATGTGGCCGGCTGGCTATAGCCGCCGACCCACTATATATGTGGCCGGCTGGCTATAGCCGCCGACCCACTATATATGTGGCCGGCTGGCTATAGCCGCCGACCCACTTTATATGTGGCCGGCTGGCTATAGCCGCCGACCCACTATATATGTGGCCGGCTGGCTATAGCCGCCGACCCACTATATATGTGGCCGGCTGGCTATAGCCGCCGACCCACTATATATGTGGCCGGCTGGCTATAGCCGCCGACCCACTATATATGTGGCCGGCTGGCTATAGCCGCCGACCCACTATATATGTGGCCGGCTGGCTATAGCCGCCGACCCACTATATATGTGGCCGGCTGGCTATAGCCGCCGACCCACTATATATGTGGCCGGCTGGCTATAGCCGCCGACCCACTATATATGTGGCCGGCTGGCTATAGCCGCCGACCCACTATATATGTGGCCGGCTGGCTATAGCCGCCGACCCACTATATATGTGGCCGGCTGGCTATAGCCGCCGACCCACTATATATGTGGCCGGCTGGCTATAGCCGCCGACCCACTATATATGTGGCCGGCTGGCTATAGCCGCCGACCCACTATATATGTGGCCGGCTGGCTATAGCCGCCGACCCACTATATATGTGGCCGGCTGGCTATAGCCGCCGACCCACTATATATGTGGCCGGCTGGCTATAGCCGCCGACCCACTATATATGTGGCCGGCTGGCTATAGCCGCCGACCCACTATATATGTGGCCGGCTGGCTATAGCCGCCGACCCACTATATATGTGGCCGGCTGGCTATAGCCGCCGACCCACTATATATGTGGCCGGCTAGCTATAGCCGCCGACCCACTATATATGTGGCCGGCTAGCTATAGCCGCCGACCCACTATATATGTGGCCGGCTGGCTATAGCCGCCGACCCACTATATATGTGGCCGGCTGGCTATAGCCGCCGACCCACTATATATGTGGCCGGCTGGCTATAGCCGCCGACCCACTATATATGTGGCCGGCTGGCTATAGCCGCCGACCCACTATATATGTGGCCGGCTGGCTATAGCCGCCGACCCACTATATATGTGGCCGGCTGGCTATAGCCGCCGACCCACTATATATGTGGCCGGCTGGCTATAGCCGCCGACCCACTATATATGTGGCCGGCTGGCTATAGCCGCCGACCCACTATATATGTGGCCGGCTGGCTATAGCCGCCGACCCACTATATATGTGGCCGGCTGGCTATAGCCGCCGACCCACTATATATGTGGCCGGCTGGCTATAGCCGCCGACCCACTATATATGTGGCCGGCTGGCTATAGCCGCCGACCCACTATATATGTGGCCGGCTGGCTATAGCCGCCGATTCACTGTACATGTGGCCGGCTGGCTATAGCCGCCGATTCACTATATATGTGTCGGCTGGCTATAGCCGCCGATTCACTATATATGTGTCGGCTGGCTGTAGCCGCCGATTCACTATATATGTGTCCGCTGGCTATAGCCGCCGATTCACTATATATGTGTCGGCTGGCTATAGCCGCCGATTCACTATATATGTGTCGGCTGGCTAATGCCGCCGATTCACTATATATGTGTAGGCTGGCTAATGCCGCCGATTCACTATATATGTGTCCGCTGGCTATAGCCGCCGATTCACTATATATGTGTCGTCTGGCTATAGCCGCCGATTCACTATATATGTATGTGCCGGCTGGCTATAGCCGCCGATTCACTATATATGTGTCGGCTGGCTATAGCCGCCGACCCACTATATATATGTGGCCGGCGGGCTATAGCCGCCGACCCACTATATATGTGGCCGGCTGGCTGTAGCCGCCGACCCACTATATATGTGGCCGGCTGGCTGTAGCCGCCGACCCACTATATATGTGGCCGGCTGGCTATAGCCGCCGACCCACTATATATGTGGCCGGCTGGCTATAGCCGCCGATTCACTATATATGTGTCGGCTGGCTATAGCCGCCGATTCACTATATATGTGTCGGCTGGCTATAGCCGCCGATTCACTATATATGTGTCGGCTGGCTATAGCCGCCGATTCACTATATATGTGTCGGCTGGCTATAGCCGCCGATTCACTATATATGTGTCGGCTGGCTATAGCCGCCGATTCACTATATATGTGTCGGCTGGCTATAGCCGCCGATTCACTATATATGTGTCGGCTGGCTATAGCCGCCGATTCACTATATATGTGTCGGCTGGCTATAGCCGCCGATTCACTATATATGTGTCGGCTGGCTATAGCCGCCGATTCACTATATATGTGTCGGCTGGCTATAGCCGCCGATTCACTATATATGTGTCGGCTGGCTATAGCCGCCGATTCACTATATATGTGTCGGCTGGCTATAGCCGCCGATTCACTATATATGTGTCGGCTGGCTATAGCCGCCGATTCACTATATATGTGTCGGCTGGCTATAGCCGCCGATTCACTATATATGTGTCGGCTGGCTATAGCCGCCGATTCACTATATATGTGTCGGCTGGCTATAGCCGCCGATTCACTATATATGTGTCGGCTGGCTATAGCCGCCGATTCACTATATATGTGTCGGCTGGCTATAGCCGCCGATTCACTATATATGTGTCGGCTGGCTATAGCCGCCGATTCACTATATATGTGTCGGCTGGCTATAGCCGCCGATTCACTATATATGTGTCGGCTGGCTATAGCCGCCGATTCACTATATATGTGTCGGCTGGCTATAGCCGCCGATTCACTATATATATGTCGGCTGGCTATAGCCGCCGATTCACTATATATATGTCGGCTGGCTATAGCCGCCGATTCACTATATATGTGTCGGCTGGCTATAGCCGCCGATTCACTATATATGTGTCGGCTGGCTAAAGCCGCCGATTCACTATATATGTGTCGGCTGGCTATAGCCGCCGATTCACTGTATATGTGTCGGCTGGCTATAGCCGCCGATTCACTATATATATATCGGCTGGCTATAGCCGCCGATTTACTATATATGTGTCGGCTGGCTATAGCCGCCGATTCACTATATATGTGTCGGCTGGCTATAGCCGCCGATTCACTATATATGTGTCGGCTGGCTATAGCCGCCGATTCACTATATATGTGTCGGCTGTAATGTGGCCGGCTGGCCACAGCCGCCGATTCACTATATATGTACCCGGCTGGCTATGGCCGCCGAACCACTGTATATGTGGCCGGCCGAACCACTATATATGTGTCGGCTGGCTATAGCCGCCGATTCACTATATATGTATCGGCTGGCTGTAGCCGCCGATTCACTATATATGTATCGGCTGGCTATAGCCGCCGATTTACTATATATGTGTCGGCTGGCTATAGCCGCCGATTCACTATATATGTGCCGGCTGGTTATAGCCGCCGATTCACTATATATGTGGCCGGCTGGCTATAGCCGCCGACCCACTATATATGTGGCCGGCTGGCTATAGTCGCCGACCCACTATATATGTGTCGGCTGGCTATAGCCGCCGATTCACTATATATGTGTCGGCTGGCTATAGCCGCCGATTCACTATATACATATGTGTCGGCTGGCTATAGCCGCCGATTCACTATATATGTGTCGGCTGGCTATAGCCGCCGATTCACTATATACATATGTGTCGGCTGGCTATAGCCGCCGATTCACTATATATGTGTCGGCTGGCTTAAGCCGCCGATTCACTATATATGTGTCGGCTGGCTATAGCCGCCGATTCACTATATATGTGTCGGCTGGCTATAGCCGCCGATTCACTATATATGTGTCGGCTGGCTATAGCCGCCGATTCACTATATATGTGTCGGCTGGCTATAGCCGCCGATTCACTATATATGTGTCGGCTGGCTGTAGCCGCCGATTCACTATATATGTGTCCGCTGGCTATAGCCGCCGATTCACTATACATGTGTCCGCTGGCTATAGCCGCCGATTCACTATATATGTGTCGGCTGGCTGTAGCCGCCGATTCACTATATATGTGTCGGCTGGCTGTAGCCGCCGATTCACTATATATGTGTCCGCTGGCTATAGCCGCCGATTCACTATATATGTGTCGTCTGGCTATAGCCGCCGATTCACTATATATGTGGCCGGCTGGCTATAGCCGCCGACCCACTATATATGTGGCCGGCTGGCTATAGCCGCCGACCCACTATATATGTGGCCGGCTGGCTATAGCCGCCGACCCACTATATATGTGGCCGGCTGGCTATAGCCGCCGACCAGCTATATATGTGGCCGGCTGGCTATAGCCGCCGACCCACTATATATGTGGCCGGCGGGCTATAGCCGCCGACCCACTATATATGTGGCCGGCTGGCTATAGCCGCCGACCCACTATATATGTGGCCGGCTGGCTATAGCCGCCGACCCACTATATATGTGGCCGGCTGGCTATAGCCGCCGACCCACTATATATGTGGCCGGCTGGCTATAGCCGCCGACCCACTATATATGTGGCCGGCTGGCTATAGCCGCCGACCAGCTATATATGTGGCCGGCTGGCTATAGCCGCCGACCCACTATATATGTGGCCGGCTGGCTATAGCCGCCGACCCACTATATATGTGGCCGGCTGGCTATAGCCGCCGACCCACTATATATGTGGCCGGCTGGCTATAGCCGCCGACCCACTATATATGTGGCCGGCTGGCTATAGCCGCCGACCCACTATATATGTGGCCGGCTGGCTATAGCCGCCGATTCACTATATATGTGTCGGCTGGCTATAGCCGCCCACCCAGCATCGAAGAAGTCGGCACAGCTATTCAGAAGCTGAAGAACAACAAGGCCGCAGGCTCAGATGGCTTGCCATCAGAGCTCTTCATGGCTGGCGGCGATTTTCTGGTAGGGAGCATGCACCAGATCATCTGCAGAATTTGGGAAGATGAAAGCATGGCCGGCGACTGGAATACCAGCTCTATATGCCCCATCCACAAAAAAGGCGATCCTACCTCTTGCAAGAACTATAGAGGTATATCCCTGCTCAATGTCGCATACAAGATCCTGTCCAGCGTATTGTGTGAACGTCTAAAACCATTTTGCACCGCACTAATCGGCAGCTACCAGTGCGGCTTCCGGCCCGGCAAATCAACTATAGACCAAATTTTCACACTTCGACAAATCCTGGAAAAGACCAACGAGTTTCAAATCGACACGCACCATCTTTTCATCGATTTCAAAGCCGCATACGACAGCATTCATCGTGAAGCACTGTTTGGGGCGATGGCCGAATTCGGGATCCCGGTAAAACTGATCCAGTTGTGTCGCGCCACGCTAAAAAACACGCGATGCACCGTGCAACTCGGTTCTAGGACCTCGGAACCATTCGAAACATGCACCGGATTTCGGCAAGGAGATGCGCTGTCATGTGACTTCTTCAACCTGGTGCTGGAGCAGATAGTGCGACGGGCAGGCGTCAACAGGGAGGGCACTATCTTTTACAAGTCCATCCAGCTGCTAGGATACGCGGATGATATCGACATCATCGCGTGTTCTCGCCGTGGCATTGTGGAAGCATTCACGGCGATTGAAGAACAGGCGAAACGAATTGGCCTTAAGATCAATGAGGACAAAACGAAATACATGCTGTCAAGCAAAAACCAATCCGTCGCTCACCACCTGGGACAAAACATAACAATTGACAGCTACAATTTCGAGGTAGTTAAGGAGTTTGTCTACCTCGGGGCAAACGTAAATTCCACAAATGACACCACAGTGGAGATCCGGCGTAGAATCGCCCTTGGCAACCGCTGCTACTTCGGCTTGTCCAAACAACTGGGGTCAAAACTCCTCACTCGAAAGACCAAAGTCATGCTTTACAAAACGCTCATTCTGCCAGTCTTGCTGTACGGAGCCGAAAGCTGGACGATAAGCAGGATAGCGGAGCTGATTTTGGGTTCATTCGAAAGAAAAATTCTGCGCCGGATATTTGGTCCTGTCTGTGAGGAAGGTGAATGGAGAAGAAGACACAACCGCGAACTCTACGAGCTGTACCAAGATGTGGATGTAGTCCGGAAGGCAAGGATCCGTCGACTACACTGGCTCGGCCACATCGAGCGCATGGACATCAACGCTCCAGCTAAGAGGGTCTTCGACTCCGAGCCTCCTGGTTCGAGAAGAAGAGGAAGACCGAACCTCCGGTATAAAGACCAAGTAATCGCGGATGTAAGACATCTTGGTCTTGACAACTGGAAGCAGCGTGCCCGGGACCGTCAAGGATGGAAGGCAGCTATAGCTCAGGCTCAGATCCTCCATGGATCGCAGGCCTGATAAGTAAGTAAGTCTATATTCGGACTCTCTGCTGTCTCTTGTAAAGAACCAGCATTCGCTTGATGCACTCACTTGTTTGAGTATTAAACTGTGCTACGAATTCTCTCTTTTTCTATTAATATGTCATTTAAACATTTTTCTTTCTTCAAATAAAGCATTCTACCCAATAACCTGCAGTGACCGTACCCTTTGGTCACTGCTAATTATTATCCCAGCAAATATTCGTTCTCCTCTATATTCGGACTGTCTGCTGTCTCTTGTAAAGAAACAGCATTCGCTTGATGCACTCACTTGTTAGAGTTGCAAACTGTGCTACGAATTCTGTTCAAATATAGCATTCTAACCAATAACCTGCAGTGACAGTTTCCTTTGGTCACTTCTAATCATTATCCCTTCAAATATACGCTCTCCTCGCTATTCGGACTTTCAGCTGTCTCTTATAACGAAGCAGCGTTCTCTTGATACACACGTGTTTGAGTTTCAAACTGCACTACGTACTTCGTACAGCAAAGTTGGAGAAAGCGGAGGTACGTAACTCCTCCCTTTTAAGAGTGAATTGAGAGAATTAATTGCTTAAGTTCAAGGCCGCGGCGAGTGGTGGATTGTTTTGCTCTCTTTTTTGTGATATCGGATCGTTGTCGGCGGTTGAATTCGATATGTTCTCATTCATAGCAAATTCAACGGGCAAAGGGTAAGAAGTGATTGGGATTTGTTTTTGACATGTATATGTTTTACCTCTGGGGTCGCTGGCGTTTTTTGCACATTTCGCCCAACATGTATTTTATTAAGGTTTGTGTGTTTACCATTATTGCTTACAGGTTTGTGTGTTTATCACTATTAGGTACAGGTTTGTGTGTTGATCACAATTGCTTACAGGTTTGTGTGTCTCTAACTACGAGTCGTCTCAGTGAGTTCCCAGTTGATTGAAAGGTATGTATGTTGTTCTTGTTATATATTGCTTTGGACGGCCTCTTCTTCTGATTGGATAATTAGTTTTCGTTGTTGTCGTTTTTAAAATGTGTTAAGGGTGATTTGTTTTTGGTTCAAACCACGAATAAGAAATTTGGTGGAAGAAAATGACTCCGACCTGAATCTGTTCAACAATTATATTCTTTAACCGATAATCATTATTATTAAGCGTAAAACATTCATAAATACACTCACAATGTTATGCATAATGAAACCAAAATAATTATTCATTGCTCCCAGATAAAGCCACTTTGCGTCCTTTCTTAATTTTTGTTTATGGACCTTCCTTTTGTTAGTATCAACTATTATTTTATGATTTTTAACAATTTTGTGTTCGGCTATAGCCGCCGACGCACTATATATGTGGCCGGCTGGCTATAGCCGCCGACACACTATATATGTATGTGGCCGGCTGACCATAGCCGCCGACCCACTATATATGTGGCCGGCTGGCTTTAGCCGTCGACCAACTATATATGTGGCCGGCGGCTATAGTCGTCGACCAACTATATATGTGGCCGGCTGGCTATAGCCGCCGACCCACTATATATGTGGCCGGCTGGCTATAGCCGCCGACCCACTATATATGTGGCCGGCTGGCTATAGCCGCCGATTCACTATATATGTGTCGGCTGGCTATAGCCGCCGATTCACTATATATGTGTCGGCTGGCTATAGCCGCCGCTTCACTATATATGTGTCGGCTGGCTATAGCCGCCGATTCACTATATATGTATGTGTCGGCTGGCTATAGACCTCTTCTTCTGATTGGATACTTAGTTTTCGTTGTTGTCGTTTTTAAAATGTGTTAAGGGTGATTTGTTTTTGTTCCTTCCTTTTGTTAGTATCAACTGTTATTTTATGATTTTTAACAATTTGGTGTTCGGCTATAGCCGCCGACGCACTATATATGTGGCCGGCTGACTATAGCCGCCGACCCACTATATGTATATGTGGCCGGCTGGCTATAGCCGTCGACCAACTATATATGTGGCCGGCTGGCAATAGCCGCCGACCTACTATATATGTGTCCGGCTGGCTATAGCCGACGCACTATATATGTGGCCGGCTGGCTATAGCCGCCGACACAGTATATATGTGGCCGGCTGACTATAACCGCCGACACACTATATATGTGGCCGGCTGGCAATAGCCGCCGACCTACTATATATGTGTCCGGCTGGCTATAGCCGACGCACTATATATGTGGCCGGCTGGCTATTGCCGCCGAATCACTATATACATATATGGTCGGCTGGCTATAGCCGCCGATTCACTATATATGTGTCGGCTGGCTATAGCCGCCGATTCACTATATATGTGTCGGCTGGCTATAGCCGCCGATTCACTATATATGTGTCGGCTGGCTATAGCCGCCGATTCACTATATATGTGTCGGCTGGCTATAGCCGCCGATTCACTATATATGTGTCGGCTGTCTATAGCCGCCGATTCACTATATATGTGTCGGCTGGCTATAGCCGCCGATTCACTATATATGTGTCGGCTGGCTATAGCCGCCGATTCACTATATATGTGTCGGCTGGCTATAGCCGCCAATTCACTATATATGTGTCGGCTGGCTATAGCCGCCGATTCACTATATATGTGTCGGCTGGCTATAGCCGCCGATTCACTATATATGTGTCGGCTGGCTATAGCCGCCGATTCACTATATATGTGTCGGCTGGCTATAGCCGCCGATTCACTATATATGTGTCGGCTGGCTATAGCCGCCGATTCACTATATATGTGTCGGCTGGCTATAGCCGCCGACCCACTATATATGTGGCCGGCTGGCTATAGCCGCCGACCCACTATATATGTGGCCGGCTGGCTATAGCCGCCGACCCACTATATATGTGGCCGGCTGGCTATAGCCGCCGACCCACTATATATGTGGCCGGCTGGCTATAGCCGCCGACCCACTATATATGTGGCCGGCTGGCTATAGCCGCCGACCCACTATATATGTGGCCGGCTGGCTATAGCCGCCGACCCACTATATATGTGGCCGGCTGGCTATAGCCGCCGACCCACTATATATGTGGCCGGCTGGCTATAGCCGCCGACCCACTATATATGTGGCCGGCTGGCTATAGCCGCCGACCCACTATATATGTGGCCGGCTGGCTATAGCCGCCGACCCACTATATATGTGGCCGGCTGGCTATAGCCGCCGACCCACTATATATGTGGCCGGCTGGCTATAGCCGCCGACCCACTATATATGTGGCCGGCTGGCTATAGCCGCCGACCCACTATATATGTGGCCGGCTGGCTATAGCCGCCGACCCACTATATATGTGGCCGGCTGGCTATAGCCGCCGACCCACTATATATGTGGCCGGCTGGCTATAGCCGCCGACCCACTATATATGTGGCCGGCTGGCTATAGCCGCCGACCCACTATATATGTGGCCGGCTGGCTATAGCCGCCGACCCACTATATATGTGGCCGGCTGGCTATAGCCGCCGACCCACTATATATGTGGCCGGCTGGCTATAGCCGCCGACCCACTATATATGTGGCCGGCTGGCTATAGCCGCCGACCCACTATATATGTGGCCGGCTGGCTATAGCCGCCGACCCACTATATATGTGGCCGGCTGGCTATAGCCGCCGACCCACTATATATGTGGCCGGCTGGCTATAGCCGCCGACCCACTATATATGTGGCCGGCTGGCTATAGCCGCCGACCCACTATATATGTGGCCGGCTGGCTATAGCCGCCGACCCACTATATATGTGGCCGGCTGGCTATAGCCGCCGACCCACTATATATGTGGCCGGCTGGCTATAGCCGCCGACCCACTATATATGTGGCCGGCTGGCTATAGCCGCCGACCCACTATATATGTGGCCGGCTGGCTATAGCCGCCGACTCGCTATATATGTGGCCGGCTGGCTATAGCCGCCGACCCACTATATATGTGGCCGGCTGGCTATAGCCGCCGATCCACTATATATGTGGCCAGCTGGCCATAGTCGCCGACCCACTATATATGTGGCCGGCTGGCTATAGCCGCCGACGCACTGTATATGTGGCCGGTTGGCTATAGCCGTCGACGCACTGTCGACCTTTCATCCTTCGGCACGGTTATAAAAAGCTCACACCACCACTGGAATAGGGTTGACTATCTCTTGGTTCCCGGCCCGGAGACCATGTCGTTGACAAAGCTTCCCTGGCCAGTGTAAGCCCCAGCACCACGGCAAGGTGGGTAGTCCCGCTGGGGAATATCCCCCATACCGAAACCTAAATTGTTTACACATCATTGCCATAGTATCGAAACTTTGTTCTTAATTCTTCTTCCACCAGCAGGCAAAATCGAAACTTGTTTAAAAGGAAATCCTCTGAAAGATGAAAATTATATCAATTTGAATCACATCCAATAGATTGTGTTTATATCTACTCATCATACGCACACTGTTCGATTGCGCACACCGACACACTACTCTAATTTCGATTACACGTGCCTGCAGTGATCCTTCCCATTGGTCACTGCTAATCATTATCCCTGCAAATATACGTTATCCTCTATATTCGGACTCTCTGCTGTCTCTTGTAAAGAATCAGCATTCGCTTGATGCACTCACTTGTTTGAGTATCAAACTGCGCTACGAATTCTCTCTTCTTCTATTAATATGTCATTTAACCCTTTTTCTCTCTTCAAATACAGCATTCTACCCAATAATCTGCAGTGACCGTTTCCCTTTCGTCACGGCTAAACATTACACCACAAATATATGCTCTCCGCTATATTCGGACTCTCTGCTGTCTCTTGTAAAAAACCAGCATTCACTTGATGCCTCACTTGCTTGAGCAGCAAACTATGCTACGAATTCTCTTCAAATATAGCATTCTACTCAATAACCTCCAGTGACCGTTCCCATTGGTCACTGCTAATCATTATCCCTGCAAATGTACGCTCTCCTCGCTATTCGGAAATTCAGCTGTCTCTTATAACGAACCAGCGTTCTCTTGATACACTCACGTGTTTTAGTTTCAAACTGTACTACGTACTACGAACAGCAAAGTACGAATTGAGAGAATTAATTGCTTAAGTTCAAAGGTGCGGCGAGTGGTAGATTGTTTTGCACTCTTTTTTGTGATATCGGATCGTTGTCGGTGGTTGAATTCGGTATGTTCTCATTCATAGCAAATTCAACGGGCAAAGGGTAAGAAGTGATTGGGATTTGTTTTTGACATGTATATGTTTTACCTCTGGGGTCGCTGGCGTTTTTTGCACATTTCGCCCAGCATGTATTTTATTAAGGTTTGTGTGTTTACCATTATTGCTTACAGGTTTGTGTGTTTAACACTATTACGTACAGGTTTGTGTGTTGATCACAATTGCTTACAGGTTTGTGTGTCTACGAGTCGTCTCAGTTAGTTCCCAGTTGATTGAAAGGTATGCTTACAGGTTTGTGTGTATATCACTATTACGTACAGGTTTGTGTGTCTCTTGCTACGAGTACGTCTCAGTTTTATTAAGGTTTGTGTGTTTACCATTATTGCTTACAGGTTTGTGTGTTTATCACTATTAGGTACAGGTTTGCGTGTTGATCACAATTGCCTACAGGTTTGTGTGTCTCTAGCTACGAGTCGTCTCAGTGAGTTCCCAGTTGATTGAAAGGTATGTACATATGTTGTTCTTGTTAGATATTGCTTTGGACGGCCTCTTCTTCTGATTGGATACTAAGTTTTCGCTGTTGTCATTCTTAAAATGTGTTAAGGGTGATTTGTTTTTGTTCAAAGCACGAATAAGAAATTTGGTTGAAGAAGATGACTCCGACCTGAATCTGTTCAACAATTATATTCTTTAATCCGATAATCATTATTACTAAGTGTAAAACATTCATACATACACTCACAATGTTATCCATAAAGAAACCAAAATAATTATTCATTGCTGCCAGACAAAGCCACTTTGCGTCCTTTCTTAATCTTTTGTTTATGGACCTTCCTTTTGTTAGTATCAACTGTTATTTTATGATTTTTAACAATTTTGTGTTCGGCTATAGCCGCCGACGCACTATATATGTGGCCGGCTGGCTATAGCCGCCGACACACTATATATGTATGTGGCCGGCTGACTATAGCCGCCGACCCACTATATATGTGGCCGGCTGGCTTTAGCCGTCGACCAACTATATATGTGGCCGGCGGCTATAGCCGTCGACCAACTATATATGTGGCCGGCTGGCTATAGCCGCCGACCCACTATATATGTGGCCGGCTGGCTATCGCCGCCGACCCACTAATTATGTGGCCGGCTGGCTATAGCCGCCGACCCACTATATATGTGGCCGGCTGGCTATAGCCGCCGACCCACTAATTATGTGGCCGGCTGGCTATAGCCGCCGACCCACTATATATGTGGCCGGCTGGCTATAGCCGCCGACCCACTATATATGTGGCCGGCTGGCTATAGCCGCCGACCCACTATATATGTGGCCGGCTGGCTATAGCCGCCGACCCACTATATATGTGGCCGGCTGGCTATAGCCGCCGACCCACTATATATGTGGCCGGCTGGCTATAGCCGCCGACCCACTATATATGTGGCCGGCTGGCTATAGCCGCCGACCCACTATATATGTGGCCGGCTGGCTATAGCCGCCGACCCACTATATATGTGGCCGGCTGGCTATAGCCGCCGACCCACTATATATGTGGCCGGCTGGCTATAGCCGCCGACCCACTATATATGTGGCCGGCTGGCTATAGCCGCCGACCCACTATATATGTGGCCGGCTGGCTATAGCCGCCGACCCACTATATATGTGGCCGGCTGGCTATAGCCGCCGACCCACTATATATGTGGCCGGCTGGCTATAGCCGCCGACCCACTATATATGTGGCCGGCTGGCTATAGCCGCCGACCCACTATATATGTGGCCGGCTGGCTATAGCCGCCGACCCACTATATATGTGGCCGGCTGGCTATAGCCGCCGACCCACTATATATGTGGCCGGCTGGCTATAGCCGCCGACCCACTATATATGTGGCCGGCTGGCTATAGCCGCCGACCCACTATATATGTGGCCGGCTGGCTATAGCCGCCGACCCACTATATATGTGGCCGGCTGGCTATAGCCGCCGACCCACTATATATGTGGCCGGCTGGCTATAGCCGCCGACCCACTATATATGTGGCCGGCTGGCTATAGCCGCCGACCCACTATATATGTGGCCGGCTGGCTATAGCCGCCGACCCACTATATATGTGGCCGGCTGGCTATAGCCGCCGACCCACTATATATGTGGCCGGCTGGCTATAGCCGCCGACCCACTATATATGTGGCCGGCTGGCTATAGCCGCCGACCCACTATATATGTGGCCGGCTGGCTATAGCCGCCGACCCACTATATATGTGGCCGGCTGGCTATAGCCGCCGACCCACTATATATGTGGCCGGCTGGCTATAGCCGCCGACCCACTATATATGTGGCCGGCTGGCTATAGCCGCCGACCCACTATATATGTGGCCGGCTGGCTATAGCCGCCGACCCACTATATATGTGGCCGGCTGGCTATAGCCGCCGACCCACTATATATGTGGCCGGCTGGCTAAAGCCGCCGACCCACTATATATGTGGCCGGCTGGCTATAGCCGCCGACCCACTATATATGTGGCCGGCTGGCTATAGCCGCCGACCCACTATATATGTGGCCGGCTGGCTATAGCCGCCGACCCACTATATATGTGGCCGGCTGGCTATAGCCGCCGACCCACTATATATGTGGCCGGCTGGCTATAGCCGCCGACCCACTATATATGTGGCCGGCTGGCTATAGCCGCCGACCCACTATATATGTGGCCGGCTGGCTATAGCCGCCGACCCACTATATATGTGGCCGGCTGGCTATAGCCGCCGACCCACTATATATGTGGCCGGCTGGCTATAGCCGCCGACCCACTATATATGTGGCCGGCTGGCTGTAGCCGCCGACCCACTATATATGTGGCCGGCTGGCTATAGCCGCCGACCCACTATATATGTGGCCGGCTGGCTATAGCCGCCGACCCACTATATATGTGGCCGGCTGGCTATAGCCGCCGACCCACTATATATGTGGCCGGCTGGCTATAGCCGCCGACCCACTATATATGTGGCCGGCTGGCTATAGCCGCCGATTCACTATATATGTGTCGGCTGGCTATAGCCGCCGATTCACTATATATGTGTCGGCTGGCTATAGCCGCCGACCCACTATATATGTGGCCGGCTGGCTATAGCCGCCGACCCACTATATATGTGGCCGGCTGGCTATAGCCGCCGACCCACTATATATGTGGCCGGCTGGCTATAGCCGCCGACCCACTATATATGTGGCCGGCTGGCTATAGCCGCCGACCCACTATATATGTGGCCGGCTGGCTATAGCCGCCGACCCACTATATATGTGGCCGGCTGGCTATAGCCGCCGACCCACTATATATGTGGCCGGCTGGCTATAGCCGCCGACCCACTATATATGTGGCCGGCTGGCTATAGCCGCCGACCCACTATATATGTGGCCGGCTGGCTATAGCCGCCGACCCACTATATATGTGGCCGGCTGGCTATAACCGCCGACCCACTATATATGTGGCCGGCTGGCTATAGCCGCCGACCCACTTTATATGTGGCCGGCTGGCTATAGCCGCCGACCCACTATATATGTGGCCGGCTGGCTATAGCCGCCGACCCACTATATATGTGGCCGGCTGGCTATAGCCGCCGACCCACTATATATGTGGCCGGCTGGCTATAGCCGCCGACCCACTATATATGTGGCCGGCTGGCTATAGCCGCCGACCCACTATATATGTGGCCGGCTGGCTATAGCCGCCGACCCACTATATATGTGGCCGGCTGGCTATAGCCGCCGACCCACTATATATGTGGCCGGCTGGCTATAGCCGCCGACCCACTATATATGTGGCCGGCTGGCTATAGCCGCCGACCCACTATATATGTGGCCGGCTGGCTATAGCCGCCGACCCACTATATATGTGGCCGGCTGGCTATAGCCGCCGACCCACTATATATGTGGCCGGCTGGCTATAGCCGCCGACCCACTATATATGTGGCCGGCTGGCTATAGCCGCCGACCCACTTTATATGTGGCCGGCTGGCTATAGCCGCCGACCCACTATATATGCCGCCGACCCACTATATATGTGGCCGGCTGGCTATAGCCGCCGACCCACTATATATGTGGCCGGCTGGCTATAGCCGCCGACCCACTATATATGTGGCCGGCTGGCTATAGCCGCCGACCCACTATATATGTGGCCGGCTGGCTATAGCCGCCGACCCACTATATATGTGGCCGGCTGGCTATAGCCGCCGACCCACTATATATGTGGCCGGCTGGCTATAGCCGCCGACCCACTATATATGTGGCCGGCTGGCTATAGCCGCCGACCCACTATATATGTGGCCGGCTGGCTATAGCCGCCGACCCACTATATATGTGGCCGGCTGGCTATAGCCGCCGACCCACTATATATGTGGCCGGCTGGCTATAGCCGCCGACCCACTATATATGTGGCCGGCTGGCTATAGCCGCCGACCCACTATATATGTGGCCGGCTGGCTATAGCCGCCGACCCACTATATATGTGGCCGGCTGGCTATAGCCGCCGACCCACTATATATGTGGCCGGCTGGCTATAGCCGCCGACCCACTATATATGTGGCCGGCTGGCTATAGCCGCCGACCCACTATATATGTGGCCGGCTGGCTATAGCCGCCGACCCACTATATATGTGGCCGGCTGGCTATAGCCGCCGACCCACTATATATGTGGCCGGCTGGCTATAGCCGCCGACCCACTATATATGTGGCCGGCTGGCTATAGCCGCCGACCCACTATATATGTGGCCGGCTGGCTATAGCCGCCGACCCACTATATATGTGGCCGGCTGGCTATAGCCGCCGATTCACTATAAATGTGTCGGCTGGCTATAGCCGCCGAATCACTATATATGTGTCGGCTGGCTATAGCCGCCGATTCACTGTACATGTGGCCGGCTGGCTATAGCCGCCGATTCACTATATATGTGTCGGCTGGCTATAGCCGCCGATTCACTATATATGTGTCGGCTGGCTGTAGCCGCCGATTCACTATATATGTGTCCGCTGGCTATAGCCGCCGATTCACTATATATGTGTCGGCTGGCTATAGCCGCCGATTCACTATATATGTGTCGGCTGGCTATAGCCGCCGATTCACTATATATGTGTCGGCTGGCTGTAGCCGCCGATTCACTATATATGTGTCCGCTGGCTATAGCCGCCGATTCACTATATATGTGTTCTGGCTATAGCCGCCGATTCACTATATATGTATGTGCCGGCTGGCTATAGCCGCCGATTTACTATATATGTGTCGGCTGGCTATAGCCGCCGATTCACTATATATGTATGTGCCGGCTGGCTATAGCCGCCGATTCACTATATATGTGTCGGCTGGCTATAGCCGCCGATTTACTATATATGTGTCGGCTGGCTATAGCCGCCGATTCACTATATATGTGGCCGGCTGGCTATAGCCGCCGACCCACTATATATGTGGCCGGCTGGCTATAGCCGCCGACCCACTATATATGTGGCCGGCTGGCTATAGCCGCCGACCCACTATATATGTGGCCGGCTGGCTATAGCCGCCGACCCACTATATATGTGGCCGGCTGGCTATAGCCGCCGACCCACTATATATGTGGCCGGCTGGCTATAGCCGCCGACCCACTATATATGTGGCCGGCTGGCTATAGCCGCCGACCCACTATATATGTGGCCGGCTGGCTATAGCCGCCGACCCACTATATATGTGGCCGGCTGGCTATAGCCGCCGACCCACTATATATGTGGCCGGCTGGCTATAGCCGCCGACCCACTATATATGTGGCCGGCTGGCTATAGCCGCCGACCCACTATATATGTGGCCGGCTGGCTATAGCCGCCGACCCACTATATATGTGGCCGGCTGGCTATAGCCGCCGACCCACTTTCTATGTGGCCGGCTGGCTATAGCCGCCGACCCACTATATATGTGGCCGGCTGGCTATAGCCGCCGACCCACTATATATGTGGCCGGCTGGCTATAGCCGCCGACCCACTATATATGTGGCCGGCTGGCTATAGCCGCCGACCCACTATATATGTGGCCGGCTGGCTATAGCCGCCGACCCACTATATATGTGACCGGCTGGCTATAGCCGCCGACCCACTATATATGTGGCCGGCTGGCTATAGCCGCCGACCCACTATATATGTGGCCGGCTGGCTATAGCCGCCGACCCACTATATATGTGGCCGGCTGGCTATAGCCGCCGACCCACTATATATGTGGCCGGCTGGCTATAGCCGCCGACCCACTATATATGTGGCCGGCTGGCTATAGCCGCCGACCCACTATATATGTGGCCGGCTGGCTATAGCCGCCGACCCACTATATATGTGGCCGGCTGGCTATAGCCGCCGACCCACTATATATGTGGCCGGCTGGCTATAGCCGCCGACCCACTATATATGTGGCCGGCTGGCTATAGCCGCCGACCCACTATATATGTGGCCGGCTGGCTATAGCCGCCGACCCACTATATATGTGGCCGGCTGGCTATAGCCGCCGACCCACTATATATGTGGCCGGCTGGCTATAGCCGCCGACCCACTATATATGTGGCCGGCTGGCTATAGCCGCCGACCCACTATATATGTGGCCGGCTGGCTATAGCCGCCGACCCACTATATATGTGGCCGGCTGGCTATAGCCGCCGACCCACTATATATGTGGCCGGCTGGCTATAGCCGCCGACCCACTATATATGTGGCCGGCTGGCTATAGCCGCCGACCCACTATATATGTGGCCGGCTGGCTATAGCCGCCGACCCACTATATATGTGGCCGGCTGGCTATAGCCGCCGACCCACTATATATGTGGCCGGCTAGCTATAGCCGCCGACCCACTATATATGTGGCCGGCTAGCTATAGCCGCCGACCCACTATATATGTGGCCGGCTGGCTATAGCCGCCGACCCACTATATATGTGGCCGGCTGGCTATAGCCGCCGACCCACTATATATGTGGCCGGCTGGCTATAGCCGCCGACCCACTATATATGTGGCCGGCTGGCTATAGCCGCCGACCCACTATATATGTGGCCGGCTGGCTATAGCCGCCGACCCACTATATATGTGGCCGGCTGGCTATAGCCGCCGACCCACTATATATGTGGCCGGCTGGCTATAGCCGCCGACCCACTATATATGTGGCCGGCTGGCTATAGCCGCCGACCCACTATATATGTGGCCGGCTGGCTATAGCCGCCGACCCACTATATATGTGGCCGGCTGGCTATAGCCGCCGACCCACTATATATGTGGCCGGCTGGCTATAGCCGCCGATTCACTGTACATGTGGCCGGCTGGCTATAGCCGCCGATTCACTGTACATGTGGCCGGCTGGCTATAGCCGCCGATTCACTATATATGTGTCGGCTGGCTATAGCCGCCGATTCACTATATATGTGTCGGCTGGCTGTAGCCGCCGATTCACTATATATGTGTCCGCTGGCTATAGCCGCCGATTCACTATATATGTGTCGGCTGGCTATAGCCGCCGATTCACTATATATGTGTCGGCTGGCTAATGCCGCCGATTCACTATATATGTGTAGGCTGGCTAATGCCGCCGATTCACTATATATGTGTCCGCTGGCTATAGCCGCCGATTCACTATATATGTGTCGTCTGGCTATAGCCGCCGATTCACTATATATGTATGTGCCGGCTGGCTATAGCCGCCGATTCACTATATATGTGTCGGCTGGCTATAGCCGCCGACCCACTATATATATGTGGCCGGCGGGCTATAGCCGCCGACCCACTATATATGTGGCCGGCTGGCTGTAGCCGTCGACCCACTATATATGTGGCCGGCTGGCTATAGCCGCCGACCCACTATATATGTGGCCGGCTGGCTATAGCCGCCGATTCACTATAAATGTGTCGGCTGGCTATAGCCGCCGAATCACTATATATGTGTCGGCTGGCTATAGCCGCCGATTCACTGTACATGTGGCCGGCTGGCTATAGCCGCCGATTCACTATATATGTGTCGGCTGGCTATAGCCGCCGATTCACTATATATGTGTCGGCTGGCTGTAGCCGCCGATTCACTATATATGTGTCCGCTGGCTATAGCCGCCGATTCACTATACATGTGTCCGCTGGCTATAGCCGCCGATTCACTATATATGTGTCGGCTGGCTGTAGCCGCCGATTCACTATATATGTGTCGGCTGGCTGTAGCCGCCGATTCACTATATATGTGTCCGCTGGCTATAGCCGCCGATTCACTATATATGTGTCGTCTGGCTATAGCCGCCGATTCACTATATATGTGGCCGGCTGGCTATAGCCGCCGACCCACTATATATGTGGCCGGCTGGCTATAGCCGCCGACCCACTATATATGTGGCCGGCTGGCTATAGCCGCCGACCCACTATATATGTGGCCGGCTGGCTATAGCCGCCGACCCACTATATATGTGGCCGGCTGGCTATAGCCGCCGACCAGCTATATATGTGGCCGGCTGGCTATAGCCGCCGACCCACTATATATGTGGCCGGCGGGCTATAGCCGCCGACCCACTATATATGTGGCCGGCTGGCTATAGCCGCCGACCCACTATATATGTGGCCGGCTGGCTATAGCCGCCGACCCACTATATATGTGGCCGGCTGGCTATAGCCGCCGACCAGCTATATATGTGGCCGGCTGGCTATAGCCGCCGACCCACTATATATGTGGCCGGCTGGCTATAGCCGCCGACCCACTATATATGTGGCCGGCTGGCTATAGCCGCCGACCCACTATATATGTGGCCGGCTGGCTATAGCCGCCGACCCACTATATATGTGGCCGGCTGGCTATAGCCGCCGACCCACTATATATGTGGCCGGCTGGCTATAGCCGCCGACCCACTATATATGTGGCCGGCTGGCTATAGCCGCCGACCCACTATATATGTGGCCGGCTGGCTATAGCCGCCGACCCACTATATATGTGGCCGGCTGGCTATAGCCGCCGACCCACTATATATGTGGCCGGCTGGCTATAGCCGCCGACCCACTATATATGTGGCCGGCTGGCTATAGCCGCCGACCCACTATATATGTGGCCGGCTGGCTATAGCCGCCGACCCACTATATATGTGGCCGGCTGGCTATAGCCGCCGACCCACTATATATGTGGCCGGCTGGCTATAGCCGCCGACCCACTATATATGTGGCCGGCTGGCTATAGCCGCCGACCCACTATATATGTGGCCGGCTGGCTATAGCCGCCGACCCACTATATATGTGGCCGGCTGGCTATAGCCGCCGACCCACTATATATGTGGCCGGCTGGCTATAGCCGCCGACCCACTATATATGTGGCCGGCTGGCTATAGCCGCCGACCCACTATATATGTGGCCGGCTGGCTATAGCCGCCGACCCACTATATATGTGGCCGGCTGGCTATAGCCGCCGACCCACTATATATGTGGCCGGCTGGCTATAGCCGCCGACCCACTATATATGTGGCCGGCTGGCTATAGCCGCCGACCCACTATATATGTGGCCGGCTGGCTATAGCCGCCGATTCACTATAAATGTGTCGGCTGGCTATAGCCGCCGAATCACTATATATGTGTCGGCTGGCTATAGCCGCCGATTCACTGTACATGTGGCCGGCTGGCTATAGCCGCCGATTCACTATATATGTGTCGGCTGGCTATAGCCGCCGATTCACTATATATGTGTCGGCTGGCTGTAGCCGCCGATTCACTATATATGTGTCCGCTGGCTATAGCCGCCGATTCACTATATATGTGTCGGCTGGCTATAGCCGCCGATTCACTATATATGTGTCGGCTGGCTATAGCCGCCGATTCACTATATACATATGTGTCGGCTGGCTGTAGCCGCCGATTCACTATATATGTGTCCGCTGGCTATAGCCGCCGATTCACTATATATGTGTTCTGGCTATAGCCGCCGATTCACTATATATGTATGTGCCGGCTGGCTATAGCCGCCGATTTACTATATATGTGTCGGCTGGCTATAGCCGCCGATTCACTATATATGTATGTGCCGGCTGGCTATAGCCGCCGATTCACTGTACATGTGGCCGGCTGGCTATAGCCGCCGATTTACTATATATGTGTCGGCTGGCTATAGCCGCCGATTCACTATATATGTATGTGCCGGCTGGCTATAGCCGCCGATTCACTATATATGTGTCGGCTGGCTATAGCCGCCGATTTACTATATATGTGTCGGCTGGCTATAGCCGCCGATTCACTATATATGTGGCCGGCTGGCTATAGCCGCCGACCCACTATATATGTGGCCGGCTGGCTATAGCCGCCGACCCACTATATATGTGGCCGGCTGGCTATAGCCGCCGACCCACTATATATGTGGCCGGCTGGCTATAGCCGCCGACCCACTATATATGTGGCCGGCTGGCTATAGCCGCCGACCCACTATATATGTGGCCGGCTGGCTATAGCCGCCGACCCACTATATATGTGGCCGGCTGGCTATAGCCGCCGACCCACTATATATGTGGCCGGCTGGCTATAGCCTCCGACCCACTATATATGTGGCCGGCTGGCTATAGCCGCCGACCCACTATATATGTGGCCGGCTGGCTATAGCCGCCGACCCACTATATATGTGGCCGGCTGGCTATAGCCGCCGACCCACTATATATGTGGCCGGCTGGCTATAGCCGCCGACCCACTATATATGTGGCCGGCTGGCTATAGCCGCCGACCCACTATATATGTGGCCGGCTGGCTATAGCCGCCGACCCACTATATATGTGGCCGGCTGGCTATAGCCGCCGACCCACTATATATGTGGCCGGCTGGCTATAGCCGCCGACCCACTATATATGTGGCCGGCTGGCTATAGCCGCCGACCCACTATATATGTGGCCGGCTGGCTATAGCCGCCGACCCACTATATATGTGGCCGGCTGGCTATAGCCGCCGACCCACTATATATGTGGCCGGCTGGCTATAGCCGCCGACCCACTATATATGTGGCCGGCTGGCTATAGCCGCCGACCCACTATATATGTGGCCGGCTGGCTATAGCCGCCGACCCACTATATATGTGGCCGGCTGGCTATAGCCGCCGACCCACTATATATGTGGCCGGCTGGCTATAGCCGCCGACCCACTATATATGTGGCCGGCTGGCTATAGCCGCCGACCCACTATATATGTGGCCGGCTGGCTATAGCCGCCGACCCACTATATATGTGGCCGGCTGGCTATAGCCGCCGACCCACTATATATGTGGCCGGCTGGCTATAGCCGCCGACCCACTATATATGTGGCCGGCTGGCTATAGCCGCCGACCCACTATATATGTGGCCGGCTGGCTATAGCCGCCGACCCACTATATATGTGGCCGGCTGGCTATAGCCGCCGACCCACTATATATGTGGCCGGCTGGCTATAGCCGCCGACCCACTATATATGTGGCCGGCTGGCTATAGCCGCCGACCCACTATATATGTGGCCGGCTGGCTATAGCCGCCGACCCACTATATATGTGGCCGGCTGGCTATAGCCGCCGACCCACTATATATGTGGCCGGCTGGCTATAGCCGCCGACCCACTATATATGTGGCCGGCTGGCTATAGCCGCCGACCCACTATATATGTGGCCGGCTGGCTATAGCCGCCGACCCACTATATATGTGGCCGGCTGGCTATAGCCGCCGATTCACTGTACATGTGGCCGGCTGGCTATAGCCGCCGATTCACTATATATGTGTCGGCTGGCTATAGCCGCCGATTTACTATATATGTGTCGGCTGGCTGTAGCCGCCGATTCACTATATATGTGTCCGCTGGCTATAGCCGCCGATTCACTATATATGTGTCGGCTGGCTATAGCCGCCGATTCACTATATATGTGTCCGCTGGCTAATGCCGCCGATTCACTATATATGTGTCGGCTGGCTAATGCCGCCGATTCACTATATATGTGTCCGCTGGCTATAGCCGCCGATTCACTATATATGTGTCGTCTGGCTATAGCCGCCGATTCACTATATATGTATGTGCCGGCTGGCTATAGCCGCCGATTCACTATATATGTGTCGGCTGGCTATAGCCGCCGACCCACTATATATATGTGGCCGGCGGGCTATAGCCGCCGACCCACTATATATGTGGCCGGCTGGCTGTAGCCGCCGACCCACTATATATGTGGCCGGCTGGCTATAGCCGCCGACCCACTATATATGTGGCCGGCTGGCTATAGCCGCCGATTCACTATAAATGTGTCGGCTGGCTATAGCCGCCGAATCACTATATATGTGTCGGCTGGCTATAGCCGCCGATTCACTGTACATGTGGCCGGCTGGCTATAGCCGCCGATTCACTATATATGTGTCGGCTGGCTATAGCCGCCGATTCACTATATATGTGTCGGCTGGCTGTAGCCGCCGATTCACTATATATGTGTCCGCTGGCTATAGCCGCCGATTCACTATATATGTGTCGGCTGGCTATAGCCGCCGATTCACTATATATGTGTCGGCTGGCTGTAGCCGCCGATTCACTATATATGTGTCGGCTGGCTGTAGCCGCCGATTCACTATATATGTGTCCGCTGGCTATAGCCGCCGATTCACTATATATGTGTCGTCTTGCTATAGCCGCCGATTCACTATATATGTATGTGCCGGCTGGCTATAGCTGCCGATTCACTATATATGTGTCGGCTGGCTATAGCCGCCGATTTACTATATATGTGTCGGCTGGCTATAGCCGCCGATTCACTATATACGTGTTGGCTGGCTATAGCCGCCGACCCACTATATATGTGGCCGGCTGGCTATAGCCGCCGATTCACTATAAATGTGTCGGCTGGCTATAGCCGCCGATTCACTATATATGTGTCGGCTGGCTATAGCCGCCGATTCACTATATATGTGGCCGGCTGGCTATAGCCGCCGACCCACTATATATGTGGCCGGCTGGCTATAGTCGCCGACCCACTGTATATGTGGCCGGCTGGCTATAGCCGCCGATTCGCTATAAATGGGTCGGCTGGCTATAGCCGCCGACACACTATATATGTGGCCGGCTGGCTATAGCCGCCGACATACTATATATGTGGCCGGCTGGCCGCCGACACACTATATATGTGACCGGCTGGCTATAGCCGCCGACCCACTCTATATGTGGCCGGCTGGCTATACCCGCCTATTCACTATATATGTATGTGCCGGCTGGCTATAGCTGCCGATTCACTATATATGTGTCGGCTGGCTATAGCCGCCGATTTACTATATATGTGTCGGCTGGCTATAGCCGCCGATTCACTATATACGTGTTGGCTGGCTATAGCCGCCGACCCACTATATATGTGGCCGGCTGGCTATAGCCGCCGACCCACTATATATGTGGCCGGCTGGCTATAGCCGCCGACCCACTATATATGTGGCCGGCTGGCTATAGCCGCCGACCCACTATATATGTGGCCGGCTGGCTATAGCCGCCGACCCACTATATATGTGGCCGGCTGGCTATAGCCGCCGACCCACTATATATGTGGCCGGCTGGCTATAGCCGCCGACCCACTATATATGTGGCCGGCTGGCTATAGCCGCCGACCCACTATATATGTGGCCGGCTGGCTATAGCCGCCGACCCACTATATATGTGGCCGGCTGGCTATAGCCGCTGACCCACTATATATGTGGCCGGCTGGCTATAGCCGCCGACCCACTATATATGTGGCCGGCTGGCTATAGCCGCCGACCCACTATATATGTGGCCGGCTGACTATAGCCGCCGACCCACTATATATGTGGCCGGCTGGCTATAGCCGCCGACCCACTATATATGTGGCCGGCTGGCTATAGCCGCCGACCCACTATATATGTGGCCGGCTGGCTATAGCCGCCAACCCACTATATATGTGGCCGGCTGGCTATAGCCGCCGACCCACTATATATGTGGCCGGCTGGCTATAGCCGCCGACCCACTATATATGTGGCCGGCTGGCTATAGCCGCCGACCCACTATATATGTGGACGGCTGGCTATAGCCGCCGACCCACTATATATGTGGCCGGCTGGCTATAGCCGCCGACCCACTATATATGTGGCCGGCTGGCTATAGCCGCCGACCCACTATATATGTGGCCGGCTGGCTATAGCCGCCGACCCACTATATATGTGGCCGGCTGGCTATAGCCGCCGACCCACTATATATGTGGCCGGCTGGCTATAGCCGCCGACCCACTATATATGTGGCCGGCTGGCTATAGCCGCCGACCCACTATATATGTGGCCGGCTGGCTATAGCCGCCGACCCACTATATATGTGGCCGGCTGGCTATAGCCGCCGACCCACTATATATGTGGCCGGCTGGCTATAGCCGCCGACCCACTATATATGTGGCCGGCTGGCTATAGCCGCCGACCCACTATATATGTGGCCGGCTGGCTATAGCCGCCGACCCACTATATATGTGGCCGGCTGGCTATAGCCGCCGACCCACTATATATGTGGCCGGCTGGCTATAGCCGCCGACCCACTATATATGTGGCCGGCTGGCTATAGCCGCCGACCCACTATATATGTGGCCGGCTGGCTATAGCCGCCGACCCACTATATATGTGGCCGGCTGGCTATAGCCGCCGATTCACTATAAATGTGTCGGCTGGCTATAGCCGCCGATTCACTATATATGTGTCGGCTGGCTATAGCCGCCGATTCACTATATATGTGTCGGCTGGCTATAGCCTCCGATTCACTATATATGTGTCGGCTGGCTATAGCCGCCGATTCACTATATATGTGTCGGCTGGCTATAGCCGCCGATTCACTATATATGTGTCGGCTGGCTGTAGCCGCCGATTCACTATATATGTGTCGGCTGGCTATAGCCGCCGATTCACTATATATGTGTTGGCTGGCTATAGCCGCCGATTCACTATATATGTGTCGGCTGGCTATAGCCGCCGATTCACTATATATGTGTCGGCTGGCTATAGCCGCCGATTCACTATATATGTGTCGGCTGGCTATAGCCGCCGATTCACTATATATGTGTCGTCTGGCTATAGCCGCCGATTCACTATATATGTATGTGCCGGCTGGCTATAGCCGCCGATTCACTATATATGTATGTGCCGGCTGGCTATAGCCGCCGATTCACTATATATGTGTCGGCTGGCTATAGCCGCCGATTAACTATATATGTGTCGGCTGGCTATAGCCTCCGATTCACTATATATGTGTCGGCTGGCTATAGCCGCCGATTCACTATATATGTGTCGGCTGGCTATAGCCGCCGATTCACTATATATGTGTCGGCTGGCTATAGCCGCCGATTCACTTTATATGTGTCGGCTGGCTATAGCCGCCGATTCACTATATATGTGTCGGCTGGCTATAGCCGCCGATTCACTATATATGTGTCGGCTGGCTATAGCCGCCGATTCACTATATATGTGTCGGCTGGCTATAGCCGCCGATTCACTATATATGTGTCGGCTGGCTATAGCCGCCGATTCACTATATATGTGTCGGCTGGCTATAGCCGCCGATTCACTGTATATGTGATCGGCTGGCTATAGCCGACGAACCACTATATATGTGTCGGCTGGCTATAGCCGCCGATTCACTATATATGTGTCGGCTGGCTATAGCCGCCGATTCACTATATATGTGGCCGGCTGGCTATAGCCGCCGAACCACTATATATGTGGCCGGCTGGCTATAGTCGCCGACCCACTATATATGTGGCCGGCTGGCTATAGCCGCCGATTCACTATAAATGTGTCGGCTGGCTATAGCCGCCGATTCACTATATATGTGTCGGCTGGCTATAGCCGCCGATTCACTATATATGTGGCCGGCTGGCTATAGCCGCCGACCCACTATATATGTGGCCGGCTGGCTATAGTCGCCGACCCACTATATATGTGGCCGGCTGGCTATAGCCGCCGATTCGCTATAAATGGGTCGGCTGGCTATAGCCGCCGAACCACTATATATGTGTCGGCTGGCTATAGCCGCCGATTCACTATATATGTGTCGGCTGGCTATAGCCGCCGACACACTATATATGTGGCCGGCTGGCTATAGCCGCCGACATACTATATATGTGGCCGGCTGGCCGCCGACACACTATATATGTGACCGGCTGGCTATAGCCGCCGACCCACTCTATATGTGGCCGGCTGGCTATACCCGCCTATTCACTATATATGTGTCGGCTGGCTATAGCCTCCGATTCACTATATATGTGTCGGCTGGCTATAGCCGCCGATTCACTATATATGTGTCGGCTGGCTATAGCCGCCGATTCACTATATATGTGTCGTCTGGCTGTAGCCGCCGATTCACTATATATGTATGTGCCGGCTGGCTATAGCCGCCGATTCACTATATATGTATGTGCCGGCTGGCTATAGCCGCCGATTCACTATATATGTGTCGGCTGGCTATAGCCGCCGATTCACTATATATGTGTCGGCTGGCTATAGCCTCCGATTCACTATATATGTATGTGTCGGCTGGCTATAGCCGCCGATTCACTATATATGTATCGGCTGGCTATAGCCGCCGATTCACTATATATGTGTCGGCTGGCTATAGCCGCCGATTCACTATATATGTGTCGGCTGGCTATAGCCGCCGATTCACTATATATGTGTCGGCTGGCTATAGCCGCCGATTCACTATATATGTGTCGGCTGGCTATAGCCGCCGATTCACTGTACATGTGTCGGCTGGCTATAGCCGCCGATTCACTGTACATGTGGCCGGCTGGCTATAGCCGCCGATTCACTATATATGTGTCGGCTGGCTATAGCCGCCGATTCACTATATATGTGTCGGCTGGCTATAGCCGCCGATTCACTATATATGTGGCCGGCTGGCTATAGCCGCCGACCCACTATATATGTGGCCGGCTGGCTATAGCCGCCGACCCACTATATATGTGGCCGGCTGGCTATAGCCGCCGACCCACTATATATGTGGCCGGCTGGCTATAGCCGCCGACCCACTATATATGTGGCCGGCTGGCTATAGCCGCCGACATACTATATATGTGGCCGGCTGGCCGCCGACACACTATATATGTGACCGGCTGGCTATAGCCGCCGACCCACTCTATATGTGGCCGGCTGGCTATACCCGCCGATTCACTATATATGTGTCGGCTGGCTATAGCCTCCGATTCACTATATATGTGACCGGCTGGCTATAGCCGCCGACCCACTCTATATGTGGCCGGCTGGCTATACCCGCCGATTCACTATATATGTGTCGGCTGGCTATAGCCTCCGATTCACTATATATGTGTCGGCTGGCTATAGCCGCCGATTCACTATATATGTGTCGGCTGGCTAGCCTCCGACCCACTATATATGTGGCCGGCTGGCTATAGCCGCCGACCCACTATATATGTGGCCGGCTGGCTATAGCCGCCGACATACTATATATGTGGCCGGCTGGCCGCCGACACACTATATATGTGACCGGCTGGCTATAGCCGCCGACCCACTCTATATGTGGCCGGCTGGCTATACCCGCCGATTCACTATATATGTGTCGGCTGGCTATAGCCTCCGATTCACTATATATGTGTCGGCTGGCTATAGCCGCCGATTCACTATATATGTGGCCGGCTGGCTATTGCCGCCGACCCACTATATATGTGGCCGGCTGGCTATAGCCGCCGACATACTATATATGTGGCCGGCTGGCCGCCGACACACTATATATGTGACCGGCTGGCTATAGCCGCCGACCCACTCTATATGTGGCCGGCTGGCTATACCCGCCGATTCACTATATATGTGTCGGCTGGCTATAGCCTCCGATTCACTATATATGTGGCCGGCTGGCTATAGCCGCCGACATACTATATATGTGGCCGGCTGGCCGCCGACACACTATATATGTGACCGGCTGGCTATAGCCGCCGACCGACTCTATATGTGGCCGGCTGGCTATACCCGCCGATTCACTATATATGTGTCGGCTGGCTATAGCCTCCGATTCACTATATATGTGTCGGCTGGCTATAGCCGCCGATTCACTATATATGTGTCGGCTGGCTATAGCCGCCGATTCACTATATATGTGTCGGCTGGCTAGCCTCCGATTCACTATATATGTGTCGGCTGGCTATAGCCGCCGATTCACTATATATGTGTCGGCTGGCTATAGCCGCCGATTCACTATATATGTGTCGGCTGGCTATAGCCGCCGATTCACTATATATGTGTCGGCTGGCTATAGCCGCCGATTCACTATATATGTGTCGTCTGGCTATAGCCGCCGATTCACTATATATGTATGTGCCGGCTGGCTATAGCCGCCGATTCACTATATATGTGTCGGCTGGCTATACCCGCCGATTCACTATAAGTATATGTGTCGGCTGGCTATAGCCTCCGATTCACTATATATGTGTCGGCTGGCTATAGCCGCCGATTCACTATATATGTGTCGTCTGGCTATAGCCGCCGATTCACTATATATGTATGTGCCGGCTGGCTATAGCCGCCGATTCACTATATATGTGTCGGCTGGCTATACCCGCCGATTCACTATATATGTGTCGGCTGGCTATAGCCGCCGATTCACTATATATGTGTCGGCTGGCTATAGCCGCCGATTCACTATATATGTGTCGGCTGGCTATAGCCGCCGATTCACTATATATGTGTCGGCTGGCTATAGCCGCCGATTCACTATATATGTGTCGGCTGGCTATAGCCGCCGATTCACTATATATGTGTCGGCTGGCTATAGCCTCCGATTCACTATATATGTGTCGGCTGGCTATAGCCGCCGATTCACTATATATGTGTCGGCTGGCTATAGCCGCCGATTCACTATATATGTGTCGGCTGGCTATAGCCGCCGATTCACTATATATGTGTCGGCTGGCCATAGCCGCCGATTCACTGTATATGTGGTCGGCTGGCTATAGCCGACGAACCACTATATATGTGTCGGCTGGCTATAGCCGCCGATTCACTATATATGTGTCGGCTGGCTATAGCCGCCGATTCACTATATATGTGTCGGCTGGCTATAGCCGCCGATTCACTATATATATGTCGGCTGGCTATAGCCGCCGATTCACTATATATGTGTCGGCTGGCTATAGCCGCCGATTCACTATATATGTGTCGGCTGGCTATAGCCGCCGATTCACTATATATGTGTCGGCTGGCTATAGCCGCCGATTCACTATATATGTGTCGGCTGGCTATAGCCGCCGATTCACTATATATGTGTCGGCTGGCTATAGCCGCCGATTCACTGTATATGTGGTCGGCTGGCTATAGCCGACGAACCACTATATATGTGTCGGCTGGCTATAGCCGCCGATTCACTATATATGTGTCGGCTGGCTATAGCCGCCGATTCACTATATATGTGTCGGCTGGCTATAGCCGCCGATTCACTATATATGTGGCCGGCTGGCTATAGCCGCCGACCCACTATATATGTGGCCGGCTGGCTATAGCCGCCGATTCACTATATATGTGTCGGCTGGCCATAGCCGCCGATTCACTGTATATGTGGTCGGCTGGCTATAGCCGACGAACCCCTATATATGTGTCGGCTGGCTATAGCCGCCGATTCACTATATATGTGTCGGCTGGCTATAGCCGCCGATTCACTATATATGTGTCGGCTGGCTATAGCCGCCGATTCACTATATATGTGTCGGCTGGCTATAGCCGCCGATTCACTATATATGTGTCGGCTGGCTATAGCCGCCGATTCACTATATATGTGTCGGCTGGCTATAGCCGCCGATTCACTATATATGTGTCGGCTGGCTATAGCCGCCGACACACTATATATGTGGCCGGCTGGCTATAGCCGCCGACACACTATATATGTGGCCGGCTGGCTATAGCCGCCGACATACTATATATGTGGCCGGCTGGCCGCCGACACACTATATATGTGACCGGCTGGCTATAGCCGCCGACCCACTCTATATGTGGCCGGCTGGCTATACCCGCCTATTCACTATATATGTGTCGGCTGGCTATAGCCTCCGATTCACTATATATGTGTCGGCTGGCTATAGCCGCCGATTCACTATATATGTGTCGGCTGGCTATAGCCGCCGATTCACTATATATGTGTCGGCTGGCTATAGCCGCCGATTCACTATATATGTGTCGTCTGGCTATAGCCGCCGATTCACTATATATGTATGTGCCAGCTGGCTATAGCCGCCGATTCACTATATATGTATGTGCCGGCTGGCTATAGCCGCCGATTCACTATATATGTGTCGGCTGGCTATAGCCGCCGATTCACTATATATGTGTCGGCTGGCTATAGCCTCCGATTCACTATATATGTGTCGGCTGGCTATAGCCGCCGATTCACTATATATGTGTCGGCTGGCTATAGCCGCCGATTCACTATATATGTGTCGGCTGCCTATAGCCTCCGATTCACTATATATGTGTCGGCTGGCTATAGCCGCCGATTCACTATATATGTGTCGGCTGGCTATAGCCGCCGATTCACTATATACATATGTGTCGGCTGGCTATAGCCGCCGATTCACTATATATGTGTCGGCTGGCTATAGCCGCCGATTCACTATATATGTGTCGGCTGGCTATAGCCGCCGATTCACTGTACATGTGTCGGCTGGCTATAGCCGCCGATTCACTGTACATGTGTCGGCTGGCTATAGCCGCCGATTCACTGTACATGTGGCCGGCTGGCTATAGCCGCCGATTCACTATATATGTGTCGGCTGGCTATAGCCGCCGATTCACTATATATGTGTCGGCTGGCTATAGCCGCCGATTCACTATATATGTGGCCGGCTGGCTATAGCCGCCGACCCACTATATATGTGGCCGGCTGGCTATAGCCGCCGACCCACTATATATGTGGCCGGCTGGCTATAGCCGCCGACATACTATATATGTGGCCGGCTGGCCGCCGACACACTATATATGTGACCGGCTGGCTATAGCCGCCGACCCACTCTATATGTGGCCGGCTGGCTATACCCGCCGATTCACTATATATGTGTCGGCTGGCTTTAGCCTCCGATTCACTATATATGTGGCCGGCTGGCTATAGCCGCCGACATACTATATATGTGGCCGGCTGGCCGCCGACACACTATATATGTGACCGGCTGGCTATAGCCGCCGACCGACTCTATATGTGGCCGGCTGGCTATACCCGCCGATTCACTATATATGTGTCGGCTGGCTATAGCCTCCGATTCACTATATATGTGTCGGCTGGCTATAGCCGCCGATTCACTATATATGTGTCGGCTGGCTAGCCTCCGATTCACTATATATGTGTCGGCTGGCTATAGCCGCCGATTCACTATATATGTGTCGGCTGGCTATAGCCGCCGATTCACTATATATGTGTCGGCTGGCTATAGCCGCCGATTCACTATATATGTGTCGGCTGGCTATAGCCGCCGATTCACTATATATGTGTCGGCTGGCTATAGCCGCCGATTCACTATATATGTGGCCGGCTGGCTATAGCCGCCGACCCACTATATATGTGGCCGGCTGGCTATAGCCGCCGACCCACTATATATGTGGCCGGCTGGCTATAGCCGCCGACCCACTATATATGTGGCCGGCTGGCTATAGCCGCCGACCCACTATATATGTGGCCGGCTGGCTATAGCCGCCGACATACTATATATGTGGCCGGCTGGCCGCCGACACACTATATATGTGACCGGCTGGCTATAGCCGCCGACCCACTCTATATGTGGCCGGCTGGCTATACCCGCCGATTCACTATATATGTGTCGGCTGGCTATAGCCTCCGATTCACTATATATGTGGCCGGCTGGCTATAGCCGCCGACATACTATATATGTGGCCGGCTGGCCGCCGACACACTATATATGTGACCGGCTGGCTATAGCCGCCGACCGACTCTATATGTGGCCGGCTGGCTATACCCGCCGATTCACTATATATGTGTCGGCTGGCTATAGCCTCCGATTCACTATATATGTGTCGGCTGGCTATAGCCGCCGATTCACTATATATGTGTCGGCTGGCTATAGCCGCCGATTCACTATATATGTGTCGGCTGGCTAGCCTCCGATTCACTAGATATGTGTCGGCTGGCTATAGCCGCCGATTCACTATATATGTGTCGGCTGGCTATAGCCGCCGATTCACTATATATGTGTCGGCTGGCTATAGCCGCCGATTCACTATATATGTGTCGGCTGGCTATAGCCGCCGATTCACTATATATGTGTCGGCTGGCTATAGCCGCCGATTCACTATATATGTGTCGTCTGGCTATAGCCGCCGATTCACTATATATGTATGTGCCGGCTGGCTATAGCCGCCGATTCACTATATATGTGTCGGCTGGCTATACCCGCCGATTCACTATAAGTATATGTGTCGGCTGGCTATAGCCTCCGATTCACTATATATGTGTCGGCTGGCTATAGCCGCCGATTCACTATATATGTGTCGTCTGGCTATAGCCGCCGATTCACTATATATGTATGTGCCGGCTGGCTATAGCCGCCGATTCACTATATATGTGTCGGCTGGCTATACCCGCCGATTCACTATATATGTGTCGGCTGGCTATAGCCGCCGATTCACTATATATGTGTCGGCTGGCTATAGCCGCCGATTCACTATATATGTGTCGGCTGGCTATAGCCGCCGATTCACTATATATGTGTCGGCTGGCTATAGCCTCCGATTCACTATATATGTGTCGGCTGGCTATAGCCGCCGATTCACTATATATGTGTCGGCTGGCTATAGCCGCCGATTCACTATATATGTGTCGGCTGGCTATAGCCGCCGATTCACTATATATGTGTCGGCTGGCCATAGCCGCCGATTCACTGTATATGTGGTCGGCTGGCTATAGCCGACGAACCACTATATATGTGTCGGCTGGCTATAGCCGCCGATTCACTATATATGTGTCGGCTGGCTATAGCCGCCGATTCACTATATATGTATGTGCCGGGTGGCTATAGCCGCCGATTCACTATATATGTGTCGGCTGGCTAAAGCCGCCGATTCACTATATATGTGTCGGCTGGCTATAGCCGCCGATTCACTATATATGTATGTGCCGGCTGGCTATAGCCGCCGATTCACTATATATGTGTCGGCTGGCCATAGCCGCCGATTCACTGTATATGTGGTCGGCTGGCTATAGCCGACGAACCACTATATATGTGTCGGCTGGCTATAGCCGCCGATTCACTATATATGTGTCGGCTGGCCATAGCCGCCGATTCACTGTATATGTGGTCGGCTGGCTATAGCCGACGAACCACTATATATGTGTCGGCTGGCTATAGCCGCCGATTCACTATATATGTGTCGGCTGGCTATAGCCGCCGATTCACTATATATGTGTCGGCTGGCTATAGCCGCCGACACACTATATATGTGGCCGGCTGGCTATAGCCGCCGACACACTATATATGTGGCCGGCTGGCTATAGCCGCCGACATACTATATATGTGGTCGGCTGGCTATAGCCGACGAACCACTATATATGTGTCGGCTGGCTATAGCCGCCGATTCACTATATATGTGTCGGCTGGCTATAGCCGCCGATTCACTATATATGTGTCGGCTGGCTATAGCCGCCGACACACTATATATGTGACCGGCTGGCTATAGCCGCCGACCGACTCTATATGTGGCCGGCTGGCTATACCCGCCGATTCACTATATATGTGTCGGCTGGCTATAGCCTCCGATTCACTATATATGTGTCGGCTGGCTATAGCCGCCGATTCACTATATATGTGTCGGCTGGCTATAGCCGCCGATTCACTATATATGTGTCGGCTGGCTATAGCCGCCGATTCACTATATATGTGTCGGCTGGCTATAGCCGCCGATTCACTATATATGTGTCGGCTGGCTATAGCCGCCGACACACTATATATGTGGCCGGCTGGCTATAGCCGCCGACACACTATATATGTGGCCGGCTGGCTATAGCCGCCGACATACTATATATGTGGCCGGCTGGCCGCCGACACACTATATATGTGACCGGCTGGCTATAGCCGCCGACCCACTCTATATGTGGCCGGCTGGCTATACCCGCCTATTCACTATATATGTTTCGGCTGGCTATAGCCTCCGATTCACTATATATGTGTCGGCTGGCTATGGCCGCCGATTCACTATATATGTGTCGGCTGGCTATAGCCGCCGATTCACTATATATGTGTCGTCTGGCTATAGCCGCCGATTCACTATATATGTATGTGCCGGCTGGCTATAGCCGCCGATTCACTATATATGTATGTGCCGGCTGGCTATAGCCGCCGATTCACTATATATGTGTCGGCTGGCTATAGCCGCCGATTCACTATATATGTGTCGGCTGGCTATAGCCGCCGATTCACTATATATGTGTCGGCTGGCTATAGCCGCCGATTCACTATATATGTGTCGGCTGCCTATAGCCTCCGATTCACTATATATGTGTCGGCTGGCTATAGCCGCCGATTCACTATATATGTGTCGGCTGGCTATAGCCGCCGATTCACTATATATGTGTCGGCTGGCTATAGCCGCCGATTCACTATATATGTGTCGGCTGGCTATAGCCGCCGATTCACTGTACATGTGTCGGCTGGCTATAGCCGCCGATTCACTGTACATGTGGCCGGCTGGCTATAGCCGCCGATTCACTATATATGTGTCGGCTGGCTATAGCCGCCGATTCACTATATATGTGTCGGCTGGCCATAGCCGCCGATTCACTGTATATGTGGTCGGCTGGCTATAGCCGACGAACCACTATATATGTGTCGGCTGGCTATAGCCGCCGATTCACTATATATGTGTCGGCTGGCTATAGCCGCCGATTCACTATATATGTGTCGGCTGGCTATAGCCGCCGACACACTATATATGTGGCCGGCTGGCTATAGCCGCCGACACACTATATATGTGGCCGGCTGGCTATAGCCGCCGACATACTATATATGTGGCCGGCTGGCTATAGCCGCCGACCGACTCTATATGTGGCCGGCTGGCTATACCCGCCGATTCACTATATATGTGTCGGCTGGCTATAGCCTCCGATTCACTATATATGTGTCGGCTGGCTATAGCCGCCGATTCACTATATATGTGTCGGCTGGCTATAGCCGCCGACACACTATATATGTGACCGGCTGGCTATAGCCGCCGACCGACTCTATATGTGGCCGGCTGGCTATACCCGCCGATTCACTATATATGTGTCGGCTGGCTATAGCCTCCGATTCACTATATATGTGTCGGCTGGCTATAGCCGCCGATTCACTATATATGTGTCGGCTGGCTATAGCCGCCGATTCACTATATATGTGTCGGCTGGCTATAGCCGCCGATTCACTATATATGTGTCGGCTGGCTATAGCCGCCGACACACTATATATGTGGCCGGCTGGCTATAGCCGCCGACACACTATATATGTGGCCGGCTGGCTATAGCCGCCGACATACTATATATGTGGCCGGCTGGCCGCCGACACACTATATATGTGACCGGCTGGCTATAGCCGCCGACCCACTCTATATGTGGCCGGCTGGCTATACCCGCCTATTCACTATATATGTTTCGGCTGGCTATAGCCTCCGATTCACTATATATGTGTCGGCTGGCTATAGCCGCCGATTCACTATATATGTGTCGGCTGGCTATAGCCGCCGATTCACTATATATGTGTCGTCTGGCTATAGCCGCCGATTCACTATATATGTATGTGCCGGCTGGCTATAGCCGCCGATTCACTATATATGTATGTGCCGGCTGGCTATAGCCGCCGATTCACTATATATGTGTCGGCTGGCTATAGCCTCCGATTCACTATATATGTGTCGGCTGGCTATAGCCTCCGATTCACTATATATGTGTCGGCTGGCTATAGCCGCCGATTCACTATATATGTGTCGGCTGGCTATAGCCGCCGATTCACTATATATGTGTCGGCTGCCTATAGCCTCCGATTCACTATATATGTGTCGGCTGGCTATAGCCGCCGATTCACTATATATGTGTCGGCTGGCTATAGCCGCCGATTCACTATATATGTGTCGGCTGGCTATAGCCGCCGATTCACTATATATGTGTCGGCTGGCTATAGCCGCCGATTCACTGTACATGTGTCGGCTGGCTATAGCCGCCGATTCACTGTACATGTGGCCGGCTGGCTATAGCCGCCGATTCACTATATATGTGTCGGCTGGCTATAGCCGCCGATTCACTATATATGTGTCGGCTGGCTATAGCCGCCGATTCACTATATATGTGGCCGGCTGGCTATAGCCGCCGACCCACTATATATGTGGCCGGCTGGCTATAGCCGCCGACCCACTATATATGTGGCCGGCTGGCTATAGCCGCCGACATACTATATATGTGGCCGGCTGGCCGCCGACACACTATATATGTGACCGGCTGGCTATAGCCGCCGACCCACTCTATATGTGGCCGGCTGGCTATACCCGCCGATTCACTATATATGTGTCGGCTGGCTTTAGCCTCCGATTCACTATATATGTGGCCGGCTGGCTATAGCCGCCGACATACTATATATGTGGCCGGCTGGCCGCCGACACACTATATATGTGACCGGCTGGCTATAGCCGCCGACCGACTCTATATGTGGCCGGCTGGCTATACCCGCCGATTCACTATATATGTGTCGGCTGGCTATAGCCTCCGATTCACTATATATGTGTCGGCTGGCTATAGCCGCCGATTCACTATATATGTGTCGGCTGGCTAGCCTCCGATTCACTATATATGTGTCGGCTGGCTATAGCCGCCGATTCACTATATATGTGTCGGCTGGCTAAAGCCGCCGATTCACTATATATGTGTCGGCTGGCTATAGCCGCCGATTCACTATATATGTATGTGCCGGCTGGCTATAGCCGCCGATTCACTATATATGTGTCGGCTGGCTATAGCCGCCGATTCACTATATATGTGTCGGCTGGCTATAGCCGCCGATTCACTATATATGTATGTGCCGGGTGGCTATAGCCGCCGATTCACTATATATGTGTCGGCTGGCTATACCCGCCGATTCACTATATATGTGTCGGCTGGCTATAGCCTCCGATTCACTATATATGTGTCGACTGGCTATAGCCGCCGATTCACTATATATGTGTCGTCTGGCTATAGCCGCCGATTCACTATATATGTATGTGCCGGCTGGCTATAGCCGCCGATTCACTATATATGTGTCGGCTGGCTATAGCCGCCGATTCACTATATATGTGTCGGCTGGCTATAGCCGCCGATTCACTATATATGTGTCGGCTGGCTATAGCCGCCGATTCACTATATATGTGTCGGCTGGCTATAGCCTCCGATTCACTATATATGTGTCGGCTGGCTATAGCCGCCGATTCACTATATATGTGTCGGCTGGCTATAGCCGCCGATTCACTATATATGTGTCGGCTTGCTATAGCCGCCGATTCACTATATATGTGTCGGCTGGCCATAGCCGCCGATTCACTGTATATGTGGTCGGCTGGCTATAGCCGACGAACCACTATATATGTGTCGGCTGGCTATAGCCGCCGATTCACTATATATGTGTCGGCTGGCTATAGCCGCCGATTCACTATATATGTGTCGGCTGGCTATAGCCGCCGATTCACTATATATGTGTCGGCTGGCTATAGCCGCCGATTCACTGTATATGTGGTCGGCTGGCTATAGCCGACGAACCACTATATATGTGTCGGCTGGCTATAGCCGCCGATTCACTATATATGTATGTGTCGGCTGGCTATAGCCGCCGATTCACTGTACATGTGTCGGCTGGCTATAGCCGCCGATTCACTGTACATGTGGCCGGCTGGCTATAGCCGCCGATTCACTATATATGTGTCGGCTGGCTATAGCCGCCGATTCACTATATATGTGTCGGCTGGCTATAGCCGCCGATTCACTATATATGTGGCCGGCTGGCTATAGCCGCCGACCCACTATATATGTGTCGGCTGGCTATAGCCGCCGATTCACTATATATGTGTCGGCTGGCTATAGCCGCCGATTCACTATATATGTGTCGGCTGGCTATAGCCTCCGATTCACTATATATGGGTCGGCTGGCTATAGCCGCCGATTCACTATATATGTGTCGGCTGGCTATAGCCGCCGATTCACTATATATGTGTCGGCTTGCTATAGCCGCCGATTCACTATATATGTGTCGGCTGGCCATAGCCGCCGACATACTATATATGTGGCCGGCTGGCCGCCGACACACTATATATGTGACCGGCTGGCTATAGCCGCCGACCCACTCTATATGTGGCCGGCTGGCTATACCCGCCGATTCACTATATATGTGTCGGCTGGCTATAGCCTCCGATTCACTATATGTGTGGCCGGCTGGCTATAGCCGCCGACATACTATATATGTGGCCGGCTGGCCGCCGACACACTATATATGTGACCGGCTGGCTATAGCCGCCGACCGACTCTATATGTGGCCGGCTGGCTATACCCGCCGATTCACTATATATGTGTCGGCTGGCTATAGCCTCCGATTCACTATATATGTGTCGGCTGGCTATAGCCGCCGATTCACTATATATGTGTCGGCTGGCTATAGCCGCCGATTCACTATATATGTGTCGGCTGGCTATAGCCGCCGATTCACTATATATGTGTCGGCTGGCTATAGCCGCCGATTCACTATATATGTGTCGGCTGGCTATAGCCGCCGATTCACTATATATGTGTCGGCTGGCTATAGCCGCCGATTCACTATATATGTGTCGGCTGGCTATAGCCGCCGATTCACTATATATGTGTCGGCTGGCTATAGCCGCCGATTCACTATATATGTGTCGGCTGGCTATAGCCGCCGATTCACTATATATGTGTCGGCTGGCTATAGCCGCCGATTCACTATATATGTGTCGGCTGGCTATAGCCGCCGATTCACTATATATGTGTCGGCTGGCTATAGCCGCCGATTCACTATATATGTGTCGGCTGGCTATAGCCGCCGATTCACTATATATGTGTCGGCTGGCTATAGCCGCCGATTCACTATATATGTGTCGGCTGGCTATAGCCGCCGATTCACTATATATGTGTCGGCTGGCTATAGCCGCCGATTCACTATATATGTGTCGGCTGGCTATAGCCGCCGATTCACTATATATGTGTCGGCTGGCTATAGCCGCCGATTCACTATATATGTGTCGGCTGGCTATAGCCGCCGATTCACTATATATGTGTCGGCTGGCTATAGCCGCCGATTCACTATATATGTGTCGGCTGGCTATAGCCGCCGATTCACTATATATGTGTCGGCTGGCTATAGCCGCCGATTCACTATATATGTGTCGGCTGGCTATAGCCGCCGATTCACTATATATGTGTCGGCTGGCTATAGCCGCCGATTCACTATATATGTGTCGGCTGGCTATAGCCGCCGATTCACTATATATGTGTCGGCTGGCTATAGCCGCCGATTCACTATATATGTGTCGGCTGGCTATAGCCGCCGATTCACTATATATGTGTCGGCTGGCTATAGCCGCCGATTCACTATATATGTGTCGGCTGGCTATAGCCGCCGATTCACTATATATGTGTCGGCTGGCTATAGCCGCCGATTCACTATATATGTGTAGGCTGGCTATAGCCGCCGATTCACTATATATGTGTCGGCTGGCTATAGCCGCCGATCCACTATATATGTGTCGGCTGGCTATAGCCGCCGATTCACTATATATGTGTCGGCTGGCTATAGCCGCCGATTCACTATATATGTGTCGGCTGGCTATAGCCGCCGATTCACTATATATGTGTCGGCTGGCTATAGCCGCCGATTCACTATATATGTGTCGGCTGGCTATAGCCGCCGATTCACTATATATGTGTCGGCTGGCTATAGCCGCCGATTCACTATATACATATGTGTCGGCTGGCTATAGCCGCCGATTCACTATATACATATGTGTCGGCTGGCTATAGCCGCCGATTCACTATATATGTGTCGGCTGGCTATAGCCGCCGATTCACTATATATGTGTCGGCTGACTATAGCCGCCGATTCACTATATATGTGTCGGCTGGCTATAGCCGCCGATTCACTATATATGTGTCGGCTGGCTATAGCCGCCGATTCACTATATATGTGTCGGCTGGCTATAGCCTCCGATTCACTATATATGTGTCGGCTGGCTATAGCCGCCGATTCACTATATATGCGTCGGCTGGCTATAGCCGCCGATTCACTATATATGTGTCGGCTGGCTATAGCCGCCGATTCACTATATATGTGTCGGCTGGCTATAGCCGCCGATTCACTGTATATGTGGTCGGCTGGCTATAGCCGACGAACCACTATATATGTGTCGGCTGGCTATAGCCGCCGATTCACTATATATGTTTCGTCTGGCTATAGCCGCCAATTCACTATATATGTGTCGTCTGGCTATATCCGCCGATTCACTATATATGTATGTGCCGGCTGGCAATAGCCGCCGATTCAGTAAATATGTGTCGGCTGGCTATAGCCGCCGATTTACTATATATGTGTCGGCTGGCTATAGCCGCCGATTCACTATATATGTGTCGGCTGGCTATAGCCGCCGATTCACTATATATGTGTCGGCTGGCTATAGCCGCCGATTCACTATATATGTGTCGGCTGGCTATAGCCGCCGATTCACTATATATGTGTCGGCTGGCTATAGCCGCCGATTCACTATATATGTGTCGGCTGGCTATAGCCGCCGATTCACTATATATGTGTCGGCTGGCTATAGCCGCCGATTCACTATATATGTGTCGGCTGGCTATAGCCGCCGATTCACTATATATGTGTCGGCTGGCTATAGCCGCCGATTCACTATATATGTGTCGGCTGGCTATAGCCGCCGATTCACTATATATGTGTCGGCTGGCTATAGCCGCCGATTCACTATATATGTGTCGGCTGGCTATAGCCGCCGATTCACTATATATGTGTCGGCTGGCTATAGCCGCCGATTCACTATATATGTGTCGGCTGGCTATAGCCGCCGATTCACTATATATGTGTCGGCTGGCTATAGCCGCCGATTCACTGTATATGTGATCGGCTGGCTATAGCCGACGAACCACTATATATGTGTCGGCTGGCTATAGCCGCCGATTCACTATATATGTGTCGGCTGGCTATAGCCGCCGATTCACTATATATGTGGCCGGCTGGCTATAGCCGCCGACCCACTATATATGTGGCCGGCTGGCTATAGTCGCCGACCCACTATATATGTATGTGGCCGGCTGGGTATAGCCGCCGATTCACTATAAATGTGTCGGCTGGCTATAGCCGCCGAATCACTATATATGTGTCGGCTGGCCATAGCCGCCGATTCACTGTATATGTGGCCGGCTGGCTATAGCCGCCGAACCACTATATATGTGGCCGGCTGGCTATAGCCGCCGATTTACTATATATGTGTTGGCTGGCTATAGCCGCCGGTTCACTATATATGTGTCGGCTGGCTATAGCCGCCGATTCACTATATATGTGTCGGCTGGCTATAGCCGCCGATTCACTATATATGTGTCGGCTGGCTATAGCCGCCGATTCACTATATATGTGTCGGCTGGCTATAGCCTCCGATTCACTATATGTGTGTCGGCTGGCTATAGCCGCCGATTCACTATATATGCGTCGGCTGGCTATAGCCGCCGATTCACTATATATGTGTCGGCTGGCTATAGCCGCCGATTCACTATATATGTGTCGGCTGGCTATAGCCGCCGATTCACTGTATATGTGGTCGGCTGGCTATAGCCGACGAACCACTATATATGTGTCGGCTGGCTATAGCCGCCGATTCACTATATATGTGTCGTTTGGCTATAGCCGCCGATTCACTATATATGTGTCGTCTGGCTATAGCCGCCGATTCACTATATATGTATGTGCCGGCTGGCTATAGCCGCCGATTCACTATACATATATGTATGTGTCGGCTGGCTATAGCCGCCGATTCACTATATATGTGTCGGCTGGCTATAGCCGCCGATTCACTATATATGTGTCGGCTGGCTCTAGCCGCCGATTCACTATATATGTGTCGGCTGGCTATAACCGCCGATTCACTATATATGTGTCGGCTGGCTATAGCCGCCGATTCACTATATATGTGTCGGCTGGCTATAGCCGCCGATTCACTATATATGTGTCGGCTGGCTATAGCCGCCGATTCACTATATATGTGTCGGCTGGCTATAGCCGCCGATTCACTATATATGTGTCGGCTGGCTATAGCCGCCGATTCACTATATATGTGGCCGGCTGGCTATAGCCGCCGACCCACTATATATGTGGCCGGCTGGCTATAGTCGCCGACCCACTATATATGTGGCCGGCTGGCTATAGCCGCCGATTCACTATATATGTGTCGGCTGGCTATAGGCGCCGATTCACTGTATATGTGGCCGGCTGGCTATAGCCGCCGAACCACTATATGTGTGTCGGCTGGCTATAGCCGCCGATTCACTATATATGTGTCGGCTGGCTATAGCCGCCGATTCACTATATATGTGGCCGGCTGGCTATAGCCGCCGACCCACTATATATGTGGCCGGCTGGCTATAGTCGCCGACCCACTATATATGTGGCCGGCTGGCTATAGCCGCCGATTCACTATAAATGTGTCGGCTGGCTATAGCCGCCGAACCACTATATATGTGTCGGCTGGCTATAGCCGCCGATTCACTATACATGTGTCGGCTGGCTATAGCCGCCGATTCACTATATATGTATGTGTCGGCTGGCTATAGCCGCCGATTCACTATATATGTGTCGGCTGGCTATAGCCGCCGATTCACTATATATGTGTCGGCTGGCTATAACCGCCGATTCACTATATATGTGTCGGCTGGCTATAGCCGCCGATTCGCTATGTACATATGTGGCCGGCTGGCTATGGCCGCCGAACCACTGTATATGTGGCCGGCTGGCTATAGCCGCCGATTCACTATATATGTGTAGGCTGGCTATAGCCGCCGATTCACTATATATGTATGTGCCGGCTGGCTATAGCCGCCGATTCACTATATATGTGTCGGCTGGCTATAGCCGCCGATTTACTATATATGTGTCGGCTGGCTATAGCCGCCGATTCACTATATATGTGTTGGCTGGCTATAGCCGCCGAATCACTATATATGTGTCGGCTGGCTATAGCCGCCGATTCACTATATATGTGTCGGCTGGCTATAGCGGCCGATTCACTATACATATATGTTTCGGCTGGCTATAGCCTCCGATTCACTATATATGTGTCGGCTGGCTATAGCCGCCGACCCACTCTATATGTGGCCGGCTGGCTATACCCGCCGATTCACTATATATGTGTCGGCTGGCTATAGCCTCCGATTCACTATATATGTGTCGGCTGGCTATAGCCGCCGATTCACTATATATGTGTCGGCTGGCTATAGCCGCCGATTCACTATATATGTGTCGGCTGGCTATAGCCGCCGATTCACTATATATGTGTCGGCTGGGTGTAGCCGCCGATTCACTATATATGTGTCGGCTGGCTATAGCCTCCGATTCACTATATATGTGTCGGCTGGCTAAAGCCGCCGATTCACTATATATGTGTCGGCTGGCTATAGCCGCCGATTCACTATATATGTGTCGGCTGGCTGTAGCCGCCGATTCACTATATATGCGTCCGCTGGCTATAGCCGCCGATTCACTATATATGTGTCGGCTGGCTATAGCCGCTGATTCACTATATATGTGTCGGCTGGCTATAGCCGCCGATTCACTATATGTGTCGTCTGGCTATAGCCGCCGATTCACTATATATGTATGTGCCGGCTGGCTATAGCCGCCGATTCACTATATTTGTGTCGGCTGGCTATACCCGCCGATTCACTTTATATGTGTCGGCTGGCTATAGCCTCCGATTCACTATATATGTGTCGGCTGGCTATAGCCGCCGATTCACTATATATGTGTCGGCTGGCTATAGCCGCCGATTCACTATATAAATTAATTAATTATAAAATTAATTTTCTTAATAAAAAATATTTTTTTTTAAGAAAATTAATTTTATAATTAATTAATTGGCGCCCGAGCAGGGACCACAAGGGAAGTGAAAGTGTTAAAGTAAAAGTATCGACGTTTAAAGTGAAAGTATCGGGATAACAGGCTAGTAGGCCAACCCCGCGGAAAATTTTTTTTTTTCCCTCCTCTTTTTTCTCCCTTGTGGTTATCCGCGATCGCGAGTGGTGAAAGCAGCAAAGGCTGCAAGGGCCCCTTAGTAGCTCCAATGTTGGGACAAACCGGAAGCTCGATAGAGCTAGCCGCACCACCCGGTCAATAAACCGGTCAGCAACCCCGTGAAACAAATTGCAGCTCCAAAAGAACATCATGCCAGCGTCTACGGATTTAGTAATAAGTTTAATGTAAGTACATCAAGTGTTATTAAGTGCAAGTTAGCGGAAAACAAATATTGATATTAATAACATAAATTTCGCAAAGTGAATTAGTAATTAGTTGAAATTAATAGATCGTTCGAGAAAAGAAATTGGAATTTTACAGGAATACCAATAAAGAAATATTAGAATTTATTTTTAGTTTAAAGAAGAGTAATTAAGTAAAAAAAATGTTAACACATCGATAACAACATTAAATAAATAGTTGTAAAGCCAATTGAATTAATTAAGATTTAACGGGTATTATTGAACGAATTGATTACCAATAAATAAATTAGTAAAATATTGGGAATTAGTCCTATTTCGAAAATCAACAAGGAGATTACATTTTTTTCCCTCCATTGAATATTACTATTTTTAAGCCTTATTAAACTAAAATTTTTTTTTTTTACTGGTCAAATTATTATTTTCCCTTGATCTCAAAATGCCAACTACAAGAAGCCAAGCAGACCAGCTATCTGCCGCTCAACCCGTGCAAGGAAACCTAACTGTCAATCCTCTTGCTGTTAATACAGCACAACCTTCAAACACCATTCCCCCCTCCTTGCCATCCCACGATGCGAATCAATCGTTCCAATCAACCTCATCCCGCGTTGAGGCCCAAGGGGTAAGATCCACTCCCGAATTTGAATCATTAGTAAGCTCCATCGCTAAGCGTGTCTTTGAACAACAGGGAAAAACCCTCCTCGAAAGTATATTGAAACCAACCGCACACCGTTTTTCTGGAACAGACCAGAAGATTTTCCCCGAATATCACCATCAATTGGAAGACCTGGAGAGGGTACCTGACATTGTGCGTTGTCTAAGGACGATCTCTGGTGATCCCGCTGAATTTTCCTCGTAGAGGAAAAGCGTGGACCGTGTTCTGGGCATTTACGAGCACATCAGAGGAACTCCGAAATACTACGGAATCCTCAATGTGGTACGCAATAAAATTGTTGGACAGGCTGACGCCGCATTAGAGTCATACAACACACCCCTTAACTGGGAGAGCATAGCAAGCTGTCTCACAATGCATTACGCAGACAAGCGTGATGTAACGACTCTCGAATGCCAAATGACGCAGCTGACGCAAGGCGGTCGCTCCATACAGCAATTTTACCAAGCGGTCAATTCACAACTAACGCTCATAATTAATAAGATTGCGTGTATGGATATAAGTCAAGAATCGATGCGACTCTTGACCTAAACCTATAGGGACAAGGCGCTCGATACCTTCATAAGAGGCCTAAAAGTCAATTTGTCAGATCTGTTGGGCATGAAGGAACCGACAGATCTACCCCAGGCATTGCACCTTTGCCTTAAGATCGAAAACCAGAACTATCGATCCCAACGCGCTCATTTCAATCAAGGAGCAGGTAGGAAACCATTTACACCGCAGCCACCTCGTTTGCAAATTCCACATCAAAGACTTCCACAGCAACCAAATCCTCAAGGCAATTTTAACAGAGCTTTCAGACCACCACAGCCAAATTACCCCACATATGCGGCTCCTATTCAACAATACCATTCTTATGGCTACCGTTCAAACTTTAATCCTACCCCACAACCCCATAATCCAAATAACTTTCGACCAAACCCTTTTCAAACCGCAAGGCCTTTTGCCAACCAAACCCTAATCAGGACTGAAGCACTAAACCAAGGACGAAATAATCAGACTGGAAACAACACTAATCGATACCGTCAAACTAACTTTAATCCGGTAAAACCCGAACCCTCATTCCAACAGTCATCAATGACCCAACGTCCAAAGCAGCAAAACTACCATATTCATCCCACCTTAAACCACGAACAGTCGACTTCTGCCACGTACTTCCCAGAACGTGCAAATTTAGAAGGAGATCCAGAAACTCCACTTTATGAGGAGTACCCTCAGGATAATCTCCCATCCTTCAGTAATCAGCAGCCAGATGAAAACCAACCAGAGCACTCGTCCTATGAATATCCAATAGAGCAACCATCAGAGTATAATAATATCCATTTTTTAGACTAAACGATTCTTCGCTGCCTTACTTTGAATGTAAGACGAGAAGCGGAGAAATCCTGAAATTCCTAATCGACACAGGCTCAAGCAAAAACTATATTAAACCTGATTTAGTAAGAAAACCCATTCCCAACAGCCAAACCTTTTACGCTAAATCTATAGCAGGTGACGTCCAGGTTAGCCACCATACTTTCGTAAACCTTTTCGGTTTAAATCACATCAAAATTAAATTCTTCATCCTTCCTACCCTCGAAACCTTTCATGGAATACTAGGTAACGATAGTTTGAAGGAACTATCGGCAGTAATCCATTCAAAGGAGAACTACATGACTATCCTTCACAAGATGCAGATTAGAATCAAACAACAGATATCACCCTCTGTCAATTCTATCGATATCAATACTGATCACCTATCGCCCCAACAAAAATATCTATTAACCTCGGCCTTTAGTAAACATAGGAACTTATTTTCAGAACCAGAAGAGAAACTTACTTATACGACGAAAGTCGTTGCAGATATAAGGACCTTCACTGACGACCCTGTTTATACTCGTCACTATCCTTTTCCCATGTCACTAAAATCGGAAGTTGAAAGTCAGGTTCAAAAGCTGCTCGAGGACGGCATAATAAGACCTTCACGGTCTCCGTATAATTCTCCTGTGTGGATCGTGCCTAAGAAGCCGGACTCAACTGGAGCAAAACAGTTTAGGATGGTAGTGGACTACAGGAAGTTGAACTCAGTTACGATCGCCGACCGATATCCGATCCCGGAAATAAATGAAGTGATTGCCCAGCTAGGAGAGAATAAATTCTTCTCCGTTCTCGATTTGAAAAGTGGCTTCCACCAGATTCCACTAAAGGAATCTGATATCGAGAAGACAGCTTTCTCCATAAACTTTGGAAAGTATGAATTTACACGTTTGCCATTCGGATTAAAAAATGCTCCATCCATTTTCCAACGAACAGTCGACGATATTTTACATAAAAATATCGGAAGATGTTGCTACGTGTACATAGATGACATCATCATCTTTAGCAAGGATGAGATCCAGCATTCCAGGGATATCGAGGAAATTTTTGACACCTTAAGCAGGGCAAATATGAAGGTCCAGTTGGACAAATGCCACTTCTTCAAATCAGATGTGGAGTTCCTAGGCTTCATCATCTCTCCGGAAGGTGTGAAAACAAATCCCGCCAAGGTTCAATCTATTTCAAACTTCCCAGTCCCAAAAACTCTAAAGGAACTCAGATCTTTCCTGGGTCTGTCGGGCTATTATCGTCGTTTTATTAAAGACTATGCGAAACTCGCAAAGCCTCTGACAGTCCTTCTAAGAGGAGAAGAGGGACGCGTATCTAAAAACCAATCCTCCAAATTGTCAATACTACTCAATAGAGAAGCTCTCGAATCATTTAATAAGCTAAAAAACTCCCTCATTTCCAAAGACCTACTTCTATCCTACCCCGATTTCAACCAACCCTTTGATCTCACAACCGACGCATCTGATTTCGCGCTTGGCGCAGTACTTGAACAGGATAAGAAACCAATCGCATTCATATCAAGAACGCTAAGCAAGACGGAGGAAAATTACGCGGTGAATGAAAAGGAAATGCTTGCCATCGTGTGGGCACTGGGTTCGTTCCGGAACTACCTTTACGGTCGTACTAAAGTCAGGATTTTTACCGACCACCAACCGCTCACCTTTGCATTGAGCAATAGAAATAACAATAGCAAAATGAAAAGGTGGAAGGCGATACTAGAAGAATATAATCATGAACTAGTATATAAGCCTGGACGGACGAACGTAGTCGCGGACGCTCTATCCAGACCCCCGCAAACCTCCAAGATCCATACTTTAACTGTCACCCAACATAGCGAACAGAGTCCTTCACATAATTCCATACAATGCGTACGGGTTCCCATTAACGCATTCAAAAACCAAATCATCCTGAAAACAGATGCTATCCCCAGTCAGACTTTTAATATCATTTTTCCGACATATCATAGGCATGTCATCACCGAACCCAAATTCAATCATGAAAATCTCGAACAAATTCTCAAGAAAATCTTAAATCCTTCCGTAATCAATTGTATTAAAGCAGAGGAATATGTCAATAGCATTATCCAAGAATTATACGTTTCCCACTTCAGTAATTACAAAGTAAGATTCACCGTTGCACAAGTTCACACACAAATCATTCAGCCTCCACCGAGATCCTCAAGTGCATCGTCAAGTTACACCGTTGCACAAGTTCACACACAAATCATTCAGCCTCCACCGAGATCCTCAAGTGCATCGTCAAGTTACACCGTTGCACGCCCACATCTAGTGACATCGTTTCTAACTTGCTTCAAAGCGAATAGCCAAGTTAGCATCCAGACATCCGGATCACCCAACACCACGCCGCATTCCATCACGTATTGTTCGCCAGTGTCATCCGACCCTTTATCATCGCCGCTGCATTACGACACGCCGTTCATCTGCGACCAGGCAAATAGTATTTAAGGTAGAGTAAGATAAATTTAAGTTTGAGTTTGTAATCAGTTGTAAGGGGGCACGCTGCCCGAATAAAAAATATTTTTTTTTAAGAAAATTAATTTTATAATTAATTAATTTATATGTTTCGGCTGGCTATAGCCTCCGATTCACTATATATGTGTCGGCTGGCTATAGCCGCCGATTCACTATATATGTGTCGGCTGGCTATAGCCGCCGATTCACTGTATATGTGTCGGCTGGCTATAGCCGCCGATTCACTGTATATGTGTCGGCTGGCTATAGCCGCCGATTCACTATATATGTGTCGGCTGGCTATAGCCGCCGATTCACTGTATATGTGGTCGGCTGGCTATAGCCGACGAACCACTATATATGTGTCGGCTGGCTATAGCCGCCGATTCACTATATATGTGTCGGCTGGCTATAGCCGCCGATTCACTATATATGTGGCCGGCTGACTATAGCCGCTGACCCACTATATATGTGGCCGGCTGGCTATAGTCGCCGACCCACTCACTATATATGTGGCCGGCTGGCTATAGCCGCCGACCCACTATATATGTGTCGGCTGGCTATAGCCGCCGACACACTATATATGTGGCCGGCTGGGTATAGCCGTCGACATACTATATATGTGGCCGGCTGGCCGCCGACACACTATATATGTGACCGGCTGGCTATAGCCGCCGACCCACTCTATATGTGGCCGGCTGGCTATACCCGCCGATTCACTATATATGTATGTGTCGGCTGGCTATAGCCTCCGATTCACTATATATGTGTCGGCTGGCTATAGCCGCCGATTCACTATATATGTGTCGGCTGGCTATAGCCGCCGATTCACTATATATGTGTCGGCTGGCTATAGCCGCCGATTCACTATATATGTGTCGGCTGGCTATAGCCTCCGATTCACTATATATGTGTCGGCTGGCTATAGCCGCCGATTCACTATATATGTATGTGTCGGCTGGCTATAGCCGCCGATTCACTGTATATGTGTCGGCTGGCTATAGCCGCCGATTCACTATATATGTGTCGGCTGGCTATAGCCGCCGATTCACTGTATATGTGGTCGGCTGGCTATAGCCGACGAACCACTATATATGTGTCGGCTGGCTATAGCCGCCGATTCACTATATATGTGTCGGCTGGCTATAGCCGCCGATTCACTATATATGTGTCGGCTGGCTATAGCTGCCGATTCACTATATATGTGGCCGGCTGGCTATAGCCGCCGACCCACTATATATGTGGCCGGCTGGCTATAGTCGCCGACCCACTATATATGTGGCCGGCTGGCTATAGCCGCCGATTCACTATATATGTGGCCGGCTGGCTATAGCCGCCGACCCACTATATATGTGTCGGCTGGCTATAGCCGCCGACACACTATATATGTGACCGGCTGGCTATAGCCGCCGACCCACTCTATATGTGGCCGGCTGGCTATACCCGCCGATTCACTATATATGTGTCGGCTGGCTATAGCCTCCGATTCATTATATATGTGTCGGCTGGCTATAGCCGCCGATTCACTATATATGTGTCGGCTGGCTATAGCCGCCGATTCACTATATATGTATGTGTCGGCTGGCTATAGCCGCCGATTCACTATATATGTGTCGGCTGGCTATAGCCTCCGATTCACTATATATGTGTCGGCTGGCTATAGCCGCCGATTCACTATATATGTGTCGGCTGGCTATAGCCGCCGATTCACTATATATGTGTTGGCTGGCTGTAGCCGCCGATTCACTATTTATGTGTCCGCTGGCTATAGCCGCCGATTCACTATATATGTGTCGGCTGGCTATAGCCGCCGATTCACTATATATGTGTCGGCTGGCTATAGCCGCTGATTCACTATATATGTGTCGGCTGGCTATAGCCGCCGATTCACTATATATGTGTCGGCTGGCTATAGCCGCCGATTCACTATATATGTTTGTGCCGGCTGGCTATAGCCGCTGATTCACTATATATGTGTCGGCTGGCTATAGCCGCCGATTCACTATATACATATGTGTCGGCTGGCTATAGCCGCCTATTCACTATATATGTTTGTGCCGGCTGGCTATAGCCGCTGATTCACTATATATGTGTCGGCTGGCTATACCCGCCGATTCACTATATATGTGTCGGCTGGCTATAGCCTCCGATTCACTATATATGTGTCGGCTGGCTATAGTCGCCGATTCACTATATATGTGTCGGCTGGCTATAGCCGCCGATTCACTATATATGTTTCGGCTGGCTATAGCCTCCGATTCACTATATATGTGTCGGCTGGCTATAGCCGCCGATTCACTATATAAATTATTTTACACAACCGTGGTGCTTCGTTTTCAGTCTATGACTGCCCTTTATTTTTCGTATTTCTTAAATCTACCTTAATGTGATATTCGATCGCTATGCTTATTCGGCAATGTGTAGAAAAAGTGTGATGTGGGAAAGGAAATGTGTGAAGTGCAGAATGTAGTGTGAAAGGAAATATGATGTGTGTGCAATTGCCTGGCAGTGGGTCGTGTGGCGGAAATATTACTGAAGTAATGAAGGTCATCGCTGTTTTGGGCTTTTGACCTTAACTCCTCCCCTCCTTAAGATTGAACGTCCTCGTTCAATATTTGGCTTAAACGCATTTTCAAATTGTCATTATCGATTGATGTTCTGATTGTAATGGGATCGGTTTTAGTAGTAACATTAATTTTTCTTGGTTTTACTTTGACATAAAGTAAAATAAGAATAAACATTATGAGTGTTCCAACAACACCATACAATATCCAATTGTTCGTTTCCAATGAAGTGCTAACTTCTTTAATTTTTTCGTTGTTAATGAAGTGCAACTTATGTAAGAAAGGCAACGATATTTTTTCGTTGAAAACAACTTCTTCTAACATTGTCTTCTTTGGAGCTGGCAGATGAACTATATCGGCTGGCTGCTTTGCATGATATTCTTTCCCATTTATTACAATTGCGTCTTCGAATGTTATTAGAAACGATCCGTTCAATCCGAGGTGCTGGCCTTTGTCTTGAATGGTGATGTTTTTACCCCTGGCGATAATCAATCCATCCGCAACCACTTCGATGTTGTCCAGATGATAGGCGTGCGTTGTTGGGCAATGAGCTGTGTGATTGTTTAGGAGTTGTGAGAGGCAAGAGTTTTGGTGATCTAATTGACAGTAGTAACGGAGTGGTGTTTTTGTACATGTTTTAAGAGGAAAGAAATTGGTGTGACAGTTTGCCGATAAATTTGATTCTAAATCTATAATTCTATCATTATGAATAACAGGAGCAATTTGGAAAATTTTACATATTTGTTCAATTTTTGAATCTTAACTAAATATACAAGAGTTTTATTTTGATAATACATTTTGACATCAGCGACATTGAATAAGTCGTACAATTCAGTTGTAATACTTTCTTTAATTTTAACTAGTTCTATTTCTTCAATATTTAGAATTAACGGGTTAACAATATTGTTTTTTGCTAAAATTAATGAATAAATGTTATTATTTAAATCGTCTATTGCAATCCTATTTCTTTTTGATATTATTGTATATAACGACTCACAATCATCAGCTGGAAAGTATTTGTGAATCGCATTAAGTTTGTTGATTCTGGCTGTAATTTCATCTAATTTAAGTTGAACTTGAGTGTTAATGTCAATTTGCCTATTATTAGATCTGATCAATTCATTTTCCTGCATTTTTAGTATCTCAAAATCGCGGTGGTCTGGTGTACCTGCTATAAATTTGATGGTGGATCCTATAAAATCTATGGCTCGTCGGGTTCTAATAGGAGTTCTTAACAATTGAAATAAACGCTCAGTTTCTTTTATGTCTTCTTTCAATAATTCTTCACATCTTGTGCCCTTAAGCTTATTCAATATATTTATATTTTGGGTCATAATATCTTGGATAAATGAAAGATTTGTAACGTGTTTCAGATAGAAAAAGTCTCGATAAATAGCGACACTGCCTGTTGGTATGGGAATAAATAGGGCTGAAGAGTAGTCAGCAATCCTTGCAGAGCATAGCGATATTTGAACTAGTCTAGAAAGAAAAAAAAATTATCTTAAATTATTTTTATGCGCTTGCCTTCCCTCGATCACTACTGCTGTTCCTAAATCTGCCTGAACTTTTTTCTGATTATATAATTTAGAAAGTTTATTTCCAATTCTTCTATTGGTTTTAAGGTATACTTTATCGCCTGGTTTATATTCTTTAGGTGATTTCCTACTATTGTGATATTTTAAATCATTAGCCTGTTTAGTTTTGAGTTTTGCTATAATTTCATTTTTCATTTCTACAGAAATATCATGAAAAATGTCTATGGGTTTGTAACCTGTAACTGAGTGAATTGTATTATTATATTTATGGGTAGATAACAGCATTAGTTCCACTGTGTCTGTATTGGATCCTTTCGTACATCTGGCAATTTCAGCAAGAGTGGAATGAAATCGTTCCACCTGTCCGTTGCTTTGACTATGGAGAGCTGGCACTGAATGTGTTGAAATATTGAACTCATTCTTTAATAACGCTTGAGTAGAAATGGATGTAAAAGCTCCTTCATTGTCTATTACAATGATCTTGGGATTTCGAAATATAGAAATAATTTCAATTAATGGGTTTCGTGTATCGGTAGAGTTTCTAGAAGGAATATGCTTTATAATGGCAAATTTAGAAAATTTGTCGATACAAGTAATGAAATAATTTTTACTTGTGTTATAAATGTCTACGTGAAGGATTTCTCCCACATAAGAGGGGATTGGTGTAATTCCAATCGGATGTTGTATTGGTCTGCGTTGATATTTATTCTCTTTACATATTCTGCAATTAGATGCATATGTTTTACATCTTTTTTTTAAGTTTGGAAAATAATATTCATCAATTATCTGTTTATAATTTTCATTCGGACCTCTGTGTGCTCTATTGTGCTCGTTTATAATTATTTCCTCTTGATCATCCTTGTTAAAAACATCGTGTACGAGTTTGGATGTGTGTCTCATTTTAACACTTGGAAATAAATGCATTATGGCATTTTGTATTTTGCCCAATGTTTTGAGATCACAGTAAATTCCATTGACTATGTCAATATTTAGAACGCATTTCATAATTTCTATTAATTCAGGTATTGTTGCAAATACTACTGTGTGCCTAACTTGTCTTTGGAAAAGCACCTTAACAATTTTAGTACTTTCGGGACCTTGACTAATGAAAATTTGATTTTTAAAGGTATTAATTGGATTTTTTACTGAAGTTATTACTTTCGTAAGAGATTCCTCACTGTGAACAGTTCTGTCTGAGCTAGATAGCGCATTCATGTGTTGACGAGATAACGCATCCGCCACTATATTATCTTTGCCTGGTTTGTAATGGAAAGTTGGAGAATATTCTTCGATGAATGCCCTCCATCTTTTAAGTTTGATATTTGGATTTTTATCTGATATTGCGAAAGTTAGTGGCTGGTGATCTGTGAATATATGAATATTAGGTGCACCATAAAGATAGTTCTTAAGAGTTCGCAATGCCCAAACGATTGCAAGCATTTCCCGTTCATTTGTCGCATAATTTTCCTCAGTTTTAGAAAGGGTGCGAGAAATCATAGTAATTGGTCTATTACCTTGGGAAAGCACAGCTCCAATCGCGTGAGATGATGCGTCTGTGGTCAACTCGAAAGGTTTACGATAATCAGGATATAAAAGCAAAACATCATCCGATGATAAAATATGTTTAATTCTGTTAAAAGCTCCTATAGCTTCTGCATCTAAGTGAATATGAACGGTCTTGGACTTATTCGTACCTATGTTACCATTTTCTCCCCTAAGATATCTCGTTAATGGTTTTGCTATCTGTGCATAATCCTTTATGAATCGCCGGTAGTAACCCGCTAATCCCAGAAAGGATCTTAATGCACGAAGTGTTTTTGGTACTGCATAGTTAACGATATCTTTAACTTTATTGGGACATGTTTTTATGCCATCGACAGATACTAAAAATCCAAGGAATTCCACCTCAGTACGAAAGAATTTACACTTTTCTGGTGAGATACGCATATTGGCTTCAAGTAATTTCGAAAATATGAGGTCAATATCTTTTAAATGTTTTTCTTTCGTTTCAGAAAAAATGATTACATCATCAATGTAAACATGACAATTCTTTCCTACATAGTCCCTCAGCACGTCATCGATTGCTCGTTGGAAAATGCTTGGAGCATTTTTTAAACCAAAGGGCAATCGACAGAATTCATACTTCCCATTATTAACTGCGAAGGCTGTCTTTTCTCTATCTTTTTCATTAAGAAGTATTTGGTGGAAACCTGATTTAAGGTCAATTGTGGAATAGTATTTTGATCGGCCTAAGTTGGCTAATATAACAGAAGTTTCGGGTATTGGATATCGGTCTGGAACTGTTTGTTCATTCAGCTTCCTAAAATCAAAAACGAGTCTGGATTTAGGGCTACCATCTTCATTAGTTCCTTTCTTGTTTACTACAAGTATGGGTGCGTTATAAGGAGAATGTGATGGACGTATGATTTCATCGTCAAGTAATCTTTTTATTTCATTATTAACGAATGGAGCAGCCGACATATTGTACGGCCTTGGTTTAGAATAGATAGGTTCCGCACTTATAGTTCTAATGGACGCTTTCACGTTAGTGTTGAATGGGAGCTTTTCCTTCGGCTGAGCGAAAACTTCCATATAATCTTTAATTAATTTATCAAAATCGCTTTTTACACTTTCAGGGATAGTTTCAGTATCGATTTTGATATTATTTACCTGTTCACATTCGTGTAACTTAAATTTCATTTTTCCATTATTATAAATCAACAAAGAATGTTTGGTATCGATATTTGCCTTTATTAAAGAGAGAAAATCATACCCGATGATTGCATCGAAAGTTTTCAACTGTGGTAAAATAAAGAAGGATGTAGTTATGCCACAAAAATGCATTTTACACTTATGTGTAATTTTGTTTTCGCCATTTATTGTTCTAACTACGAATGGTCTGTTGTTAGGAGTAATATTTTTTAAACTAGCAATATTTCTAATATAGTTCTTGGCTGTACCCGTATCGATTAAGATTTTCAATGTGATTGAATTGTTAAGTTTCTTTTCGATATAGGGTAGAGCCGAACTTATTCTAAAAAATTAATCGTGTCCTCAATTTCGGAGTCAGAATCTATATATTCCTCTTGATGTTCGGGATGTTTTTTATTTTTACTAACTTGAGACTGTAAGTTATTAATACGCTGGGTTTTAGCTATCGGCAATTTATCGGATTCACGCTCGCGTTTAAAGGGGTTATGGGAAACAATAGGATGGGATTTCCGTACGCTTACATTATGACGGCTTGGTGAAGAATTGGGTTGCAGTTGTGGTACTGCCATCCGTCGCGAATTGAATCGGAATTTAGAAGATGAAGGATCTACACTCATGTGGTCTTCTTCGGGCTCAGGTTGGTAATTACGAGTGTATTTGATTTGGGTTTTCGTAGGGACCGTTTGCGTTATAGTTCTATACTGCGGATGAGTACTTGGAAGAGAATTATTTAATCGAAACTGATTGTTATTGAAAGCTCTTGCGAAGTTGTATCTATTTTGATTCGCTTCAAGCTCTTGTGCTTTGGCTAGTGCTGAAGGTAAATCTTCGCAGCCGGCCGAAAAAAGGATGTTGCATATCGGCTTGTTAAGCCCAGAAATAAATACGCGAAGGGCATCTGCCCGATATTTTGAACTCAATGCAGCAATGAGCTCAGTATTTCCCGAATGTTCCATTGATATCTTATTTATAATTAACGTCAGATTCTTGTCAATTTCATCAAAATACTGGGGTATAGACATACGACCCTGACACAAGACACTCAATTGATTTTCTAAAATGTGAAGTGGACGTTTGTCAGAATAAGTATGATCTAAACGAGCAATTATGGCGTCAAAGTTGAGGACCGTATTAAATGAAGCCAGTATCAAGTCGGCAGATCCAACAATTTTATTTCGGATTATGGCCACAGCCTGATAATATCGTTCCGTCCCTTCATATGATTTGAAGAGTTCGATCGCACATTTAGCTGCTTGACGCCAAGAAATATATTTCGCACGTTCGCCAGAGAATTCTGGAAGGGATTTTACCAAATCCAGTGATATATGACAAGTTACGTTTGGAGCACTGACGGAAACAGGTTCGTAAGCAACGGCAGATACAGGAGATAAATTTACTGAATTCACTTTTTTTGTTAGTTCTTCAATCCTTACAGTCATATCACTATTCACGTTACGGTTCTCTATCATTAAATCATTCATTCGTTTCATGATGGAACTACATGCAGTTTCCACAGCAACTTCCACAGCTGATGATATAATTTGAGCAATATTTTCTGCCATGATTTGAATTAAATTCACTTACGCAATCAATATTTAATAACTTATCACTGAACTCCCACTAAACTAAACTAGAAAATTAACCTAATTTTACTGTTGATTGATCTTACAGTATGATGGTATTCATCGTCTTGCTGGTCCAGGTAGGGGTCCACTTTCTCCTTGGTAGATAAAGCAAGTTCGTTGGGAACTTTTTATTATTTTTTTGGTGATTTTTTTCAATTTAAAAACCGTCGCGTTTCTTGTGTGTAAGTACTCTATTGTCTTCCTACGGAGACTTTTGAAGCATACTTAGCGAAAATTTCGGGTGGGTGGGTGTATAAATTTTGTATATTTATTTGATATCCGTCGCGTTTTTTTGCGTACAATTGCTCTATTATCTTTCTATGAAGATTTTAGGAGCACGCAATACTTAGCGAAAATTACGTTGGGCGCCAATTATTTTACACAACCGTGGTGCTTCGTTTTCAGTCTATGACTGCCCTTTATTTTTCGTATTTCTTAAATCTACCTTAATGTGATATTCGATCGCTATGCTTATTCGGCAATGTGTAGAAAAAGTGTGATGTGGGAAAGGAAATGTGTGAAGTGCAGAATGTAGTGTGAAAGGAAATATGATGTGTGTGCAATTGCCTGGCAGTGGGTCGTGTGGCGGAAATATTACTGAAGTAATGAAGGTCATCGCTGTTTTGGGCTTTTGACCTTAACTTATATGTGTCGGCTGGCTATAGCCGCCGATTCACTATATATGTGTCGGCTGGCTATAGCCGCCGATTCACTATATATGTGTCGGCTGGCTATAGCCGCCGATTCACTATATATGTGTCGGCTGGCTATAGCCGCCGATTCACTATATATGTGTCGGCTGGCTATAGCCGCCGATTCACTATATATGTGTCGGCTGGCTATAGCCGCCGATTCACTATATATGTGTCGGCTGGCTATAGCCGCCGATTCACTATATATGTGTCGGCTGGCTATAGCCGCCGATTCACTATATATGTGTCGGCTGGCTATAGCCGCCGATTCACTATATATGTGTCGGCTGGCTATAGCCGCCGATTCACTATATATATGTCGGCTGGCTATAGCCGCCGATTCACTATATATGTGTCGGCTGGCTATAGCCGCCGATTCACTATATAAATTATTTTACACAACCGTGGTGCTTCGTTTTCAGTCTATGACTGCCCTTTATTTTTCGTATTTCTTAAATCTACCTTAATGTGATATTCGATCGCTATGCTTATTCGGCAATGTGTAGAAAAAGTGTGATGTGGGAAAGGAAATGTGTGAAGTGCAGAATGTAGTGTGAAAGGAAATATGATGTGTGTGCAATTGCCTGGCAGTGGGTCGTGTGGCGGAAATATTACTGAAGTAATGAAGGTCATCGCTGTTTTGGGCTTTTGACCTTAACTTATATGTGTCGGCTGGCTATAGCCGCCGATTCACTATATATGTGTCGGCTGGCTATAGCCGCCGATTCACTATATATGTGTCGGCTGGCTATAGCCGCCGATTCACTATATATGTGTCGGCTGGCTATAGCCGCCGATTCACTATATATGTGTCGGCTGGCTATAGCCGCCGATTCACTATATATGTGTCGGCTGGCTATAGCCGCCGATTCACTATATATGTGTCGGCTGGCTATAGCCGCCGATTCACTATATATGTGTCGGCTGGCTATAGCCGCCGATTCACTATATATGTGTCGGCTGGCTATAGCCGCCGATTCACTATATATGTGTCGGCTGGCTATAGCCGCCGATTCACTATATATGTGTCGGCTGGCTATAGCCGCCGATTCACTATATATGTGTCGGCTGGCTATAGCCGCCGATTCACTATATATGTGTCGGCTGGCTATAGCCGCCGATTCACTATATATGTGTCGGCTGGCTATAGCCGCCGATTCACTATATATGTGTCGGCTGGCTATAGCCGCCGATTCACTATATATGTGTCGGCTGGCTATAGCCGCCGATTCACTATATATGTGTCGGCTGGCTATAGCCGCCGATTCACTATATATGTGTCGGCTGGCTATAGCCGCCGATTCACTATATATGTGTCGGCTGGCTATAGCCGCCGATTCACTATATATGTGTCGGCTGGCTATAGCCGCCGATTCACTATATATATGTCGGCTGGCTATAGCCGCCGATTCACTATATATGTGTCGGCTGGCTATAGCCGCCGATTCACTATATATGTGTCGGCTGGCTATAGCCGCCGATTCACTATATATGTGTCGGCTGGCTATAGCCGCCGATTCACTATATATGTGTCGGCTGGCTATAGCCGCCGATTCACTATATATGTGTCGGCTGGCTATAGCCGCCGATTCACTATATATGTGTCGGCTGGCTATAGCCGCCGATTCACTATATATGTGTCGGCTGGCTATAGCCGCCGATTCACTATATATGTGTCGGCTGGCTATAGCCGCCGATTCACTATATATGTGTCGGCTGGCTATAGCCGCCGATTCACTATATATGTGTCGGCTGGCTATAGCCGCCGATTCACTATATATGTGTCGGCTGGCTATAGCCGCCGATTCACTATATATGTGTCGGCTGGCTATAGCCGCCGATTCACTATATATGTGTCGGCTGGCTATAGCCGCCGATTCACTATATATGTGTCGGCTGGCTATAGCCGCCGATTCACTATATATGTGTCGGCTGGCTATAGCCGCCGATTCACTATATATGTGTCGGCTGGCTATAGCCGCCGATTCACTATATATGTGTCGGCTGGCTATAGCCGCCGATTCACTATATATGTGTCGGCTGGCTATAGCCGCCGATTCACTATATATGTGTCGGCTGGCTATAGCCGCCGATTCACTATATATGTGTCGGCTGGCTATAGCCGCCGATTCACTATATATGTGTCGGCTGGCTATAGCCGCCGATTCACTATATATGTGTCGGCTGGCTATAGCCGCCGATTCACTATATATGTGTCGGCTGGCTATAGCCGCCGATTCACTGTATATGTGGTCGGCTGGCTATAGCCGACGAACCACTATATATGTGTCGGCTGGCTATAGCCGCCGATTCACTATATATGTGTCGGCTGGCTATAGCCGCCGATTCACTATATATGTGGCCGGCTGGCTATAGCCGCCGATTCACTATATATGTGTCGGCTGGCTATAGCCGCCGATTCACTATATATGTGTCGGCTGGCTATAGCCGCCGATTCACTATATATGTGTCGGCTGGCTATAGCCGCCGATTCACTATATATGTGTCGGCTGGCTATAGCCGCCGATTCACTATATATGTGTCGGCTGGCTATAGCCGCCGATTCACTATATATGTGTCGGCTGGCTATAGCCGCCGATTCACTATATATGTGTCGGCTGGCTATAGCCGCCGATTCACTATATATGTGTCGGCTGGCTATAGCCGCCGATTCACTATATATGTGTCGGCTGGCTATAGCCGCCGATTCACTATATATGTGTCGGCTGGCTATAGCCGCCGATTCACTATATATGTGTCGGCTGGCTATAGCCGCCGATTCACTATATATGTGTCGGCTGGCTATAGCCGCCGATTCACTATATATGTGTCGGCTGGCTATAGCCGCCGATTCACTATATATGTGTCGGCTGGCTATAGCCGCCGATTCACTGTATATGTGGTCGGCTGGCTATAGCCGACGAACCACTATATATGTGTCGGCTGGCTATAGCCGCCGATTCACTATATATGTGTCGGCTGGCTATAGCCGCCGATTCACTATATATGTATGTGGCCGGCTGGCTATAGCCGCCGACCCACTATATATGTGGCCGGCTGGCTATAGTCGCGACCCACTATATATGTGGCCGGCTGGCTATAGCCGCCGATTCACTATAAATGTGTCGGCTGGCTATAGCCGCCGAACCACTATATATGTGTCGGCTGGCTATAGCCGCCGATTCACTATATATGTGTCGGCTGGCTATAGCCGCCGATTCACTATATATGTGTCGGCTGGCTATAGCCGCCGATTCACTATATATGTGTCGGCTGGCTATAGCCGCCGATTCACTATATATGTGTCGGCTGGCTATAACCGCCGATTCACTATATATGTGTCGGCTGGCTATAGCCGCCGATTCGCTATGTACATATGTGGCCGGCTGGCTATGGCCGCCGAACCACTGTATATGTGGCCGGCTGGCTATAGCCGCCGACCCACTATATATGTGGCCGGCTGGTTATAGCCGCCGAACCACTGTATATGTGGCCGGCTGGCTATAGCCGCCGATTCACTATATATGTGTCGGCTGACTATAGCCTCCGATTCGCTATGTACATATGTGGCCGGCTGGCTATAGCCGCCGACCCACTATATATGTGGCCGGCTGGCTATAGCCGCCGACGCACTGTAATGTGGCCGGCTGGCTGCAGCCGCCGATTCACTATATATGTACCCGGCTGGCTATGGCCGCCGAACCACTGTATATGTGGCCGGCTGGCTATAGCCGCCGACCCACTATATATGTGGCCGGCTGGCTATAGCCGCTGAACCACTGTATATGAGGCCGACTGGCTATAGCCGCCGATTCACTATATATGTGTCGGCTGGCTATAGCCTCCGATTCGCTATGTACATATGTGGCCGGCTGGCTATGGCCGCCGAACCTATGTATTTGTGGCCGGCTGGCTATAGCCGCCGACCCACTATATATGTTGCCGGCTGGTTATAGCCGCCGAACCACTGTATATGTGGCCGGCTGGATATAGCCGCCGGTTCACTATATATGTACCCGGCTGGCTATGGCCGCCGAACCACTGTATATGTGGCCGGCTGGCTATAGCCGCCGACCCACTATATATGTGGCCGGCTGGCTATAGCCGCTGAACCACTGTATATGTGGCCGACTGGCTATAGCCGCCGATTCACTATATATGTGTCGGCTGGCTATAGCCTCCGATTCGCTATGTACATATGTGGCCGGCTGGCTATGGCCGCCGAACCACTGTATATGTGGCCGGCTGGCTATAGCCGCCGACCCACTATATATGTGGCCGGCTGGTTATAGCCGCCGAACCACTGTATATGTGGCCGGCTGGCTATAGCCGCCGATTCACTATATATGTACCCGGCCGGCTATGGCCGCCGAGCCACTGTATATGTGGCCGGCTGGCTATAGCCGCCGACCCACTATATATGTGGCCGGCTGGCTATAGCCGCTGAACCACTGTATATGTGGCCGACTGGCTATAGCCGTCGATTCACTATATATGTGTCGGCTGGCTATAGCCTCCGATTCGCTATGTACATATGTGGCCGGCTGGCTATGGCCGCCGAACCACTGTATTTGTGGCCAGCTGGCTTAAGCCGCCGACCCACTGTATATGTGGCCGGCTGGTTATAGCCGCCGAACCACTGTATATGTGGCCGGCTGGCTATAGCCGCCGATTCATTATATATGTACCCGGCCGGCTATGGCCGTCGAGCCACTGTATATGTGGCCGGCTGGCTATAGCCGCTGAACCACTGTATATGTGGCCGGCTGGCTATAGCCGCCGACCCACTATATATGTGGCCGGCTGGCTATAGCCGCTGAACCACTGTATATGTGGCCGACTGGCTATAGCCGCCGATTCACTATATATGTGTCGGCTGGCAATAGCCTCCGATTCGCTATGTACATATGTGGCCGGCTGGCTATGGCCGCCGAACCACTGTATATGTGGCCGGCTGGCTATAGCCGCCGACCCACTATATATGTGGCCGGCTGGTTATAGCCGCCGAACCACTGTATATGTGGCCGGCTGGCTATAGCCGCCGATTCACTATATATGTACCCGGCCGGCTATGGCCGCCGAGCCACTGTATATGTGGCCGGCTGGCTATGGCCGCCTAACCACTGTATATGTGGCCGGCTGGCTATAGCCGCCGATTCACTATATACGTATGTATCGGCTGGCCATAGCCGCCGACCCACTATATATGTGGCCGGCTGGCTATAGCCGCCGATTCACTATATATGTGTCGGCTGGCTATAGCCTCCGATTCGCTATGTACATATGTGGCCGGCTGGCTATGGCCGCCGAACCACTGTATTTGTGGCCGGCTGGCTATAGCCGCCGACCCACTATATATGTTGCCGGCTGGTTATAGCCGCCGAACCTCTGTATATGTGGCCGGCTGGCTATAGCCGCCGGTTCACTATATATGTACCCGGCTGGCTATGACCGCCGAACCACTGTATATGTGGCCGGCTGGCTATAGCCGCCGACCCACTATATATGTGGCTGGCTGGCTATAGCCGCTGAACCACTGTATATGTGGCCGACTGGCCATAGCCGCCGACCCACTGTATATGTGGCCGGCTGGCTATGGCCGCCGAACCACTGTATATGTGGCCGGCTGGCAATAGCCGCCGACCCACTATATATGTGGCCGGCTGGCTATAGCCCCCGAACCACTGTATATGTGGCCGGCTGGCTACAGCCTCCGATTCACTATATATGTACCCGGCCGGCTATGGCCGCCGAACCACTGTATATGTGGCCGGCTGGCTATAGCCGCCGATTCACTATATATGTTTCGGCTGGCTATAGCCTCCGATTCGCTATGTACATATGTGGCCGGCTGGCTATAGCCGCCAACCCCTGTATATTTGGCCGGCTGGCTACAGCCGCCGATTCACTATATGTGTACCCGGCTGGCTATGGCCGCCGAACCACTGTATAGGTGGCCGGCTGGCTACAGCCGCCGATTCACTATATATGTGTCGGCTGGCTATAGCCTCCGATTCGCTATGTACATATGTGGCCGGCTGGCTATGGCCGCCGAACCACTGTATATGTGGCCGGCTGGCTATAGCCGCCGGTTCACTATATATGTACCCGGCTGGCTATGGCCGCCGAACCACTGTATATGTGGCCGGCTGGCTATAGCCGCCGACCCACTATATATGTGGCTGGCTGGCTATAGCCGCTGAACCACTGTATATGTGGCCGACTGGCTATAGCCGCCGACCCACTGTATATGTGGCCGGCTGGCTATGGCCGCCGAACCACTGTATATGTGGCCGGCTGGCAATAGCCGCCGACCCACTATATATGTGGCCGGCTGGCTATAGCCCCCGAACCACTGTATATGTGGCCGGCTGGCTACAGCCGCCGATTCACTATATATGTACCCGGCCGGCTATGGCCGCCGAACCACTGTATATGTGGCCGGCTGGCTATAGCCGCCGAATCACTATATATGTTTCGGCTGGCTATAGCCTCCGATTCGCTATGTACATATGTGGCCGGCTGGCTATAGCCGCCAACCCCTGTATATTTGGCCGGCTGGCTACAGCCGCCGATTCACTATATATGTACCCGGCCGGCTATGGCCGCCGAACCACTGTATATGTGGCCGGCTGGCTATAGCCGCCGACTCACTATATATGTGTCGGCTGGCTATAGCCTCCGATTCGCTATGTACATATGTGGCCGGCTGGCTATGGCCGCCGAACCACTGTATATGTGGCCGGCTGGCTATAGCCGCCGGTTCACTATATATGTACCCGGCTGGCTATGGCCGCCGAACCACTGTATATGTGGCCGGCTGGCTATAGCCGCCGACCCACTATATATGTGGCTGGCTGGCTATAGCCGCCAACCCCTGTATATTTGGCCGGCTGGCTACAGCCGCCGATTCACTATATATGTACCCGGCTGGCTATGGCCGCCGACCCACTGTATATGTGTCCGGCTGGCTGCAGCCGCCGATTCACTATATATGTACCCGGCCGGCTATGGCCGCCGAACCACTGTATATGTGTCCGGCTGGCTGCAGCCGCCGATTCACTATATATGTGTCGGCTGGCTATAGCCTCCGATTCGCTATGTACATGTGTGGCCGGCTGGCTATAGCCGCCAACCCCTGTATATTTGGCCGGCTGGCTACAGCCGCCGATTCACTATATGTGTACCCGGCTGGCTATGGCCGCCGAACCACTGTATAGGTGGCCGGCTGGCTACAGCCGCCGATTCACTATATATGTGTCGGCTGGCTATAGCCTCCGATTCGCTATGTACATATGTGGCCGGCTGGCTATAGCCGCCGATTCACTATATATGTTTCGGCTGGCTATAGCCTCCGATTCGCTATGTACATATGTGGCCGGCTGGCTATAGCCGCCAACCCCTGTATATTTGGCCGGCTGGCTACAGCCGCCGATTCACTATATATGTACCCGGCTGGCTATGGCCGCCGACCCACTGTATATGTGTCCGGCTGGCTGCAGCCGCCGATTCACTATATATGTGTCGGCTGGCTATAGCCTCCGATTCGCTATGTACATATGTGGCCGGCTGGCTATAACCGCCGATTCACTATATATGTTTCGGCTGGCTATAGCCTCCGATTCGCTATGTACATATGTGGCCGGCTGGCTATAGCCGCCAACCCCTGTATATTTGGCCGGCTGGCTACAGCCGCCGATTCACTATATATGTACCCGGCTGGCTATGGCCGCCGACCCACTGTATATGTGTCCGGCTGGCTGCAGCCGCCGATTCACTATATATGTGTCGGCTGGCTATAGCCTCCGATTCGCTATGTACATATGTGGCCGGCTGGCTATAACCGCCGATTCACTATATATGTTTCGGCTGGCTATAGCCTCCGATTCGCTATGTACATGTGTGGCCGGCTGGCTATAGCCGCCAACCCCTGTATATTTGGCCGGCTGGCTACAGCCGCCGATTCACTATATGTGTACCCGGCTGGCTATGGCCGCCGAACCACTGTATAGGTGGCCGGCTGGCTACAGCCGCCGATTCACTATATATGTGTCGGCTGGCTATAGCCTCCGATTCGCTATGTACATATGTGGCCGGCTGGCTATAGCCGCCGATTCACTATATATGTTTCGGCTGGCTATAGCCTCCGATTCGCTATGTACATATGTGGCCGGCTGGCTATAGCCGCCAACCCCTGTATATTTGGCCGGCTGGCTACAGCCGCCGATTCACTATATATGTACCCGGCTGGCTATGGCCGCCGACCCACTGTATATGTGTCCGGCTGGCTGCAGCCGCCGATTCACTATATATGTACCCGGCCGGCTATGGCCGCCGAACCACTGTATATGTGGCCGGCTGGCTATAACCGCCGATTCCCTATATATGTTTCGGCTGGCTATAGCCTCCGATTCGCTACGTACATATGTGGCCGGCTGGCTATAGCCGCCAACCCCTGTATATTTGGCCGGCTGGCTACAGCCGCCGATTCACTATATATGTATCCGGCTGGCTATGGCCGCCTAGCCACTGTATATGTGGCCGGCTGGCTATAGCCGCCGATTCACTATATATGTGTCGACTGGCTGTAGCAGCCGACCGACTATATATGTGGCCGGCTCACTATAGCCGCCGACCCACTCTATATGTGTCCGGCTGGCTGCAGCCGCCGATTCACTATATATGTACCCGGCTGGCTATGGCCGCCGAACCACTGTATATGTACCCGGCCGGCTATGGCCGCCGAACCACTGTATATGTGGCCGGCTGGCTATAGCCGCCGATTCACTATATATGTGTCGGCTGGCTATAGCCTCCGATTCGCTATGTACTTATGTGGCCGGCTGGCTATGGCCGCCGAACCACTGTATATGTGGCCGGCTGGCTATAGCCGCCGGTTCACTATATATGTACCCGGCTGGCTATGGCCGCCGAACCACTGTATATGTGGCCGGCTGGCTATAGTCGCCGACCCACTATATATGTGGCTGGCTGGCTATAGCCGCTGAACCACTGTATATGTGGCCGACTGGCTATAGCCGCCGACCCACTGTATATGTGGCCGGCTGGCTATGGCCGCCGAACCACTGTATATGTGGCCGGCTGGCAATAGCCGCCGACCCACTTTATATGTGGCCGGCTGGCTATAGCCCCCGAACCACTGTATATGTGGCCGGCTGGCTACAGCCGCCGATTCACTATATATGTACCCGGCCGGCTATGGCCGCCGAACCACTGTATATGTGGCCGGCTGGCTATAGCCGCCGATTCACTATATATGTTTCGGCTGGCTATAGCCTCCGATTCGCTATGTACATATGTGGCCGGCTGGCTATAGCCGCCAACCCCTGTATATTTGGCCGGCTGGCTACAGCCGCCGATTCACTATATATGTACCCGGCTGGCTATGGCCGCCGAACCACTGTATAGGTGGCCGGCTGGCTACAGCCGCCGATTCACTATATATGTATCCGGCTGGCTACGGCCGCCTAGCCACTGTATATGTGGCCGGCTGGCTATAGCCGCCGATTCACTATATATGTGTCGACTGGCTATAGCAGCCGACCGACTATATATGTGGCCGGATCACTATAGCCGCCGACCCACTGTATATGTGTCCGGCTGGCTGCAGCCGCCGATTCACTATATATGTACCCGGCCGGCTATGGCCGCCGAACCACTGTATATGTGGCCGGCTGGCTATAACCGCCGATTCACTATATATGTTTCGGCTGGCTATAGCCTCCGATTCGCTACGTACATATGTGGCCGGCTGGCTGTAGCCGCCAACCCCTGTATATTTGGCCGGCTGGCTACAGCCGCCGATTCACTATATATGTACCCGGCTGGCTATGGCCGCCGAACCACTGTATATGTGGCCGGCTGGCTACAGCCGCCGATTCACTATATATGTATCCGGCTGGCTATGGCCGCCTAGCCACTGTATATGTGGCTGGCTGGCTATAGCCGCCGATTCACTATATATGTGTCGACTGGCTATAGCAGCCGACCGACTATATATGTGGCCGGCTCACTATAGCCGCCGACCCACTGTATATGTGTCCGGCTGGCTGCAGCCGCCGATTCACTATATATGTACCCGGCTGGCTATGGCCGCCGAACCACTGTATATGTGGCCGGCTGGCTGTAGCCGCCGACCCACCATATATGTGGCCGGCTGGCTATAGCCGCCGATTCACTATATATGTGTTGGCTGGCTATAGCCTCCGATTCGCTATGTACATATGTGGCCGGCTGGCTATGGCCGCCGAACCACTGTATATGTGGCCGGCTGGCTATAGCCGCCGGTTCACTATATATGTACCCGGCTGGCTATGGCCGCCGAACCACTGTATATGTGGCCGGCTGGCTATAGCCGCCGACCCACTATATATGTGGCTGGCTGGCTATAGCCGCTGAACCACTGTATATGTGGCCGACTGGCTAAAGCCGCCGACCCACTGTATATGTGGCCGGCTGGCTATGGCCGCCGAACCACTGTATATGTGGCCGGCTGGCAATAGCCGCCGACCCACTATATATGTGGCCGGCTGGCTATAGCCCCCGAACCACTGTATATGTGGCCGGCTGGCTACAGCCGCCGATTCACTATATATGTACCCGGCCGGCTATGGCCGCCGAACCACTGTATATGTGGCCGGCTGGCTATAGCCGCCGATTCACTATATATGTTTCGGCTGGCTATAGCCTCCGATTCGCTATGTACATATGTGGCCGGCTGGCTATAGCCGCCAACCCCTGTATATTTGGCCGGCTGGCTACAGCCGCCGATTCACTATATATGTACCCGGCTGGCTATGGCCGCCGAACCACTGTATATGTGGCCGGCTGGCTACAGCCGCCGCCCCATTATATATGTGGCCGGCTGGCTATAGCCGCCGACGCACTATATATGTGGCCGGCTGGCTATAGCCGCCGAACCACTGTATATGTGGCCGACTGGCTATAGCTGCCGACCCACTATATATGTGGCCGGCTGGCCATAGCCGCCGATTCACCATATATGTGTCGGCTGGCTATAGCCGCCTATTCACTATACATGTGGCCGGCTGGCTATAGACGCCGACCCACTATATATGTGGCCGGCTGGGTATAGCCGCCGACCCACTATATATGTGGCCGGCTGGCTATAGCCGCCGCCCCACTATATATGTGGCCGGCTGGCTATAGCCGCCGACGCACTATATATGTGGCCGGCTGGCTATAGCCGCCGACGCACTATATATGTGGCCGGCTGGCTACAGCCGCCGATTCACTATATATGTGGCCGGCTGGCTACAGCCGCCGATTCACTATATATGTGGCCGGCTGGCTATGGCCGCCGACCGACTACATATGTGGCCGGCTGGCTATAGCCGCCGACCCACTATATATGTGGCCGGCTGGCTACAGCCGCCAATTCACTATATATGTGGCCGGCTGGCTACAGCCGCCGATTCACTATATATGTGGCCGGCTGGCTATAGCCGCCGATTTACTATATATGTACCCGGCTATATGTACCCGGCTGGCTATAGCCGCCGAACCACTGTTGTTGAACGTTAAAGTTACGAAGGGGATTGTATAAACGTTTATTGAAAATCGTATAATACAATAGCATACGTGATTAAGTGATACTTAGCTGGGTGCTGCTTCCTGGAACGATCTATGTTGACGAGTCAGTGGTTTTGTCCAAATCGATTTTTTCTTGATTTTTGGGGTTGGGTCTGCTCCATGTGACGAACAAAATCAAAGTGACCGAGAACTGGAGATCGTTCCATGAGCAGTGCCCAAATTACAAGAGAGAGAGAGAGAGAGCTTTCGATAAGTAATTCATTATATGTAATACATTTAACAGTGACTCAAACTCCTAATGGTACAAATAAAACAATAATTATAAAAGGTCCAGTGATAATTCACAGACATCCCGCCCCCGCTGGAACGAGTTTCAGGACGTGGGTAACAACGCCAGCTTAGTTATAGATCGGGTGAATGTCCCTATAGATGTTTTAACGGTAGCAACTCGTACTCGCTGGTCTGCACCCGGAAATACCTCTTGAATCCGGCCAATGATCCATTTCGTTGGAGGAAGGTTGGATTCCTTTATTACCACCAGATCGCCAGGTTTGAGGTTGGGACTGGGTCGTTGCCATTTAGGTCGCTCCTGGAGTGTCGTGATGTACTCCATATGCCATCTCCTCCAAAATCCTTGAACCATGCTTTGGAGATGGTTCCAATGTGACAATCGGTTCGTTGGAGTCTCTAAGTAGTTCGGCTCAGGCACAGCTGTCAGTGGTTCACCTACGAGAAAATGAGCTGGAGTTAATGGGTTCAAATCAGAGTCAGATATTGCACAGAGAGGACGAGAGTTGAGAATTGCTTCGATCTGAGTGAGAACTGTGTATAGCTCTTCATATGTTAAGTTAGAGGGACCGATAACGCGACGCAAATGTAATTTTACCGACCTGACACCAGCCTCCCACAAGCCACCAAAGTGTGGAGCAAAAGGAGGAATGAAATGCCAGGTGATCCCATCATTCGCAAGAGCTGAAACGAGAGCATCGTTATTGTTAGGATTATGCCGATTAAATTGAGATCAGATAATGTGAACTATCTTTATTGACGGTATAAGAAGAAGAAGAAAAAGTAAAGGAAACGGAAGTTTAAATTACATACATATATCTTAGTTCTTAAATATTTTAGTACAATGTGGTGTTACCATTACAAACAAATTCAGTTGTAACACCCCAACTTATTAAAAATTAAATGTTAATTGACAAACGTTACTAAAGTTCAAAAAATAAACAAATCACAAAAAAAAACAATTTTAATTTTTAATACAATCCCATTTGTTTGTTGCAAAATAAATGTTTTTCCTTTGGTACAGCTTTGGTTAGATTATCGGCCACCATATTGTTAGATGAAATATAATGAATGGCAATCGATCCGTCATTAACTCGATCCCTTATGTAGTGATGACGAATATCGATGTGTTTAGATCTTGCCCTATAGCTGTCTGATTTTGCCAAAGCAATTGCACTCTGGTTATCGCAGGTGATTTTTGTCGACTGATTTTTTATAGATTCATCAAAGATCTGTCCCAGCTGCTTTAACCAAATCGCCTCTTGAACAGCAGATGACAGAGCCATATATTCTGCCTCAGTAGTCGACAAGGCCACTGTTTGTTGCCTCTTGCTGGACCAGGAAATCGCACCACCGGATAAGGTAAACAAATACCCAGTACAGGAACGCCGCTTGTCTATGTCTGAAGCCCAATCAGCATCCGAAAAACCAGTCAACGTCTCTGCTCCTGAATAAAAAATTTTATAATGAATTGTACCCTTCAAGTACCTTAAAATCCGTTTGACAGCAACCCAATGAGCTCGTTTGTAATTGTTATTGAAACGACTGACATCATTTACAGCAAATGCTATATCAGGTCTAGTTCCTTGCGAAAGATAAAGTAAGCTACCCACAACTTCCTGATATGGAACCCATTCAAACGGTTTTCTATCTTCGATAACATCTTGGACCATGTTCACCGAAAGTTTCTGGTTTGGATCACTTGGAGTAGATACTGGCTTACAATCACTCATACCATATTTTTCCAGGATGTCTCGAATGTACTTTTCTTGATCAATATATATTCCTTTAGGCTTCTGACCATATGTAATGTTTAATCCTACGCAACTCCTGGCTGTTCCCATATCCTTCATTTGGAATGCTTTACACAACGATGACTTTAGTTTGTCCCGAATATCAACGTTTTTCCAGAAGATAAGTAGATCGTCGACGTATATAGCAACAATTAGTGACGAATCTTTTGTATGATACACACAAGGATCAACCGAAGATTTTTTTAAACCAAATGACGTTAAGGTTTCTTCCAGTTTAACGTTCCACTGCCGTCCGCTTTGCTTCAAGCCGTACATTGCTTTATGCAGCTTGCATACCCTGCCGCTTCCATCATCATCACCTTCCGGTTGCTTAATATAAATGTCCTCCACAAGATCACCTTGAAGAAAAGCTGTAATGGCGTCCATTTGATCAATTTTTAAATCCATCTTTGCAGCCAATGCAATAAGGAACCTGATCGTAGTATACCTTACCACTGGCGAGTAAGTTTCGGTATAATCGACTCCATACTTCTGCGCACAGCCCTTAACTACCAACCTCATTTTATAACGTACAATATTTCCCTCATTGTCTCTTTTGGTGTTAAACACCCACTTCGTTGGAATTGCCTTTTTATTCACTGGTAAGTCTGTAAGCGACCAAGTGTTATTTTCTTGAAGTGATTTCAGCTCATTTCCCATGGCTTTCTTCCAATGGTCGGCATCTGAGCAAGAAAATGCTTCTTCCAATGTAGCTGGTATAAAATTGAGATCATTCTGCACCAAGTATGAAGAGGTGATAAAACGAATTGGCGGTTTTCGCACGCGGGTAAGCGTTCGTACCTTGCAGTCCGGCATCATCTCCTTTTTATCAATCGTGATCTGATTTTCACCAATATCAGTACAAGGTTTTTCTTTTAAATCAACATCACTTGATGGATCATCCTCATCCCCAACTGAAGTTGTATCATCTTCAATAAATTGTGTTCTTTGATCACTTTTGATTGGTTCATGCTCCAAAAAAACCACATCTCGACTAATGGTGATTTTTTTTGTTTCTGGGTCAATGCAACGAAAACCCTTAGTTGTATTACTATACCCAACAAATAACGCCTGCCTGGCCTTCACATCCCACTTGCGACGAAGCTGTTTTGGAACATGAACCATTACACGAGATCCAAAGACTTTCATGTGGCTAAGACAAATTTTCGAACCCAACCAAACACCTTCTGGCGTATTATTAACTAAAGGTGAACATACTGATCGATTAATCACATAAGATGCCATATTTACCGCCTCAGCCCAGAATGTTTTGTTAAGCCCAGCATCCAGCAGCATGCATTTAGCGCGTTCAACTATAGTGCGGTTCATCCTCTCCGCCACACCGTTCTGTTGGGGGGTGTACACATTGGTTGTCTGGTGAATGATACCGCTTTCTTTGCAGAATATTTCGAAATCCAATCCACAATATTCCATGCCATTATCTGTACGTAGTACTTTTATTTTGCGCTCCTTTTGAGTCTCTACCAATTGTTTGAATTCCTTAAAATAATGGAGAACTTCAGACTTGTACTTTAAGTAATAGATAAAAATTTTGCGAGAGAAATCATCGATGAAACTCAAAAAATACTTAGCACCACCAATTGAAGCATTTTCCATAGGTCCACATAAGTCGCTATGTATAAGATCGAGTGGATGTTTAGCTCGAATTCCAATACGCTTAAACGAAGATCTTGAAAGCTTCGCTTGAATGCACACCGTGCAGTCGCGAATTCCACCAGTTCTTTCCTTAAATGTAATACCATCTACCACACCATTTTTCATAGCGCACAAGTCTTTGTAATTTATGTGACCAAGACGTCTATGCCACATCATCAAATTGTCCACAGAATCAATCGCTGACATACCACACATACCGCTGTCACTATTCAGTTTGTAAACTCCAGCTTCAGGTTTAGCACACACTAGTAACTCGTTGTTTTGATTAAAAATTCTGCATCCTTTGTTATCAAATAGCACCGAATTTCCTTTATCCACTATTTGTGCTACGGATAACAAATTTGTCGAGAGTTTCGGCACGTGCAATATGTCATTTATGAAAATGACGGAGTTGTTTACTTTTAAGCGTGTTGCGCCTGTTCCATTAACTTCCATTCGACTATTGTCAGCTGTCAAAATTTCTTTAACCGTGGAATTCCGTACGTGTGTTAAGGAATTAATGTCTGGTGCCATATGACGCGATGCTCCACTATCGATGAGCCAAGTATTTGATTTTTCATTTTTGCTGTTTGTTAGCATTGCATTAAATGCATTCTGAACGAATTTTGCACTAGCTTTTGGAAATGGTGTATTTGTGTTTTCTCCCTTACCTTGTTTAATTGGACAATCAAAGCTCTTGTGTCCTTTCCGCTTGCATGTGTAGCACTTTATATGATTGTTGGGTTGAGTCCATTTTTTGTTACGTTTGTTCACACCAAAAAAAGCACTTTCAGATTTAACTTCGATGTCCATATCAATAAGTTTTGATTTAATTGCGTCGCCACTGATTTGAATGCCACTGCTCTCAATTCCCATTATTAATGGTTTAAAGCCGTCTCCTAGACCAGCTAACATTATAGCGCCTATCCACTCATCGCTTATTTGAAAGCCAATTCCATTTAACTTGTTCGCTGTACTTGTTATCTGACTGATGTAATCAGACATTGAAGAACACTCATCTCGGCGTATAGTAATAAGTTTTCTTAGCAATCCAATCTTCCGAGTCAAACCTTTGTCATCGAACATTGCCTTCAATATATTCCAAATAGCTAAGGCTGAGTTTGCGTTTTGGATATGGACATAAAGTGACTCATCAACAGAAAGAACTATTTTAGCCTTTGCCTTCTTGAGTTTGATTGCATCTTCTTCTTTAACCGGCTCCGATATACATCCGTCCAATCCCGAATATTCAAGGACGTTCCTGATGGCAAATTGCCATGTATGATAGTTTTCACTCCCTTTTAATTTTTCAATTCCCACATTGTTCTGTTCACCAACTTTCTCCATTTTATTTTTTCTTTATTTTATTCTTTGGGAAAATCGAGCCACCACAATATTTTCTCTATAGGATATACGTTCACAAAACACTAAGGAGTTAACTTCGCGTTACCTGGGCCCATAACCTGTTAGGATTATGCCGATTAAATTGAGATCAGATAATGTGAACTATCTTTATTGACGGTATAAGAAGAAGAAGAAAAAGTAAAGGAAACGGAAGTTTAAATTACATACATATATCTTAGTTCTTAAATATTTTAGTACAATGTGGTGTTACCATTACAAACAAATTCAGTTGTAACAGTTATGAGCTCGACTCATGACTAGCTTATGCATTTCGGTTAGGGCCCGACGAGCCCCCTTAAAATTTGTGCCGTTGTCGCTGTAGATGTTGGCACATTTCCCCCGACGAGAGACAAATCTACGAAGAGCAGCAATAAATGCATCCGTGGTCAAGTCACTCACAACTTCGAGATGTATAGCTCTCGTTGACATACACACAAACAGAGCGATGTAGGCTTTTGACAACTTTGGCTTACGGCCGCGCGATAATTTAATAGTCAGCGGGCCAGCATAATCACAACCGGTATTTAGAAAAGGTCGGCTTGGTTGGAGACGTACTGCTGGGAGGTCGCCCATGATCTGTTGACTAGTAATCTTCCGCTGCATAAAGCATGGCTTGCACCTGTGAATCAGTTTCCGGATCAGATTTCTGCTACCCATTATCCAATACTGCTGTCGGACGAATGCAAATGTTTCAGATACTCCGGAGTGTAGGTTGCGTTGATGAGTGTCAGCTATTATAAGTGAAGCAACGTTATTATTATTTGGGATTATAATAGGATGTTTAATGCTATAGGAGACGAATGCGTGCTTTATACGTCCTCCAACACGAAGAAGTCCATCGGAATCCAAAAATGCACAGTATTTCAGAAGCTTTGATTTTGAACGAAGCTGCTGGCTGGTTTTAAGATGGCACATGTCGTCTTCAAACGAAATGGTCTGCACAAATTTGAGGATGGTTACTGTGGCCGCCTTGATTTCCGAACATGTCAATCCCTGCGTGACGTGGCCCGTTGTGTGTCGTCGACAATTCGAAATAAACCGGAGACAGTAGGCGACTATCCTTCGCAATCGGTTCCACGACGAGACCTTGTCGATCAAGGTTTGAATGAAATGTGCATCCAAGGACGTAACTAAACCCTGCGTTACCCGTCGTTCTTCATTTTTAACGGACCTCATATCTACTAAATTTGAAGAAAAGTTAGATTTGGGCCAATGGTCATCCGCTAATGACAACCATGGTGGGCCGTTCCACCACAGACCGTGTCCTGAAAGATCGGAAGGAATCACGCCGCGCGAAGCACAATCAGCCGGATTGGACTCCGATTTAATATGATGCCAGGAATGTCTTGGGACTATCTCGAGGATGGAAGCGGTCCGATTGGCCACGAAAGTTGTCCAGCGACGAGGGGGTGACGAAAGCCAATGTAGCACAATTTCAGAATCGCACCACGCAAATGTTTTTGAGACATTGATATTGATCGACGATTTCACCGATGCTAACAACCGAGCCAGCAATACCGCGCCACATAGTTCTAACCGTGGGATGGAAACTGGTTTAAGGGGAGCTACCTTAGTCTTTGCTGCGACAATAGTGATCGCGAATGTATCTACACTGGTTTTGCAACGAGCGTAGACGACCGCTGCGTATGCCACCGACGAAGCATCTGAGAAACCGTGAAGTTCGACGAATTCGATAGACGGAGAAATATTTCGCGGAACCCGAATTTGTTCAAAACACGGAAGTTGTTGCCGATAGTTCATCCATTTTGCGGCGATATCAAGTGGTAAGGGATCATCCCATCCAAGTTTTAAGTCGCATGACCAGAGCTCCTGGAACATTAGCTTAAAAATGATAGTTGAGGGAGCCAAGAAACCGAGTGGGTCAAAAATGCGCGATATCTCTGAAAGCAAATTTCGTCTTGTTACAGAAGAACACGGATTCAGCTGAGCCATTCGGTACGAGAAAACATCAGTAGCAGGATTCCAGTACATTCCGAGTACCTTTATAAAAGAAGTCGAACGCTCAGGGTCGACGAATGAGTATTCGCAATCTTCCGGTGATTGCTTCGCGAGAAGAGCCCAACAATTAGAGCTCCACTTTCGGAGTTGCAGATTTGCTTCGGATAACAACGCGATTAATTCTGATTGTAAGTCTAGCAACGTTTCTACGGAGTTAGCTCCCGTCATAACATCGTCGACATACACATTATTTAAAATGATTCGAGAAGCATTTGGGTATGTGGATTGGTAATCATCTGCAAGCTGCTTTAGGACGCGCACTGACAAGAAGGGAGCCGAAGCAGTACCATAGGTTACAGTTTTCAGATGATAATGTTTGAGTTCATCACTGGGATTTTGTCGCCACACAATGCGCTGATAATCAATGTCCTGATCACGAACCCAGATCTGCCGAAACATTTTAACGATATCGGCTGTAAACACATACGGATGTTGTCGAAAACGTAAACAAACACCGATTAGATCGCGTTGAATGGCGGGACCGATTAAAAGCTGACTATTTAATGATTGTCCATTCGAATCCTTAACCGAGCCATCAAAGACGACGCGTAGTTTTGTGGTGGAACTGTCGAGTTTAAGCACTGCATGATGAGGGAGATAAAAATGTTGCCCACATGGCTTGTGAATCTTTTCATGGGGAATAGGTTGCATATGGCCAAGGTCTTGATATTCTTGCATGAATGAACAATAGAGTCTATGCAAGGCAGGATTCCCTTTAAACCGTCGTTCCATGGAATGTAAACGCGAAATTGCAGGGTGTAGAGTGTCCTTAAAAATGGGACAAGGGACCTTAAATGGAAGGGATACGATATATTTTCCATCCTTCGAGCGGGAATACGTTTTTTGAAAGTATTCTTCCGCTGGATCATTGAAAATATCAGGTGCTGTATTTGTAGGAACATCTTCTATTTCCCAAAACCGCTGTAAGAGAACATCGACGTCAATCAATGAATGAAACGAAGCTAATTCGTGACGATCGCTGTTCGTATTGATTACCTAACTCTCCGATAATAACCCAGCCAAATGATGTTTTCTGCGCTATAGGGAAGCCTTGTGGTCCATGGATTTGCTCGGGTTTCAAGATGTTCCAGACCTTATCTCCTCCTAACAACATATCGATCTCACCGGACGAATTGAAATATGGATCGGCTAGATCTAACCCCTTAATATATTCCCATGAAGATATGTTAAACGACTGAGAGGGTAAATTGGAGGTAAGCTTCCTAAGAATGAATGTATCAAGGACTAACGATTCTGGTCCATACCGCGAACAGAGCTGAATTGTCATACATCCTCTTGTATATCCTGCTTCCGTGGACGATATGCCAGCGATAGGAATCCGGGAATGCTTCCGCGATAGCCCGAGCCTTTGCGCAAACGACTCAGTGACAAACGAACATTGCGATCCCGTATCTAGTAAAATCCGACCATCGATATACCTCCCTTGACTGTTTCGACACTTAGCGAGAATGGTTGGCAACACGGTTTGCCTTCGAATGCTGAAGTTAAGCGAGTGGTTGGTTACGAGTGGAGGCGGAGACGAAGTAGAAATAGCTAGGTTAACTGAGCGAGAAGGATTTGAATCAGACGATTTAATAAGATTGGGAGATTGTTGTATATTTGAGGGTGACTGCGAGACAATGCGTTTTGTTTCATCCTGATGGACCAATGAATGGTGACGAGACTTGCAGGCGCGACAACGAAACGTAGACTTACATCTATTAGATGAATGACCGGTTCGAAGGCAATTAAAACAGAGCGAGTGTGTTTTTACGAATGTTCTGCGCGATTCGATGTCTAAGTCAATAAACCGAGGACACTGGGGCACGATATGGTCACCTTTACACATGGAGCACGAGGACTGACTATCAGAGGAATTTGCTAAGTGCGTTCGAATCGGATTGGATTGTTTTACTCGCGATGTGACGGAACGATTTAAAGATTGACACGATTCGAGTGCATCACACCGCAGCTCGAGAAAGTCAATTAACTCCGCTATCGAACGATCATCGCGAGAGCCCACTTCTTCTGCCCAAGCTTGCTTTGTGTCGAGATCAAGTTTCGTTAACAAAATGTGAATCAACCACGGATCCCGACCATTCCTGTCCAACGCGTTTAACCCCCGAATCGCTTCATCGGCCCCGTCCGTGATTTTCCGAAGCATTTGAACGTTTGAGACACTAATGGAGGGTAGCGATAAAAACGTTTGTACAAACGACTGTGCAATTAAATGTACGCGATCATAACGTTTCTCCAGCCTGTCCCAGGCCTCAATATAGTTCGCATCCGAAATGGGAATATGTTTAATCAAATTCGCCGCGTCGTCACGTAAGAAAGATTTTAAGTAATGAAACTTTTGAGTGGCAGTGAGATTAGATTTGCTATCAACCGAACCCGTGAACAGATCTCGAAAACACGGCCAATCCTTATAGCAACCCGAGAACGGAGGTACGATTATCTTCGGCAGATTGATGGTCGAACTCACACCGCCCGAACTATCTAAGCTTTTAAGAAACGAAGATTGTTGGTTGGCCAGACGTTCCAGAACCGAATCACTGTCTTTTGGTTTTGATGCACTTTGTCTCTGACGAATTAATTTGGTTAGTTCCGAATGCGTGAGACAATATTTTGTTTCATATTCAGCGAACTCAGTTTCGAATTCATCAAAACCTTCTTCCAAGTGCGGCAAGCACTCAGAATGCAGTGAAGCGAACTCCGACCACGTTTCATCTAGTTTGCTTAGTTTAATCTCCAACATCTCGATAGATGTGGACTCGTCTATGCCTTCTAGAAAAGTCGCTGCACGAGTTAAGCGACCCTTTGCATGACTGCGCTTTACTTTTAATGCATTCATTTGTGCAATCCGAAAATACTCAGGTGAGCGCTTTGCTATTAACGAACAGAAACACCTCCTTAATAATTATACGCGTAATATAACTAAAGGGAAGCCTGTCGCGAGGAACTATTGTTTTCCCGTAGTTCTACAAAGCACAGCGAAATAAAAAAAAAATCACCTACGTGGTTTTTCAGTTAGTCAGCTAGAACACATACATATATATATATATACGAATCGGATTTAACACGTGGGTCTTCCCCTGAGGTTTTATTTGGGTTTTGATTGACAGAATCCGGCTGCTCGAAGCACCAATAAATGTTGAATGTTAAAGTTACGAAGAGGATTGTATAAACGTTTATTGAAAATCGAATAATACAATAGCATACGTGATTAAGTGATACTTAGCTGGGTGCTGCTTCCTGGAACGATCTATGTTGACGAGTCAGTGGTTTTGTCCAAATCGATTTTTTCTTGATTTTTGGGGTTGGGTCTGCTCCATGTGACGAACAAAATCAAAGTGACCGAGAACTGGAGATCGTTCCATGAGCAGTGCCCAAATTACAAGAGAGAGAGAGAGAGAGCTTTCGATAAGTAATTCATTATATGTAATACATTTAACAGTGACTCAAACTCCTAATGGTACAAATAAAACAATAATTATAAAAGGTCCAGTGATAATTCACAGACAACTGTATATGTGGCCGGCTGGCTATAGCCGCCGACCCACTATATATGTGGCCGGCTGGCTATAGCCGCCGACACAATATATATGTGGCCGGCTGGCTATAGCCGCCGACACAATATATATGTGGCCGGCTGGCTATAGCCGCCGACACAATATATATGTGGCCGGCTGGCTATAGCCGCCGACACAATATATATGTGGCCGGCTGGCTATAGCCGCCGACCCACTATATATGTGGCCGGCTGGCTATAGCCGCCGATTCACCATATATGTACCCGGCTGGCTATAGCCGCCGATTCACTATATATGTACCCGGCTGGCTATAGCCGCCGAACCACTGTATATGTGGCCGGCTGGCTATAGCCGCCGACGCACTGTATATGTGGCCGACTGGCTATAGCCGCCGACGCACTTATATGTGGCCGGCTGGCTATAGCCGCCGACGCACTTATATGTGGCCGGCTGGCTATAGCCGCCGACCCACTATATATGTGGCCGGCTGGCTATAGCCGCCGACACACTATATATGTGGCCGGCTGGCTATAGCCGCCGACGCACTGTATATGTGGCCGGCTGGCTACAGCCGCCGATTCACTATATATGTACCCGGCTGGCTATAGCCGCCGAACCACTGTATATGTGGCCGGCTGGCTATAGCCGCCGACCAACTCTACATGTGGCCGGCCGGCTATAGCCGCCGAACCACTGTATATGTGGCCGGCTGGCCATAGTCGCCGACCCACTATATATGTGGCCGGCTGGCCATAGCCGCTGATTCACTATATATGTACCCGGCTGGCTATAGCCGCCGACGCACTGTATATGTGGCCGGTTGGCTACAGCCGCCGATTCACCATATATGTACCCGGCTGGCTATAGCCGCCGAACCACTGTATATGTGGCCGGCTGGCTATAGCCGCCGACCCACTATATATGTGGCCGGCTGGCTATAGCCGCCGACGCACTATATATGTGGCCAGCTGGCTATGGCCGCCGACCGACTATATATATGGCCGGCTGGCTATAGCCGCCGAACCACTGTATATGTGGCCGGCTGGCCATAGTCGCCGACCCACTATATATGTGGCCGGCTGGCCATAGCCGCCGACACACTATATATGTGGCCGGCTGGCTATAGCCGCCGATTCACTATATATGTACCCGGCTGGCTATAGCCGCCGATTCACTGTATATGTACCCGGCTGGCTATAGCCGCCGACGCACTGTATATGTGGCCGGCTGGCCACAGCCGCCGATTCACTATATATGTACCCGGCCGGCTATGGCCGCCGAACCACTGTATATGTGGCCGTCTGGCTATAGCCGCCGATTCACTATATATGTTTCGGCTGGCCTACATATGTATGTGGCCGGCTGGCTATAGCCGCCAACCCCTGTATATTTGGCCGGCTGGCTACAGCCGGCGATTCACTATATATGTACCCGGCTGGCTATGGCCGCCGAACCACTGTATATGTGGCCGGCTGGCTACAGCCGCCGATTTACTATATATGTATCCGGCTGGCTATGGCCGCCTAGCCACTGTATATGTGGCCGGCTGGCTATAGCCGCCGATTCACTATATATGTGTCGACTGGCTATAGCAGCCGACCGACTATATATGTGGCCGGCTCACTATAGCCGCCGACCCACTGTATATGTGTCCGGCTGACTGCAGCCGCCGATTCACTATATATGTACCCGGCTGGATATGGCCGCCGAACCACTGTATATGTGGCCGGCTGGCTGTAGCCGCCGACCCACCATATATGTGGCCGGCTGGCTATAGCCGCCGACCGACTATATATATGGCCGGCTGGCTATAGCCGCCGAACCACTGTATATGTGGTGGGCTGGCTATAGCCGCCGACCAACTGTACATGTGGCCGCCTGGCTATAGCCGCCGACGCACTGTATATGTGGCCGGCTGGCTACAGCCGCCGGTTCACCATATATGTACCCGGCTGGCTATAGCCGCCGAACCACTGTATATGTGGCCGGCTGGCTATAGCCGCCGACCCACTATATATGTGGCCGGCTGGCTATAGCCGCCGACGCACTATATATGTGGCCGGCTGGCTATAGCCGCCGACACACTATATATGTGGCCGGCTGGCTATAGCCGCCGACACACTACATATGTGGCCGGCTGGCTATAGCCGCCGACACACTATATATGTGGCCGGCTGGCTATAGCCGCCGACACACTATATATGTGGCCGGCTGGCTATAGCCGCCAACACACTATATATGTGGCCGGCTGGTTATAGCCGCCGACCCACTATATATGTGGCCGGCTGGCTATAGCCGCCGATTCACTATATGTGTGGCCGGATGGCTATAGCCGCCGACCGACTATATATGTGGCCGGCTGGCTATAGCCGCCGACCCACCATATATGTGACCGGCTGGCTATAGCCGCCGCCCCACTATATATGTGGCCGGCTGGCTATAGCCGCCGCCCCACTATATATGTGGCCGGCTGGCTATTGCCGCCGCCCCACTATATATGTGGCCGGCTGGCCATAGCCGCCGATTCACCATATATGTGTCGGCTGGCTATAGCCGCCTATTCACTATACATGTGGCCGGCTGGCTATAGACGCCGACCCACTATATATGTGGCCGGCTGGCTATAGCCGCCGACCCACTATATATGTGGCCGGCTGGCTATAGCCGCCGCCCCACTATATATGTGGCCGGCTGGCTATAGCCGCCGACGCACTATATATGTGGCCGGCTGGCTACAGCCGCCGATTCACTATATATGTGGCCGGCTGGCTACAGCCGCCGATTCACTATATATGTGGCCGGCTGGCTATGGCCGCCGACCGACTACATATGTGGCCGGCTGGCTATAGCCGCCGACCCACTATATATGTCGCCGGCTGGCTATAGCCGCCGACCCACTATATATGTGGCCGGCTGGCTACAGCCGCCAATTCACTATATATGTGGCCGGCTGGCTACAGCCGCCGATTCACTATATATGTGGCCGGCTGGCTATAGCCGCCGATTCACTATATATGTACCCGGCTGGCTATAGCCGCCGAACCACTGTATATGTGGCCGGCTGGCTATAGCCGCCGACCCACTATATATGTGGCCGGCTGGCTATAGCCGCCGACGCACTATATATGTGGCCGGCTGGCTATAGCCGCCGACACAATATATATGTGGCCGGCTGGCTTAAGCCGCCGACCCACTATATATGTGGCCGGCTGGCTATAGCCGCCGATTCACTATATATGTACCCGGCTGGCTATAGCCGCCGATTCACTATATATGTACCCGGCTGGCTATAGCCGCCGAACCACTGTATATGTGGCCGGCTGGCTATAGCCGCCGACGCACTGTATATGTGGCTGACTGGCTATAGCCGCCGACGCACTTATATGTGGCCGGCTGGCTATAGCCGCCGACGCACTTATATGTGGCCGGCTGGCTATAGCCGCCGACCCACGATATATGTGGCCGGCTGGCTATAGCCGCCGACCCACTATATATGTGGCCGGCTGGCTATAGCCGCCGACACACTATATATGTGGCCGGCTGGCTATAGCCGCCGACACACTATATATGTGGCCGGCTGGCTATAGCCGCCGACGCACTGTATATGTGGCCGGCTGGCTACAGCCGCCGATTCACTATATATGTACCCGGCTGGCAATAGCCGCCGAACCACTGTATATGTGGCCGGCTGGCTATAGCCGCCGACCAACTGTACATGTGGCCGGCTGGCTATAGCCGCCGAACCACTGTATATGTGGCCGGCTGGCCATAGTCGCCGACCCACTATATATGTGGCCGGCTGGCCATAGCCGCTGATTCACTATATATGTACCCGGTTGGCTATAGCCGCCGACCGACTATATATGTGGCCAGCTGGCTATGGCCGCCGACCGACTATATATATGGCCGGCTGGCTATAGCCGCCGACCCACCATATATGTGGCCGGCTGGCTATAGCCGCCGAACCACTGTATATGTGGCCGACTGGCTATAGCTGCCGACCCACTTTATATGTGGCCGGCTGGCCATAGCCGCCGATTCACCATATATGTGTCGGCTGGCTATAGCCGCCTATTCACTATACGTGTGGCCGGCTGGCTATAGACGCCGACCCACTATATATGTGGCCGGCTGGCTATGGCCGCCGACCGACTATATATGTGGCCGGCTGGCTATAGCCGCCGACCCACTGTACATGTGGCCGGCTGGCTATAGCCGCCGAACCACTGTATATGTGGCCGGCTGGCCATAGTCGCCGACCCACTATATATGTGGCCGGCTGGCCATAGCCGCCGACACACTATATATGTGGCCGGCTGGCTATAGCCGCCGATTCACTATATATGTACCCGGCTGGCTATAGCCGTCGATTCACTGTATATGTACCCGGCTGGCTATAGCCGCCGACGCACTATATATGTGGCCGGCTGGCTACAGCCGCTGATTCACCATATATGTACCCGGCTGGCTATAGCCGCCGAACCACTGTATATGTGGCCGGCTGGCTATAGCCGCCGACCCACTATATATGTGGCCGGCTGGCTATAGCCGCCGACCCACTGTATATGTGGCCGGCTGGCTATGGCCGCCGAACCACTGTATATGTGGCCGGCTGGCTACAGCCGCCGATTCACTATATATGTATCCGGCTCGCTATGGCCGCCTAGCCACTGTATATGTGGCCGGCTGGCTATAGCCGCCGATTCACTATATAAGTGTCGACTGGCTATAGCCGCCGATTCACTATATATGTACCCGGCTGGCTATAGCCGCCGAACCACTGTATATGTGGCCGGCTGGCTATAGCCGCCGACGCACTGTATATGTGGCTGACTGGCTATAGCCGCCGACGCACTTATATGTGGCCGGCTGGCTATAGCCGCCGACGCACTTATATGTGGCCGGCTGGCTATAGCCGCCGACCCACTATGTATGTGGCCGGCTGGCTATAGCCGCCGACGCACTGTATATGTGGCCGGCTGGCTACAGCCGCCGACCCACTATATATGTGGCCGGCTGGCTACAGCCGCCAATTCACTATATATGTGGCCGGCTGGCTACAGCCGCCGATTCACTATATATGTGGCCGGCTGGCTATAGCCGCCGATTTACTATATATGTACCCGGCTATATGTACCCGGCTGGCTATAGCCGCCGAACCACTGTTGTTGAATGTTAAAGTTACGAAGGGGATTGTATAAACGTTTATTGAAAATCGTATAATACAATAGCATACGTGATTAAGTGATACTTAGCTGGGTGCTGCTTCCTGGAACGATCTATGTTGACGAGTCAGTGGTTTTGTCCAAATCGATTTTTTCTTGATTTTTGGGGTTGGGTCTGCTCCATGTGACGAACAAAATCAAAGTGACCGAGAACTGGAGATCGTTCCATGAGCAGTGCCCAAATTACAAGAGAGAGAGAGAGAGAGCTTTCGATAAGTAATTCATTATATGTAATACATTTAACAGTGACTCAAACTCCTAATGGTACAAATAAAACAATAATTATAAAAGGTCCAGTGATAATTCACAGACATCCCGCCCCCGCTGGAACGAGTTTCAGGACGTGGGTAACAACGCCAGCTTAGTTATAGATCGGGTGAATGTCCCTATAGATGTTTTAACGGTAGCAACTCGTACTCGCTGGTCTGCACCCGGAAATACCTCTTGAATCCGGCCAATGATCCATTTCGTTGGAGGAAGGTTGGATTCCTTTATTACCACCAGATCGCCAGGTTTGAGGTTGGGACTGGGTCGTTGCCATTTAGGTCGCTCCTGGAGTGTCGTGATGTACTCCATATGCCATCTCCTCCAAAATCCTTGAACCATGCTTTGGAGATGGTTCCAATGTGACAATCGGTTCGTTGGAGTCTCTAAGTAGTTCGGCTCAGGCACAGCTGTCAGTGGTTCACCTACGAGAAAATGAGCTGGAGTTAATGGGTTCAAATCAGAGTCAGATATTGCACAGAGAGGACGAGAGTTGAGAATTGCTTCGATCTGAGTGAGAACTGTGTATAGCTCTTCATATGTTAAGTTAGAGGGACCGATAACGCGACGCAAATGTAATTTTACCGACCTGACACCAGCCTCCCACAAGCCACCAAAGTGTGGAGCAAAAGGAGGAATGAAATGCCAGGTGATCCCATCATTCGCAAGAGCTGAAACGAGAGCATCGTTATGAGCTCGACTCATGACTAGCTTATGCATTTCGGTTAGGGCCCGACGAGCCCCCTTAAAATTTGTGCCGTTGTCGCTGTAGATGTTGGCACATTTCCCCCGACGAGAGACAAATCTACGAAGAGCAGCAATAAATGCATCCGTGGTCAAGTCACTCACAACTTCGAGATGTATAGCTCTCGTTGACATACACACAAACAGAGCGATGTAGGCTTTTGACAACTTTGGCTTACGGCCGCGCGATAATTTAATAGTCAGCGGGCCAGCATAATCACAACCGGTATTTAGAAAAGGTCGGCTTGGTTGGAGACGTACTGCTGGGAGGTCGCCCATGATCTGTTGACTAGTAATCTTCCGCTGCATAAAGCATGGCTTGCACCTGTGAATCAGTTTCCGGATCAGATTTCTGCTACCCATTATCCAATACTGCTGTCGGACGAATGCAAATGTTTCAGATACTCCGGAGTGTAGGTTGCGTTGATGAGTGTCAGCTATTATAAGTGAAGCAACGTTATTATTATTTGGGATTATAATAGGATGTTTAATGCTATAGGAGACGGATGCGTGCTTTATACGTCCTCCAACACGAAGAAGTCCATCGGAATCCAAAAATGCACAGTATTTCAGAAGCTTTGATTTTGAACGAAGCTGCTGGCTGGTTTTAAGATGGCACATGTCGTCTTCAAACGAAATGGTCTGCACAAATTTGAGGATGGTTACTGTGGCCGCCTTGATTTCCGAACATGTCAATCCCTGCGTGACGTGGCCCGTTGTGTGTCGTCGACAATTCGAAATAAACCGGAGACAGTAGGCGACTATCCTTCGCAATCGGTTCCACGACGAGACCTTGTCGATCAAGGTTTGAATGAAATGTGCATCCAAGGACGTAACTAAACCCTGCGTTACCCGTCGTTCTTCATTTTTAACGGACCTCATATCTACTAAATTTGAAGAAAAGTTAGATTTGGGCCAATGGTCATCCGCTAATGACAACCATGGTGGGCCGTTCCACCACAGACCGTGTCCTGAAAGATCGGAAGGAATCACGCCGCGCGAAGCACAATCAGCCGGATTGGACTCCGATTTAATATGATGCCAGGAATGTCTTGGGACTATCTCGAGGATGGAAGCGGTCCGATTGGCCACGAAAGTTGTCCAGCGACGAGGGGGTGACGAAAGCCAATGTAGCACAATTTCAGAATCGCACCACGCAAATGTTTTTGAGACATTGATATTGATCGACGATTTCACCGATGCTAACAACCGAGCCAGCAATACCGCGCCACATAGTTCTAACCGTGGGATGGAAACTGGTTTAAGGGGAGCTACCTTAGTCTTTGCTGCGACAATAGTGATCGCGAATGTATCTACACTGGTTTTGCAACGAGCGTAGACGACCGCTGCGTATGCCACCGACGAAGCATCTGAGAAACCGTGAAGTTCGACGAATTCGATAGACGGAGAAATATTTCGCGGAACCCGAATTTGTTCAAAACACGGAAGTTGTTGCCGATAGTTCATCCATTTTGCGGCGATATCAAGTGGTAAGGGATCATCCCATCCAAGTTTTAAGTCGCATGACCAGAGCTCCTGGAACATTAGCTTAAAAATGATAGTTGAGGGAGCCAAGAAACCGAGTGGGTCAAAAATGCGCGATATCTCTGAAAGCAAATTTCGTCTTGTTACAGAAGAACACGGATTCAGCTGAGCCATTCGGTACGAGAAAACATCAGTAGCAGGATTCCAGTACATTCCGAGTACCTTTATAAAAGAAGTCGAACGCTCAGGGTCGACGAATGAGTATTCGCAATCTTCCGGTGATTGCTTCGCGAGAAGAGCCCAACAATTAGAGCTCCACTTTCGGAGTTGCAGATTTGCTTCGGATAACAACGCGATTAATTCTGATTGTAAGTCTAGCAACGTTTCTACGGAGTTAGCTCCCGTCATAACATCGTCGACATACACATTATTTAAAATGATTCGAGAAGCATTTGGGTATGTGGATTGGTAATCATCTGCAAGCTGCTTTAGGACGCGCACTGACAAGAAGGGAGCCGAAGCAGTACCATAGGTTACAGTTTTCAGATGATAATGTTTGAGTTCATCACTGGGATTTTGTCGCCACACAATGCGCTGATAATCAATGTCCTGATCACGAACCCAGATCTGCCGAAACATTTTAACGATATCGGCTGTAAACACATACGGATGTTGTCGAAAACGTAAACAAACACCGATTAGATCGCGTTGAATGGCGGGACCGATTAAAAGCTGACTATTTAATGATTGTCCATTCGAATCCTTAACCGAGCCATCAAAGACGACGCGTAGTTTTGTGGTGGAACTGTCGAGTTTAAGCACTGCATGATGAGGGAGATAAAAATGTTGCCCACATGGCTTGTGAATCTTTTCATGGGGAATAGGTTGCATATGGCCAAGGTCTTGATATTCTTGCATGAATGAACAATAGAGTCTATGCAAGGCAGGATTCCCTTTAAACCGTCGTTCCATGGAATGTAAACGCGAAATTGCAGGGTGTAGAGTGTCCTTAAAAATGGGACAAGGGACCTTAAATGGAAGGGATACGATATATTTTCCATCCTTCGAGCGGGAATACGTTTTTTGAAAGTATTCTTCCGCTGGATCATTGAAAATATCAGGTGCTGTATTTGTAGGAACATCTTCTATTTCCCAAAACCGCTGTAAGAGAACATCGACGTCAATCAATGAATGAAACGAAGCTAATTCGTGACGATCGCTGTTCGTATTGATTACCTAACTCTCCGATAATAACCCAGCCAAATGATGTTTTCTGCGCTATAGGGAAGCCTTGTGGTCCATGGATTTGCTCGGGTTTCAAGATGTTCCAGACCTTATCTCCTCCTAACAACATATCGATCTCACCGGACGAATTGAAATATGGATCGGCTAGATCTAACCCCTTAATATATTCCCATGAAGATATGTTAAACGACTGAGAGGGTAAATTGGAGGTAAGCTTCCTAAGAATGAATGTATCAAGGACTAACGATTCTGGTCCATACCGCGAACAGAGCTGAATTGTCATACATCCTCTTGTATATCCTGCTTCCGTGGACGATATGCCAGCGATAGGAATCCGGGAATGCTTCCGCGATAGCCCGAGCCTTTGCGCAAACGACTCAGTGACAAACGAACATTGCGATCCCGTATCTAGTAAAATCCGACCATCGATATACCTCCCTTGACTGTTTCGACACTTAGCGAGAATGGTTGGCAACACGGTTTGCCTTCGAATGCTGAAGTTAAGCGAGTGGTTGGTTACGAGTGGAGGCGGAGACGAAGTAGAAATAGCTAGGTTAACTGAGCGAGAAGGATTTGAATCAGACGATTTAATAAGATTGGGAGATTGTTGTATATTTGAGGGTGACTGCGAGACAATGCGTTTTGTTTCATCCTGATGGACCAATGAATGGTGACGAGACTTGCAGGCGCGACAACGAAACGTAGACTTACATCTATTAGATGAATGACCGGTTCGAAGGCAATTAAAACAGAGCGAGTGTGTTTTTACGAATGTTCTGCGCGATTCGATGTCTAAGTCAATAAACCGAGGACACTGGGGCACGATATGGTCACCTTTACACATGGAGCACGAGGACTGACTATCAGAGGAATTTGCTAAGTGCGTTCGAATCGGATTGGATTGTTTTACTCGCGATGTGACGGAACGATTTAAAGATTGACACGATTCGAGTGCATCACACCGCAGCTCGAGAAAGTCAATTAACTCCGCTATCGAACGATCATCGCGAGAGCCCACTTCTTCTGCCCAAGCTTGCTTTGTGTCGAGATCAAGTTTCGTTAACAAAATGTGAATCAACCACGGATCCCGACCATTCCTGTCCAACGCGTTTAACCCCCGAATCACTTCATCGGCCCCGTCCGTGATTTTCCGAAGCATTTGAACGTTTGAGACACTAATGGAGGGTAGCGATAAAAACGTTTGTACAAACGACTGTGCAATTAAATGTACGCGATCATAACGTTTCTCCAGCCTGTCCCAGGCCTCAATATAGTTCGCATCCGAAATGGGAATATGTTTAATCAAATTCGCCGCGTCGTCACGTAAGAAAGATTTTAAGTAATGAAACTTTTGAGTGGCAGTGAGATTAGATTTGCTATCAACCGAACCCGTGAACAGATCTCGAAAACACGGCCAATCCTTATAGCAACCCGAGAACGGAGGTACGATTATCTTCGGCAGATTGATGGTCGAACTCACACCGCCCGAACTATCTAAGCTTTTAAGAAACGAAGATTGTTGGTTGGCCAGACGTTCCAGAACCGAATCACTGTCTTTTGGTTTTGATGCACTTTGTCTCTGACGAATTAATTTGGTTAGTTCCGAATGCGTGAGACAATATTTTGTTTCATATTCAGCGAACTCAGTTTCGAATTCATCAAAACCTTCTTCCAAGTGCGGCAAGCACTCAGAATGCAGTGAAGCGAACTCCGACCACGTTTCATCTAGTTTGCTTAGTTTAATCTCCAACATCTCGATAGATGTGGACTCGTCTATGCCTTCTAGAAAAGTCGCTGCACGAGTTAAGCGACCCTTTGCATGACTGCGCTTTACTTTTAATGCATTCATTTGTGCAATCCGAAAATACTCAGGTGAGCGCTTTGCTATTAACGAACAGAAACACCTCCTTAATAATTATACGCGTAATATAACTAAAGGGAAGCCTGTCGCGAGGAACTATTGTTTTCCCGTAGTTCTACAAAGCACAGCGAAATAAAAAAAAAATCACCTACGTGGTTTTTCAGTTAGTCAGCTAGAACACATATATATATATATACGAATCGGATTTAACACGTGGGTCTTCCCCTGAGGTTTTATTTGGGTTTTGATTGACAGAATCCGGCTGCTCGAAGCACCAATAAATGTTGAATGTTAAAGTTACGAAGAGGATTGTATAAACGTTTATTGAAAATCGAATAATACAATAGCATACGTGATTAAGTGATACTTAGCTGGGTGCTGCTTCCTGGAACGATCTATGTTGACGAGTCAGTGGTTTTGTCCAAATCGATTTTTTCTTGATTTTTGGGGTTGGGTCTGCTCCATGTGACGAACAAAATCAAAGTGACCGAGAACTGGAGATCGTTCCATGAGCAGTGCCCAAATTACAAGAGAGAGAGAGAGAGAGCTTTCGATAAGTAATTCATTATATGTAATACATTTAACAGTGACTCAAACTCCTAATGGTACAAATAAAACAATAATTATAAAAGGTCCAGTGATAATTCACAGACAACTGTATATGTGGCCGGCTGGCTATAGCCGCCGACCCACTATATATGTGGCCGGCTGGCTATAGCCGCCGACACAATATATATGTGGCCGGCTGGCTATAGCCGCCGACACAATATATATGTGGCCGGCTGGCTATAGCCGCCGACACAATATATATGTGGCCGGCTGGCTATAGCCGCCGACACAATATATATGTGGCCGGCTGGCTATAGCCGCCGACACAATATATATGTGGCCGGCTGGCTATAGCCGCCGACACAATATATATGTGGCCGGCTGGCTATAGCCGCCGACCCACTATATATGTGGCCGGCTGGCTATAGCCGCCGATTCACCATATATGTACCCGGCTGGCTATAGCCGCCGATTCACTATATATGTACCCGGCTGGCTATAGCCGCCGAACCACTGTATATGTGGCCGGCTGGCTATAGCCGCCGACGCACTGTATATGTGGCCGACTGGCTATAGCCGCCGACGCACTTATATGTGGCCGGCTGGCTATAGCCGCCGACGCACTTATATGTGGCCGGCTGGCTATAGCCGCCGACCCACTATATATGTGGCCGGCTGGCTATAGCCGCCGACACACTATATATGTGGCCGGCTGGCTATAGCCGCCGACGCACTGTATATGTGGCCGGCTGGCTACAGCCGCCGATTCACTATATATGTACCCGGCTGGCTATAGCCGCCGAACCACTGTATATGTGGCCGGCTGGCTATAGCCGCCGACCAACTCTACATGTGGCCGGCCGGCTATAGCCGCCGAACCGCTGTATATGTGGCCGGCTGGCCATAGTCGCCGACCCACTATATATGTGGCCGGCTGGCCATAGCCGCTGATTCACTATATATGTACCCGGCTGGCTATAGCCGCCGACGCACTGTATATGTGGCCGGTTGGCTACAGCCGCCGATTCACCATATATGTACCCGGCTGGCTATAGCCGCCGAACCACTGTATATGTGGCCGGCTGGCTATAGCCGCCGACCCACTATATATGTGGCCGGCTGGCTATAGCCGCCGACGCACTATATATGTGGCCAGCTGGCTATGGCCGCCGACCGACTATATATATGGCCGGCTGGCTATAGCCGCCGAACCACTGTATATGTGGCCGGCTGGCCATAGTCGCCGACCCACTATATATGTGGCCGGCTGGCCATAGCCGCCGACACACTATATATGTGGCCGGCTGGCTATAGCCGCCGATTCACTATATATGTACCCGGCTGGCTATAGCCGCCGATTCACTGTATATGTACCCGGCTGGCTATAGCCGCCGACGCACTGTATATGTGGCCGGCTGGCCACAGCCGCCGATTCACTATATATGTACCCGGCCGGCTATGGCCGCCGAACCACTGTATATGTGGCCGTCTGGCTATAGCCGCCGATTCACTATATATGTTTCGGCTGGCCTACATATGTGGCCGGCTGGCTATAGCCGCCAACCCCTGTATATTTGGCCGGCTGGCTACAGCCGGCGATTCACTATATATGTACCCGGCTGGCTATGGCCGCCGAACCACTGTATATGTGGCCGGCTGGCTACAGCCGCCGATTTACTATATATGTATCCGGCTGGCTATGGCCGCCTAGCCACTGTATATGTGGCCGGCTGGCTATAGCCGCCGATTCACTATATATGTGTCGACTGGCTATAGCAGCCGACCGACTATATATGTGGCCGGCTCACTATAGCCGCCGACCCACTGTATATGTGTCCGGCTGGCTGCAGCCGCCGATTCACTATATATGTACCCGGCTGGCTATGGCCGCCGAACCACTGTATATGTGGCCGGCTGGCTGTAGCCGCCGACCCACCATATATGTGGCCGGCTGGCTATAGCCGCCGACCGACTATATATATGGCCGGCTGGCTATAGCCGCCGAACCACTGTATATGTGGTGGGCTGGCTATAGCCGCCGACCAACTGTACATGTGGCCGCCTGGCTATAGCCGCCGACGCACTGTATATGTGGCCGGCTGGCTACAGCCGCCGGTTCACCATATATGTACCCGGCTGGCTATAGCCGCCGAACCACTGTATATGTGGCCGGCTGGCTATAGCCGCCGACGCACTATATATGTGGCCGGCTGGCTATAGCCGCCGACACACTATATATGTGGCCGGCTGGCTATAGCCGCCGACACACTACATATGTGGCCGGCTGGCTATAGCCGCCGACACACTATATATGTGGCCGGCTGGCTATAGCCGCCGACACACTATATATGTGGCCGGCTGGCTATAGCCGCCGACACACTATATATGTGGCCGGCTGGCTATAGCCGCCGATTCACTATATGTGTGGCCGGATGGCTATAGCCGCCGACCGACTATATATGTGGCCGGCTGGCTATAGCCGCCGACCCACCATATATGTGACCGGCTGGCTATAGCCGCCGCCCCACTATATATGTGGCCGGCTGGCTATAGCCGCCGCCCCACTATATATGTGGCCGGCTGGCTATTGCCGCCGCCCCACTATATATGTGGCCGGCTGGCCATAGCCGCCGATTCACCATATATGTGTCGGCTGGCTATAGCCGCCTATTCACTATACATGTGGCCGGCTGGCTATAGACGCCGACCCACTATATATGTGGCCGGCTGGCTATAGCCGCCGACCCACTATATATGTGGCCGGCTGGCTATAGCCGCCGCCCCACTATATATGTGGCCGGCTGGCTATAGCCGCCGACGCACTATATATGTGGCCGGCTGGCTACAGCCGCCGATTCACTATATATGTGGCCGGCTGGCTACAGCCGCCGATTCACTATATATGTGGCCGGCTGGCTATGGCCGCCGACCGACTACATATGTGGCCGGCTGGCTATAGCCGCCGACCCACTATATATGTCGCCGGCTGGCTATAGCCGCCGACCCACTATATATGTGGCCGGCTGGCTACAGCCGCCAATTCACTATATATGTGGCCGGCTGGCTACAGCCGCCGATTCACTATATATGTGGCCGGCTGGCTATAGCCGCCGATTCACTATATATGTACCCGGCTGGCTATAGCCGCCGAACCACTGTATATGTGGCCGGCTGGCTATAGCCGCCGACCCACTATATATGTGGCCGGCTGGCTATAGCCGCCGACGCACTATATATGTGGCCGGCTGGCTATAGCCGCCGACACAATATATATGTGGCCGGCTGGCTTAAGCCGCCGACCCACTATATATGTGGCCGGCTGGCTATAGCCGCCGATTCACTATATATGTACCCGGCTGGCTATAGCCGCCGATTCACTATATATGTACCCGGCTGGCTATAGCCGCCGAACCACTGTATATGTGGCCGGCTGGCTATAGCCGCCGACGCACTGTATATGTGGCTGACTGGCTATAGCCGCCGACGCACTTATATGTGGCCGGCTGGCTATAGCCGCCGACGCACTTATATGTGGCCGGCTGGCTATAGCCGCCGACCCACGATATATGTGGCCGGCTGGCTATAGCCGCCGACCCACTATATATGTGGCCGGCTGGCTATAGCCGCCGACACACTATATATGTGGCCGGCTGGCTATAGCCGCCGACGCACTGTATATGTGGCCGGCTGGCTACAGCCGCCGATTCACTATATATGTACCCGGCTGGCAATAGCCGCCGAACCACTGTATATGTGGCCGGCTGGCTATAGCCGCCGACCAACTGTACATGTGGCCGGCTGGCTATAGCCGCCGAACCACTGTATATGTGGCCGGCTGGCCATAGTCGCCGACCCACTATATATGTGGCCGGCTGGCCATAGCCGCTGATTCACTATATATGTACCCGGTTGGCTATAGCCGCCGACCGACTATATATGTGGCCAGCTGGCTATGGCCGCCGACCGACTATATATATGGCCGGCTGGCTATAGCCGCCGACCCACCATATATGTGGCCGGCTGGCTATAGCCGCCGAACCACTGTATATGTGGCCGACTGGCTATAGCTGCCGACCCACTTTATATGTGGCCGGCTGGCCATAGCCGCCGATTCACCATATATGTGTCGGCTGGCTATAGCCGCCTATTCACTATACGTGTGGCCGGCTGGCTATAGACGCCGACCCACTATATATGTGGCCGGCTGGCTATGGCCGCCGACCGACTATATATGTGGCCGGCTGGCTATAGCCGCCGACCCACTGTACATGTGGCCGGCTGGCTATAGCCGCCGAACCACTGTATATGTGGCCGGCTGGCCATAGTCGCCGACCCACTATATATGTGGCCGGCTGGCCATAGCCGCCGACACACTATATATGTGGCCGGCTGGCTATAGCCGCCGATTCACTATATATGTACCCGGCTGGCTATAGCCGTCGATTCACTGTATATGTACCCGGCTGGCTATAGCCGCCGACGCACTATATATGTGGCCGGCTGGCTACAGCCGCTGATTCACCATATATGTACCCGGCTGGCTATAGCCGCCGAACCACTGTATATGTGGCCGGCTGGCTATAGCCGCCGACCCACTATATATGTGGCCGGCTGGCTATAGCCGCCGACCCACTGTATATGTGGCCGGCTGGCTATGGCCGCCGAACCACTGTATATGTGGCCGGCTGGCTACAGCCGCCGATTCACTATATATGTATCCGGCTCGCTATGGCCGCCTAGCCACTGTATATGTGGCCGGCTGGCTATAGCCGCCGATTCACTATATAAGTGTCGACTGGCTATAGCCGCCGATTCACTATATATGTACCCGGCTGGCTATAGCCGCCGAACCACTGTATATGTGGCCGGCTGGCTATAGCCGCCGACGCACTGTATATGTGGCTGACTGGCTATAGCCGCCGACGCACTTATATGTGGCCGGCTGGCTATAGCCGCCGACGCACTTATATGTGGCCGGCTGGCTATAGCCGCCGACCCACGATATATGTGGCCGGCTGGCTATAGCCGCCGACCCACTATATATGTGGCCGGCTGGCTATAGCCGCCGACACACTATATATGTGGCCGGCTGGCTATAGTCGCCGACCCACTATATATGTGGCCGGCTGGCCATAGCCGCCGACACACTATATATGTGGCCGGCTGGCTATAGCCGCCGATTCACTATATATGTACCCGGCTGGCTATAGCCGTCGATTCACTGTATATGTACCCGGCTGGCTATAGCCGCCGACGCACTATATATGTGGCCGGCTGGCTACAGCCGCCAATTCACTATATATGTGGCCGGCTGGCTACAGCCGCCGATTCACTATATATGTGGCCGGCTGGCTATAGCCGCCGATTCACTATATATGTACCCGGCTGGCTATAGCCGCCGAACCACTGTATATGTGGCCGACTGGCTATAGCCGCCGACCCACTATATATGTGGCCGGCTGGCTATAGCCGCCGACGCACTATATATGTGGCCGGCTGGCTATAGCCGCCGACACAATATATATGTGGCCGGCTGGCTTAAGCCGCCGACCCACTATGTATGTGGCCGGCTGGCTATAGCCGCCGACGCACTGTATATGTGGCCGGCTGGCTACAGCCGCCGACCCACTATATATGTGGCCGGCTGGCTACAGCCGCCAATTCACTATATATGTGGCCGGCTGGCTACAGCCGCCGATTCACTATATATGTGGCCGGCTGGCTATAGCCGCCGATTTACTATATATGTACCCGGCTATATGTACCCGGCTGGCTATAGCCGCCGAACCACTGTTGTTGAATGTTAAAGTTACGAAGGGGATTGTATAAACGTTTATTGAAAATCGTATAATACAATAGCATACGTGATTAAGTGATACTTAGCTGGGTGCTGCTTCCTGGAACGATCTATGTTGACGAGTCAGTGGTTTTGTCCAAATCGATTTTTTCTTGATTTTTGGGGTTGGGTCTGCTCCATGTGACGAACAAAATCAAAGTGACCGAGAACTGGAGATCGTTCCATGAGCAGTGCCCAAATTACAAGAGAGAGAGAGAGAGAGCTTTCGATAAGTAATTCATTATATGTAATACATTTAACAGTGACTCAAACTCCTAATGGTACAAATAAAACAATAATTATAAAAGGTCCAGTGATAATTCACAGACATCCCGCCCCCGCTGGAACGAGTTTCAGGACGTGGGTAACAACGCCAGCTTAGTTATAGATCGGGTGAATGTCCCTATAGATGTTTTAACGGTAGCAACTCGTACTCGCTGGTCTGCACCCGGAAATACCTCTTGAATCCGGCCAATGATCCATTTCGCTGGAGGAAGGTTGGATTCCTTTATTACCACCAGATCGCCAGGTTTGAGGTTGGGACTGGGTCGTTGCCATTTAGGTCGCTCCTGGAGTGTCGTGATGTACTCCATATGCCATCTCCTCCAAAATCCTTGAACCATGCTTTGGAGATGGTTCCAATGTGACAATCGGTTCGTTGGAGTCTCTAAGTAGTTCGGCTCAGGCACAGCTGTCAGTGGTTCACCTACGAGAAAATGAGCTGGAGTTAATGGGTTCAAATCAGAGTCAGATATTGCACAGAGAGGACGAGAGTTGAGAATTGCTTCGATCTGAGTGAGAACTGTGTATAGCTCTTCATATGTTAAGTTAGAGGGACCGATAACGCGACGCAAATGTAATTTTACCGACCTGACACCAGCCTCCCACAAGCCACCAAAGTGTGGAGCAAAAGGAGGAATGAAATGCCAGGTGATCCCATCATTCGCAAGAGCTGAAACGAGAGCATCGTTATGAGCTCGACTCATGACTAGCTTATGCATTTCGGTTAGGGCCCGACGAGCCCCCTTAAAATTTGTGCCGTTGTCGCTGTAGATGTTGGCACATTTCCCCCGACGAGAGACAAATCTACGAAGAGCAGCAATAAATGCATCCGTGGTCAAGTCACTCACAACTTCGAGATGTATAGCTCTCGTTGACATACACACAAACAGAGCGATGTAGGCTTTTGACAACTTTGGCTTACGGCCGCGCGATAATTTAATAGTCAGCGGGCCAGCATAATCACAACCGGTATTTAGAAAAGGTCGGCTTGGTTGGAGACGTACTGCTGGGAGGTCGCCCATGATCTGTTGACTAGTAATCTTCCGCTGCATAAAGCATGGCTTGCACCTGTGAATCAGTTTCCGGATCAGATTTCTGCTACCCATTATCCAATACTGCTGTCGGACGAATGCAAATGTTTCAGATACTCCGGAGTGTAGGTTGCGTTGATGAGTGTCAGCTATTATAAGTGAAGCAACGTTATTATTATTTGGGATTATAATAGGATGTTTAATGCTATAGGAGACGGATGCGTGCTTTATACGTCCTCCAACACGAAGAAGTCCATCGGAATCCAAAAATGCACAGTATTTCAGAAGCTTTGATTTTGAACGAAGCTGCTGGCTGGTTTTAAGATGGCACATGTCGTCTTCAAACGAAATGGTCTGCACAAATTTGAGGATGGTTACTGTGGCCGCCTTGATTTCCGAACATGTCAATCCCTGCGTGACGTGGCCCGTTGTGTGTCGTCGACAATTCGAAATAAACCGGAGACAGTAGGCGACTATCCTTCGCAATCGGTTCCACGACGAGACCTTGTCGATCAAGGTTTGAATGAAATGTGCATCCAAGGACGTAACTAAACCCTGCGTTACCCGTCGTTCTTCATTTTTAACGGACCTCATATCTACTAAATTTGAAGAAAAGTTAGATTTGGGCCAATGGTCATCCGCTAATGACAACCATGGTGGGCCGTTCCACCACAGACCGTGTCCTGAAAGATCGGAAGGAATCACGCCGCGCGAAGCACAATCAGCCGGATTGGACTCCGATTTAATATGATGCCAGGAATGTCTTGGGACTATCTCGAGGATGGAAGCGGTCCGATTGGCCACGAAAGTTGTCCAGCGACGAGGGGGTGACGAAAGCCAATGTAGCACAATTTCAGAATCGCACCACGCAAATGTTTTTGAGACATTGATATTGATCGACGATTTCACCGATGCTAACAACCGAGCCAGCAATACCGCGCCACATAGTTCTAACCGTGGGATGGAAACTGGTTTAAGGGGAGCTACCTTAGTCTTTGCTGCGACAATAGTGATCGCGAATGTATCTACACTGGTTTTGCAACGAGCGTAGACGACCGCTGCGTATGCCACCGACGAAGCATCTGAGAAACCGTGAAGTTCGACGAATTCGATAGACGGAGAAATATTTCGCGGAACCCGAATTTGTTCAAAACACGGAAGTTGTTGCCGATAGTTCATCCATTTTGCGGCGATATCAAGTGGTAAGGGATCATCCCATCCAAGTTTTAAGTCGCATGACCAGAGCTCCTGGAACATTAGCTTAAAAATGATAGTTGAGGGAGCCAAGAAACCGAGTGGGTCAAAAATGCGCGATATCTCTGAAAGCAAATTTCGTCTTGTTACAGAAGAACACGGATTCAGCTGAGCCATTCGGTACGAGAAAACATCAGTAGCAGGATTCCAGTACATTCCGAGTACCTTTATAAAAGAAGTCGAACGCTCAGGGTCGACGAATGAGTATTCGCAATCTTCCGGTGATTGCTTCGCGAGAAGAGCCCAACAATTAGAGCTCCACTTTCGGAGTTGCAGATTTGCTTCGGATAACAAAGCGATTAATTCTGATTGTAAGTCTAGCAACGTTTCTACGGAGTTAGCTCCCGTCATAACATCGTCGACATACACATTATTTAAAATGATTCGAGAAGCATTTGGGTATGTGGATTGGTAATCATCTGCAAGCTGCTTTAGGACGCGCACTGACAAGAAGGGAGCCGAAGCAGTACCATAGGTTACAGTTTTCAGATGATAATGTTTGAGTTCATCACTGGGATTTTGTCGCCACACAATGCGCTGATAATCAATGTCCTGATCACGAACCCAGATCTGCCGAAACATTTTAACGATATCGGCTGTAAACACATACGGATGTTGTCGAAAACGTAAACAAACACCGATTAGATCGCGTTGAATGGCGGGACCGATTAAAAGCTGACTATTTAATGATTGTCCATTCGAATCCTTAACCGAGCCATCAAAGACGACGCGTAGTTTTGTGGTGGAACTGTCGAGTTTAAGCACTGCATGATGAGGGAGATAAAAATGTTGCCCACATGGCTTGTGAATCTTTTCATGGGGAATAGGTTGCATATGGGCAAGGTCTTGATATTCTTGCATGAATGAACAATAGAGTCTATGCAAGGCAGGATTCCCTTTAAACCGTCGTTCCATGGAATGTAAACGCGAAATTGCAGGGTGTAGAGTGTCCTTAAAAATGGGACAAGGGACCTTAAATGGAAGGGATACGATATATTTTCCATCCTTCGAGCGGGAATACGTTTTTTGAAAGTATTCTTCCGCTGGATCATTGAAAATATCAGGTGCTGTATTTGTAGGAACATCTTCTATTTCCCAAAACCGCTGTAAGAGAACATCGACGTCAATCAATGAATGAAACGAAGCTAATTCGTGACGATCGCTGTTCGTATTGATTACCTAACTCTCCGATAATAACCCAGCCAAATGATGTTTTCTGCGCTATAGGGAAGCCTTGTGGTCCATGGATTTGCTCGGGTTTCAAGATGTTCCAGACCTTATCTCCTCCTAACAACATATCGATCTCACCGGACGAATTGAAATATGGATCGGCTAGATCTAACCCCTTAATATATTCCCATGAAGATATGTTAAACGACTGAGAGGGTAAATTGGAGGTAAGCTTCCTAAGAATGAATGTATCAAGGACTAACGATTCTGGTCCATACCGCGAACAGAGCTGAATTGTCATACATCCTCTTGTATATCCTGCTTCCGTGGACGATATGCCAGCGATAGGAATCCGGGAATGCTTCCGCGATAGCCCGAGCCTTTGCGCAAACGACTCAGTGACAAACGAGACGAAGTAGAAATAGCTAGGTTAACTGAGCGAGAAGGATTTGAATCAGACGATTTAATAAGATTGGGAGATTGTTGTATATTTGAGGGTGACTGCGAGACAATGCGTTTTGTTTCATCCTGATGGACCAATGAATGGTGACGAGACTTGCAGGCGCGACAACGAAACGTAGACTTACATCTATTAGATGAATGACCGGTTCGAAGGCAATTAAAACAGAGCGAGTGTGTTTTTACGAATGTTCTGCGCGATTCGATGTCTAAGTCAATAAACCGAGGACACTGGGGCACGATATGGTCACCTTTACACATGGAGCACGAGGACTGACTATCAGAGGAATTTGCTAAGTGCGTTCGAATCGGATTGGATTGTTTTACTCGCGATGTGACGGAACGATTTAAAGATTGACACGATTCGAGTGCATCACACCGCAGCTCGAGAAAGTCAATTAACTCCGCTATCGAACGATCATCGCGAGAGCCCACTTCTTCTGCCCAAGCTTGCTTTGTGTCGAGATCAAGTTTCGTTAACAAAATGTGAATCAACCACGGATCCCGACCATTCCTGTCCAACGCGTTTAACCCCCGAATCGCTTCATCGGCCCCGTCCGTGATTTTCCGAAGCATTTGAACGTTTGAGACACTAATGGAGGGTAGCGATAAAAACGTTTGTACAAACGACTGTGCAATTAAATGTACGCGATCATAACGTTTCTCCAGCCTGTCCCAGGCCTCAATATAGTTCGCATCCGAAATGGGAATATGTTTAATCAAATTCGCCGCGTCGTCACGTAAGAAAGATTTTAAGTAATGAAACTTTTGAGTGGCAGTGAGATTAGATTTGCTATCAACCGAACCCGTGAACAGATCTCGAAAACACGGCCAATCCTTATAGCAACCCGAGAACGGAGGTACGATTATCTTCGGCAGATTGATGGTCGAACTCACACCGCCCGAACTATCTAAGCTTTTAAGAAACGAAGATTGTTGGTTGGCCAGACGTTCCAGAACCGAATCACTGTCTTTTGGTTTTGATGCACTTTGTCTCTGACGAATTAATTTGGTTAGTTCCGAATGCGTGAGACAATATTTTGTTTCATATTCAGCGAACTCAGTTTCGAATTCATCAAAACCTTCTTCCAAGTGCGGCAAGCACTCAGAATGCAGTGAAGCGAACTCCGACCACGTTTCATCTAGTTTGCTTAGTTTAATCTCCAACATCTCGATAGATGTGGACTCGTCTATGCCTTCTAGAAAAGTCGCTGCACGAGTTAAGCGACCCTTTGCATGACTGCGCTTTACTTTTAATGCATTCATTTGTGCAATCCGAAAATACTCAGGTGAGCGCTTTGCTATTAACGAACAGAAACACCTCCTTAATAATTATACGCGTAATATAACTAAAGGGAAGCCTGTCGCGAGGAACTATTGTTTTCCCGTAGTTCTACAAAGCACAGCGAAATAAAAAAAAAATCACCTACGTGGTTTTTCAGTTAGTCAGCTAGAACACATATATATATATATACGAATCGGATTTAACACGTGGGTCTTCCCCTGAGGTTTTATTTGGGTTTTGATTGACAGAATCCGGCTGCTCGAAGCACCAATAAATGTTGAATGTTAAAGTTACGAAGAGGATTGTATAAACGTTTATTGAAAATCGAATAATACAATAGCATACGTGATTAAGTGATACTTAGCTGGGTGCTGCTTCCTGGAACGATCTATGTTGACGAGTCAGTGGTTTTGTCCAAATCGATTTTTTCTTGATTTTTGGGGTTGGGTCTGCTCCATGTGACGAACAAAATCAAAGTGACCGAGAACTGGAGATCGTTCCATGAGCAGTGCCCAAATTACAAGAGAGAGAGAGAGAGAGCTTTCGATAAGTAATTCATTATATGTAATACATTTAACAGTGACTCAAACTCCTAATGGTACAAATAAAACAATAATTATAAAAGGTCCAGTGATAATTCACAGACAACTGTATATGTGGCCGGCTGGCTATAGCCGCCGACCCACTATATATGTGGCCGGCTGGCTATAGCCGCCGACGCACTACATATATATGTGGCCGGCTGGCTATAGCCGCCGACACAATATATATGTGGCCGGCTGGCTATAGCCGCCGACCCACTATATATGTGGCCGGCTGGCTATAGCCGCCGATTCACCATATATGTACCCGGCTGGCTATAGCCGCCGATTCACTATATATGTACCCGGCTGGCTATAGCCGCCGAACCACTGTATATGTGGCCGGCTGGCTATAGCCGCCGACGCACTGTATATGTGGCCGACTGGCTATAGCCGCCGACGCACTTATATGTGGCCGGCTGGCTATAGCCGCCGACGCACTTATATGTGGCCGGCTGGCTATAGCCGCCGACCCACTATATATGTGGCCGGCTGGCTATAGCCGCCGACACACTATATATGTGGCCGGCTGGCTATAGCCGCCGACGCACTGTATATGTGGCCGGCTGGCTACAGCCGCCGATTCACTATATATGTACCCGGCTGGCTATAGCCGCCGAACCACTGTATATGTGGCCGGCTGGCTATAGCCGCCGACCAACTCTACATGTGGCCGGCCGGCTATAGCCGCCGAACCACTGTATATGTGGCCGGCTGGCCATAGTCGCCGACCCACTATATATGTGGCCGGCTGGCCATAGCCGCTGATTCACTATATATGTACCCGGCTGGCTATAGCCGCCGACGCACTGTATATGTGGCCGGTTGGCTACAGCCGCCGATTCACCATATATGTACCCGGCTGGCTATAGCCGCCGAACCACTGTATATGTGGCCGGCTGGCTATAGCCGCCGACCCACTATATATGTGGCCGGCTGGCTATAGCCGCCGACGCACTATATATGTGGCCAGCTGGCTATGGCCGCCGACCGACTATATATATGGCCGGCTGGCTATAGCCGCCGAACCACTGTATATGTGGCCGGCTGGCCATAGTCGCCGACCCACTATATATGTGGCCGGCTGGCCATAGCCGCCGACACACTATATATGTGGCCGGCTGGCTATAGCCGCCGATTCACTATATATGTACCCGGCTGGCTATAGCCGCCGATTCACTGTATATGTACCCGGCTGGCTATAGCCGCCGACGCACTGTATATGTGGCCGGCTGGCCACAGCCGCCGATTCACTATATATGTACCCGGCCGGCTATGGCCGCCGAACCACTGTATATGTGGCCGTCTGGCTATAGCCGCCGATTCACTATATATGTTTCGGCTGGCCTACATATGTGGCCGGCTGGCTATAGCCGCCAACCCCTGTATATTTGGCCGGCTGGCTACGGCCGGCGATTCACTATATATGTACCCGGCTGGCTATGGCCGCCGAACCACTGTATATGTGGCCGGCTGGCTACAGCCGCCGATTTACTTTATATGTATCCGGCTGGCTATGGCCGCCTAGCCACTGTATATGTGGCCGGCTGGCTATAGCCGCCGATTCACTATATATGTGTCGACTGGCTATAGCAGCCGACCGACTATATATGTGGCCGGCTCACTATAGCCGCCGACCCACTGTATATGTGTCCGGCTGGCTGCAGCCGCCGATTCACTATATATGTACCCGGCTGGCTATGGCCGCCGAACCACTGTATATGTGGCCGGCTGGCTGTAGCCGCCGACCCACCATATATGTGGCCGGCTGGCTATAGCCGCCGATTCCCTATATATGTGGCCGGCTGGCTATAGCCGCCGATTCACTATATATGTACCCGACTGGCTATAGCCGCCGATTCACTGTATATGTACCCGGCTGGCTATAGCCGCCGAACCACTGTATATGTGGTGGGCTGGCTATAGCCGCCGACCAACTGTACATGTGGCCGCCTGGCTATAGCCGCCGACGCACTGTATATGTGGCCGGCTGGCTACAGCCGCCGGTTCACCATATATGTACCCGGCTGGCTATAGCCGCCGAACCACTGTATATGTGGCCGGCTGGCTATAGCCGCCGACCCACTATATATGTGGCCGGCTGGCTATAGCCGCCGACGCACTATATATGTGGCCGGCTGGCTATAGCCGCCGACACACTATATATGTGGCCGGCTGGCTATAGCCGCCGACACACTACATATGTGGCCGGCTGGCTATAGCCGCCGACACACTATATATGTGGCCGGCTGGCTATAGCCGCCGACACACTATATATGTGGCCGGCTGGCTATAGCCGCCGACACACTATATATGTGGCCGGCTGGCTATAGCCGCCGACACACTATATATGTGGCCGGCTGGCTATAGCCGCCGACCCACTATATATGTGGCCGGCTGGCTATAGCCGCCGATTCACTATATGTGTGGCCGGATGGCTATAGCCGCCGACCGACTATATATGTGGCCGGCTGGCTATAGCCGCCGACCCACCATATATGTGACCGGCTGGCTATAGCCGCCGCCCCACTATATATGTGGCCGGCTGGCTATAGCCGCCGCCCCACTATATATGTGGCCGGCTGGCTATTGCCGCCGCCCCACTATATATGTGGCCGGCTGGCCATAGCCGCCGATTCACCATATATGTGTCGGCTGGCTATAGCCGCCTATTCACTATACATGTGGCCGGCTGGCTATAGACGCCGACCCACTATATATGTGGCCGGCTGGCTATAGCCGCCGACCCACTATATATGTGGCCGGCTGGCTATAGCCGCCGCCCCACTATATATGTGGCCGGCTGGCTATAGCCGCCGACGCACTATATATGTGGCCGGCTGGCTACAGCCGCCGATTCACTATATATGTGGCCGGCTGTGGCCGGCTGGCTATAGCCGCCGACACACTACATATGTGGCCGGCTGGCTATAGCCGCCGACACACTATATATGTGGCCGGCTGGCTATAGCCGCCGACACACTATATATGTGGCCGGCTGGCTATAGCCGCCGACACACTATATATGTGGCCGGCTGGCTATAGCCGCCGACACACTATATATGTGGCCGGCTGGCTATAGCCGCCGACCCACTATATATGTGGCCGGCTGGCTATAGCCGCCGATTCACTATATGTGTGGCCGGATGGCTATAGCCGCCGACCGACTATATATGTGGCCGGCTGGCTATAGCCGCCGACCCACCATATATGTGACCGGCTGGCTATAGCCGCCGCCCCACTATATATGTGGCCGGCTGGCTATAGCCGCCGCCCCACTATATATGTGGCCGGCTGGCTATTGCCGCCGCCCCACTATATATGTGGCCGGCTGGCCATAGCCGCCGATTCACCATATATGTGTCGGCTGGCTATAGCCGCCTATTCACTATACATGTGGCCGGCTGGCTATAGACGCCGACCCACTATATATGTGGCCGGCTGGCTATAGCCGCCGACCCACTATATATGTGGCCGGCTGGCTATAGCCGCCGCCCCACTATATATGTGGCCGGCTGGCTATAGCCGCCGACGCACTATATATGTGGCCGGCTGGCTACAGCCGCCGATTCACTATATATGTGGCCGGCTGGCTACAGCCGCCGATTCACTATATATGTGGCCGGCTGGCTATGGCCGCCGACCGACTACATATGTGGCCGGCTGGCTATAGCCGCCGACCCACTATATATGTCGCCGGCTGGCTATAGCCGCCGACCCACTATATATGTGGCCGGCTGGCTACAGCCGCCAATTCACTATATATGTGGCCGGCTGGCTACAGCCGCCGATTCACTATATATGTGGCCGGCTGGCTATAGCCGCCGATTCACTATATATGTACCTGGCTGGCTATAGCCGCCGAACCACTGTATATGTGGCCGGCTGGCTATAGTCGCCGACCCACTATATATGTGGCCGGCTGGCTATAGCCGCCGACGCACTATATATGTGGCCGGCTGGCTATAGCCGCCGACACAATATATATGTGGCCGGCTGGCTTAAGCCGCCGACCCACTATATATGTGGCCGGCTGGCTATAGCCGCCGATTCACTATATATGTACCCGGCTGGCTATAGCCGCCGATTCACTATATATGTACCCGGCTGGCTATAGCCGCCGAACCACTGTATATGTGGCCGGCTGGCTATAGCCGCCGACGCACTGTATGTGTGGCTGACTGGCTATAGCCGCCGACGCACTTATATGTGGCCGGCTGGCTATAGCCGCCGACGCACTTATATGTGGCCGGCTGGCTATAGCCGCCGACCCACGATATATGTGGCCGGCTGGCTATAGCCGCCGACCCACTATATATGTGGCCGGCTGGCTATAGCCGCCGACACACTATATATGTGGCCGGCTGGCTATAGCCGCCGACGCACTGTATATGTGGCCGGCTGGCTACAGCCGCCGATTCACTATATATGTACCCGGCTGGCAATAGCCGCCGAACCACTGTATATGTGGCCGGCTGGCTATAGCCGCCGACCAACTGTACATGTGGCCGGCTGGCTATAGCCGCCGAACCACTGTATATGTGGCCGGCTGGCCATAGTCGCCGACCCACTATATATGTGGCCGGCTGGCCATAGCCGCTGATTCACTATATATGTACCCGGTTGGCTATAGCCGCCGACCGACTATATATGTGGCCAGCTGGCTATGGCCGCCGACCGACTATATATATGGCCGGCTGGCTATAGCCGCCGACCCACCATATATGTGGCCGGCTGGCTATAGCCGCCGAACCACTGTATATGTGGCCGACTGGCTATAGCTGCCGACCCACTTTATATGTGGCCGGCTGGCCATAGCCGCCGATTCACCATATATGTGTCGGCTGGCTATAGCCGCCTATTCACTATACGTGTGGCCGGCTGGCTATAGACGCCGACCCACTATATATGTGGCCGGCTGGCTATGGCCGCCGACCGACTATATATGTGGCCGGCTGGCTATAGCCGCCGACCCACTGTACATGTGGCCGGCTGGCTATAGCCGCCGAACCACTGTGTATGTGGCCGGCTGGCCATAGTCGCCGACCCACTATATATGTGGCCGGCTGGCCATAGCCGCCGACACACTATATATGTGGCCGGCTGGCTATAGCCGCCGATTCACTATATATGTACCCGGCTGGCTATAGCCGTCGATTCACTGTATATGTACCCGGCTGGCTATAGCCGCCGACGCACTATATATGTGGCCGGCTGGCTACAGCCGCTGATTCACCATATATGTACCCGGCTGGCTATAGCCGCCGAACCACTGTATATGTGGCCGGCTGGCTATAGCCGCCGACGCACTGTATATGTGGCTGACTGGCTATAGCCGCCGACGCACTTATATGTGGCCGGCTGGCTATAGCCGCCGACGCACTTATATGTGGCCGGCTGGCTATAGCCGCCGCCCCACTATATATGTGGCCGGCTGGCTATAGCCGCCGACACACTATATATGTGGCCGGCTGGCTATAGCCGCCGATTCACTATATATGTACCCGGCTGGCTATAGCCGTCGATTCACTGTATATGTACCCGGCTGGCTATAGCCGCCGATTCACTATATATGTACCCGGCTGGCTATAGCCGCCGATTCACTATATATGTACCCGGCTGGCTATAGCCGCCGAACCACTGTATATGTGGCCGGCTGGCTATAGCCGCCGACGCACTGTATATGTGGCTGACTGGCTATAGCCGCCGACGCACTTATATGTGGCCGGCTGGCTATAGCCGCCGACGCACTTATATGTGGCCGGCTGGCTATAGCCGCCGACGCACTTATATGTGGCCGGCTGGCTATAGCCGCCGACCCACTATATATGTGGCCGGCTGGCTATAGCCGCCGACCCACTATATATGTGGCCGGCTGGCTATAGCCGCCGACACACTATATATGTGGCCGGCTGGCTATAGCCGCCGACGCACTGTATATGTGGCCGGCTGGCTACAGCCGCCGATTCACTATATATGTACCCGGCTGGCTATAGCCGCCGAACCACTGTATATGTGGCCGGCTGGCTATAGCCGCCGACCAACTGTACATGTGGCCGGCTGGCTATAGCCGCCGAACCACTGTATATGTGGCCGGCTGGCCATAGTCGCCGACCCACTATATATATGGCCGGTTGGCCATAGCCGCTGATTCACTATATATGTACCCGGTTGGCTATAGCCGCCGACCGACTATATATGTGGCCAGTTGGCTATGGCCGCCGACCGACTATATATATGGCCGGCTGGCTATAGCCGCCGACCCACCATATATGTGGCCGGCTGGCTATAGCCGCCGAACCACTGTATATGTGGCCGACTGGCTATAGCTGCCGACCCACTTTATATGTGGCCGGCTGGCCATAGCCGCCGATTCACCATATATGTGTCGGCTGGCTATAGCCGCCTATTCACTATACGTGTGGCCGGCTGGCTATAGACGCCGACCCACTATATATGTGGCCGGCTGGCTATGGCCGCCAACCGACTATATATGTGGCCGGCTGGCTATAGCCGCCGACCCACTGTACATGTGGCCGGCTGGCTATAGCCGCCGAACCACTGTATATGTGGCCGGCTGGCCATAGTCGCCGACCCACTATATATGTGGCCGGCTGGCCATAGCCGCCGACACACTATATATGTGCCCGGCTGGCTATAGCCGCCGATTCACTATATATGTACCCGGCTGGCTATAGCCGCCGATTCACTGTATATGTACCCGGCTGGCTATAGCCGCCGACGCACTGTATATGTGGCCGGCTGGCTACAGCCGCCGATTAACCATATATGTACCCGGCTGGCTATAGCCGCCGAACCACTGTATATGTGGCCGGCTGGCTATAGCCGCCGACCCACTATATATGTGGCCGGCTGGCTATAGCCGCCGACCCACTATATATGTGGCCGGGTGGCTATAGCCGCCGACCCACTGTATATGTGGCCGGCTGGCTATGGCCGCCGAACCACTGTATATGTGGCCGGCTGGCAATAGCCGCCGACCCACTATATATCTGGCCGGCTGGCTATAGCCGCTGAACCACTGTATATGTGGCCGACTGGCTATAGCCGCCGACCCACTGTATATGTGGCCGGCTGGCTATGGCCGCCGAACCACTGTATATGTGGCCGGCTGGCAATAGCCGCCGACCCACTATATATGTGGCCGGCTGGCTATAGCCGCCGAACCACTGTATATGTGGCCGGCTGGCTACAGCCGCCGATTCACTATATATGTACCCGGCCGGCTATGGCCGCCGAACCACTGTATATGTGGCCGTCTGGCTATAGCCGCCGATTCACTATATATGTTTCGGCTGGCTATAGCCTCCGATTCGCTACGTACATATGTGGCCGGCTGGCTATAGCCGCCAACCCCTGTATATTTGGCCGGCTGGCTACAGCCGCCGATTCACTATATATGTACCCGGCTGGCTATGGCCGCCGAACCACTGTATATGTGGCCGGCTGGCTACAGCCGCCGATTCACTATATATGTATCCGGCTGGCTATGGCCGCCTAGCCACTGTATATGTGGCTGGCTGGCTATAGCCGCCGATTCACTATATATGTGTCGACTGGCTATAGCAGCCGACCGACTATATATGTGGCCGGCTCACTATAGCCGCCGACCCACTGTATATGTGTCCGGCTGGCTGCAGCCGCCGATTCACTATATATGTACCCGGCTGGCTATGGCCGCCGAACCACTGTATATGTGGCCGGCTGGCTGTAGCCGCCGACCCACCATATATGTGGCCGGCTGGCTATAGCCGCCGATTCCCTATATATGTGGCCGGCTGGCTATAGCCGCCGATTCACTATATATGTACCCGGCTGGCTATAGCCGCCGATTCACTGTATATGTACCCGGCTGGCTATAGCCGCCGAACCACTGTATATGTGGTCGGCTGGCTATAGCCGCCGACCAACTGTACATGTGGCCGGCTGGCTATAGCCGCCGACCAACTGTACATGTGGCCGGCTGGCTATAGCCGCCGACGCACTGTATATGTGGCCGGCTGGCTACAGCCGCCGGTTCACCATATATGTACCCGGCTGGCTATAGCCGCCGACGCACTATATATGTGGCCGGCTGGCTATAGCCGCCGACACACTATATATGTGGCCGGCTGGCTATAGCCGCCGACACACTATATATGTGGCCGGCTGGCCATAGCCGCCGATTCACCATATATGTGTCGGCTGGCTATAGCCGCCTATTCACTATACATGTGGCCGGTTGGCTATAGACGCCGACCCACTATATATGTGGCCGGCTGGCTATAGCCGCCGACCCACTATATATGTGGCCGGCTGGCTATAGCCGCCGCCCCACTATATATGTGGCCGGCTGGCTATAGCCGCCGACGCACTATATATGTGGCCGGCTGGCTACAGCCGCCGATTCACTATATATGTGGCCGGCTGGCTACAGCCGCCGATTCACTTTATATGTGGCCGGCTGGCTATGGCCGCCGACCGACTACATATGTGGCCGGCTGGCTATAGCCGCCGACCCACTATATATGTCGCCGGCTGGCTATAGCCGCCGACCCACTATATATGTGGCCGGCTGGCTACAGCCGCCAATTCACTATATATGTGGCCGGCTGGCTACAGCCGCCGATTCACTATATATGTGGCCGGCTGGCTACAGCCGCCAATTCACTATATATGTGGCCGGCTGGCCATAGCCGCCGATTCACCATATATGTGTCGGCTGGCTATAGCCGCCTATTCACTATACATGTGGCCGGCTGGCTATAGACGCCGACCCACTATATATGTGGCCGGCTGGCTATAGCCGCCGATTCACTATATATGTACCCGGCTGGCTATAGCCGCCGATTCACTATATATGTACCCGGCTGGCTATAGCCGCCGAACCACTGTATATGTGGCCGGCTGGCTATAGCCGCCGACGCACTGTATATGTGGCTGACTGGCTATAGCCGCCGACGCACTTATATGTGGCCGGCTGGCTATAGCCGCCGACGCACTTATATGTGGCCGGCTGGCTATAGCCGCCGACGCACTTATATGTGGCCGGCTGGCTATAGCCGCCGACGCACTTATATGTGGCCGGCTGGCTATAGCCGCCGACCCACTATATATGTGGCCGGCTGGCTATAGCCGCCGACCCACTATATATGTGGCCGGCTGGCTATAGCCGCCGACACACTATATATGTGGCCGGCTGGCTATAGCCGCCGACCCACTATATATGTGGCCGGCTGGCTATAGCCGCCGACACACTATATATGTGGCCGGCTGGCTATAGCCGCCGACGCACTGTATATGTGGCCGGCTGGCTACAGCCGCCGATTCACTATATATGTACCCGGCTGGCTATAGCCGCCGAACCACTGTATATGTGGCCGGCTGGCTATAGCCGCCGACCAACTATATATGTGGCCAGCTGGCTATGGCCGCCGACCGACTATATATATGGCCGGCTGGCTATAGCCGCCGACCCACCATATATGTGGCCGGCTGGCTATAGCCGCCGCCCCACTAAATATGTGGCCGGCTGGCTATAGCCGCCGCCCCACTATATATGTGGCCGGCTGGCTATAGCCGCCGACGCACTATATATGTGGCCGGCTGGCTATAGCCGCCGAACCACTGTATATGTGGCCGGCTGGCTATAGCCGCCGAACCACTTTATATGTGGCCGGCTGGCCATAGCCGCCGATTCACCATATATGTGTCGGCTGGCTATAGCCGCCTATTCACTATACATGTGGCCGGCTGGCTATAGACGCCGACCCACTATATATGTGGCCGGCTGGCTATGGCCGCCGACCGACTATATATGTGGCCGGCTGGCTATAGCCGCCGACCCACTGTACATGTGGCCGGCTGGCTATAGCCGCCGAACCACTGTATATGTGGCCGGCTGGCCATAGTCGCCGACCCACTATATATGTGGCCGGCTGGCCATAGCCGCCGACACACTATATATGTGGCCGGCTGGCTATAGCCGCCGACCCACTATATATGTGGCCGGCTGGCTATAGCCGCCGATTCACTATATATGTGGCCGGCTGGCTATAGCCGCCGACCCACTATATATGTGGCCGGCTGGCTATAGCCGCCGATTCACTATATATGTACCCGGCTGGCTATAGCCGCCGATTCACTATATATGTACCCGGCTGGCTATAGCCGCCGAACCACTGTGTATGTGGCCGGCTGGCTATAGCCGCCGACGCACTGTATATGTGGCCGGCTGGCTATAGCCGCCAACGCACTTATATGTGGCCGGCTGGCTATAGCCGCCGACGCACTTATATGTGGCCGGCTGGCTATAGCCGCCGACGCACTTATATGTGGCCGGCTGGCTATAGCCGCCGACCCACTATATATGTGGCCGGCTGGCTACAGCCGCCAATTCACTATATATGTGGCCGGCTGGCTACAGCCGCCGATTCACTATATATGTGGCCGGCTGGCTACAGCCGCCAATTCACTATATATGTGGCCGGCTGGCCATAGCCGCCGATTCACCATATATGTGTCGGCTGGCTATAGCCGCCTATTCACTATACATGTGGCCGGCTGGCTATAGACGCCGACCCACTATATATGTGGCCGGCTGGCTATAGCCGCCGATTCACTATATATGTACCCGGCTGGCTATAGCCGCCGATTCACTATATATGTACCCGGCTGGCTATAGCCGCCGAACCACTGTATATGTGGCCGGCTGGCTATAGCCGCCGACGCACTGTATATGTGGCTGACTGGCTATAGCCGCCGACGCACTTATATGTGGCCGGCTGGCTATAGCCGCCGACGCACTTATATGTGGCCGGCTGGCTATAGCCGCCGACGCACTTATATGTGGCCGGCTGGCTATAGCCGCCGACCCACTATATATGTGGCCGGCTGGCTATAGCCGCCGACCCACTATATATGTGGCCGGCTGGCTATAGCCGCCGACACACTATATATGTGGCCGGCTGGCTATAGCCGCCGACCCACTATATATGTGGCCGGCTGGCTATAGCCGCCGACACACTATATATGTGGCCGGCTGGCTATAGCCGCCGACGCACTGTATATGTGGCCGGCTGGCTACAGCCGCCGATTCACTATATATGTACCCGGCTGGCTATAGCCGCCGAACCACTGTATATGTGGCCGGCTGGCTATAGCCGCCGACCAACTATATATGTGGCCAGCTGGCTATGGCCGCCGACCGACTATATATATGGCCGGCTGGCTATAGCCGCCGACCCACCATATATGTGGCCGGCTGGCTATAGCCGCCGCCCCACTAAATATGTGGCCGGCTGGCTATAGCCGCCGCCCCACTATATATGTGGCCGGCTGGCTATAGCCGCCGACGCACTATATATGTGGCCGGCTGGCTATAGCCGCCGAACCACTGTATATGTGGCCGGCTGGCTATAGCCGCCGAACCACTTTATATGTGGCCGGCTGGCCATAGCCGCCGATTCACCATATATGTGTCGGCTGGCTATAGCCGCCTATTCACTATACATGTGGCCGGCTGGCTATAGACGCCGACCCACTATATATGTGGCCGGCTGGCTATGGCCGCCGACCGACTATATATGTGGCCGGCTGGCTATAGCCGCCGACCCACTGTACATGTGGCCGGCTGGCTATAGCCGCCGAACCACTGTATATGTGGCCGGCTGGCCATAGTCGCCGACCCACTATATATGTGGCCGGCTGGCCATAGCCGCCGACACACTATATATGTGGCCGGCTGGCTATAGCCGCCGACCCACTATATATGTGGCCGGCTGGCTATAGCCGCCGATTCACTATATATGTGGCCGGCTGGCTATAGCCGCCGACCCACTATATATGTGGCCGGCTGGCTATAGCCGCCGATTCACTATATATGTACCCGGCTGGCTATAGCCGCCGATTCACTATATATGTACCCGGCTGGCTATAGCCGCCGAACCACTGTGTATGTGGCCGGCTGGCTATAGCCGCCGACGCACTGTATATGTGGCCGGCTGGCTATAGCCGCCAACGCACTTATATGTGGCCGGCTGGCTATAGCCGCCGACGCACTTATATGTGGCCGGCTGGCTATAGCCGCCGACGCACTTATATGTGGCCGGCTGGCTATAGCCGCCGATTCACTGTATATGTACCCGGCTGGCTATAGCCACCGATTCACTAGTAGGTACATAGTAGGGATTTTTCGGACATAGTAGAAATCTTGGAACATAGCAGGGATCTTGTGACATAGTAGGGATCTTGTGACACAGCAGGGATCTTGGGGCATTGCAGGGATCCTTGGGCATAGTAGGGATCTTGGGAAATAGTAGGGATCTTGGGACATTGTTGGGATCTTGGGTCATAGTAAGGGCCTTGGGGTATAGTAGGGATTTTGGGACATAATAGGGATCTTATACATAGCAGGGATCTTGTGACATAGCAGGGATCTGGGGACATAGCAGCGATCCTGGGACATGGTAGGGATTTTGGGACACAGTAGGGATCTTGTGGAATAGTAGTTAACTTGGGACATAGTGGGGATCTTGGTACATAGTACGTATCTTGTGACATAGTCTGGATCTTGGGACATAGTGGGGATTTTGCGCCTCCGACCTACATATCTGCTCTTATGAGTCGTTTAACTAGAGATGCTCTGGCAAGGATGGTATCAACTACTAGATTACCTTTCACGGTTCCGCCTGAATTTAATACAAAACCCCAAAAGTTTAAGCAAAGAATTAAACAAATAAAATTATATTTTGCCCTTATTTACGTAACATTCCTGAAAACAACGCTACGACTTCATTAAGCTCCTTCCTCTTCTCAAGCCTGAGGGACGACACTTATTTATCATCGATATTGGTGATATAGCCAGCGGTTCACCGTACATCTTCAGCCGTTCGATTCTCTGTTTTGGCGACGGGCTTACTTCCATTTGAGTCACATTCAAGTCAGTAATAGAACGTGTACTGGACACATGCACTGAATTATTCGACTCCCCCCAGTCGATTTTTTTGACATCGGGATCTATCGACGTGTCGATGGAGGCGGAAGCATCCGTTTGACGAACTAATCGCGGAGTGCTCGTGGATACTGAATCGAAGAACGCCTTTAGATTGGGAGTTGCAATCGTTTTTTGGTCCGGAGAAGGCAAGTAATTTCCATTTAGAGGAGTCTTTGGTGCTACTGGATATGGGTTGGTGGTCTTTTCAGGCGAAGAATATTTCTTTCGTTTACTCAACGAGGGTAGGTTTCTGCGGGAGAGGAAAGAGGCTTTCGAAGTTGACTTAATCAATGGAAGAGAAGGGGTTTTGCGAAGGTTGATGTTTCCTATCGCATTGAGAGGGCTTGGCTCATCACAGCTCAGTCGGCGCGGGGACATAAGTTTCGGACTATCTTGTGGATTATCACATGAAAGCAATTTACTCTTGCTCTTCGGTGTTGGAGTGCAGTCGTTTTTGATTGCGTTTTTCTGTTTTACACCGTTTACATGCCGATATTCTTCGGGAATCGAGGTCAGTGCGGTAGTAGCACATTCCAAATCAGCTTCAAGGCATTTTAAAAGGTCTCGCGGAGCGTCTGTTGTTTCTACAGTCTTCAATATCAGTTCGGCGCGTTCCTTGGCCGCATCAGAGATTTGAATGGGTTTCTTAGAAGCAGTCTTAAAGCCCTCGAAAATGGGACTCACGGATTTTCGTGTCTCCGGACAGTAGACAGGCACTTGGGAGGGAACGTTTGCAGGAATTTCTTCGTCGAACGCCTCTGTAAGGAACTCAATTCCCATTAGCATCTCCTGGGCTTCTTTCTCGACGTCTTGTAATTTTTTTTCAGCTTCATTTGACACTGCGAGGTACGTTTGGTCGGGTTGTTCGAATTGTTCTAGGAGTTTCTCTGCCTTTCGTTGTGCTTCTTTTGATATTGTGATGGGCTTTCTGGACGCTGTAGAAAATCCAACGCCTTCCCACCCGTCGAGCTCTTTTCGTGCGGGCGCTTCTGATATCGATGAAGTAGGCAATTCCATTCTGTCGTTTTCCTTTTGAGCAAATACGGCTAGTAGATTGTCTGCCCTTCTTTTTGCTTCTTCGGAGATTGCAATGGGCTTTTTAGAAGCTGTTACAAAGCCTATAAATGTAGACGCCTCTTGCTGAGGTTCCTTATCGCCGCACACTATTTGCCCAACTACCTCTCGCTCGAATTTGGTTAGAAGTTCATCAGCTCTCCGCTTAGCTTCAGTCGATATTGCAATAGGCTTCCGGGATGCTGTAGAAAATCCTTCGTAATGCGCAAAGCTCGCTTCATTGCAGCTAACCCTTGTTTGATTGCATTGATTCGAAGACTCGTTGCATTTTACAACTGCTTTTAATGAAGATCCAGCTTCTAAAGGGTTTTCGTTGGATTTTGGTTGTTCTATCTCTGTATTCGGTCTGTTGCCTACAATGTTTGATGCATCGTTAGGCGGCTGAGTCGCATAATCAAGCAGAAAGTCGTTATCGTTCCAAAGATCAAAATCCACAGCTAGCTGCTCAACAACCGGCAGTGAATTCTGCTTCGGTACTGCTAGGTCGTCATCGAAAAAATAATTTTTCAATTAGACTAAAGGCAAGAACCGAAATTCAAGACTTACCATCACTATCACTCGTATCATAGTTTGTTTCCATTTTAACCACATCAGCCGCGTTTTTTGTCGCCACATCTGAAAAAGAAAACCAATTGAGCGTGTTTAATCCCATTTCTGGCTTGTGCCTTACCACACATCGACATTATTAGTCTGTCTGCTCTCGCGATCACAGTATCAACGTCTTCCAGAATAGATTCCAAGCCCACTGAAGACCCGCACTGTTGTTCCTTTTTCGACATAGACTCGTCGTAGTAGTGGGAATCACAGTTTATTTGCTGGAGTAGCTCATCCTCGTCCTCCAGCAAATCTTTCAGCGTATCATCCTTACAGTCACTTTCACCGTCAGTAAACCCACGCTTTATGAAGCCACGCGGGGTCAAGTTTCTGCGCTCACTTTGTGGAGCTACAGTATCAGCAGCGGCGAGGATGAAAGCATCCTCAAAAGGATTGAAATCTGCACAAAGTGGTGGCGAATTTGTGATGTTTTCATACATTGCTTCCAAGAAAGGCAACTCTCCCTGTGATTTGTTCTTCGGAGTGTTGAGGACACGATCCAAGAGATGCTTCTTTCGTTTCATCTTTTTACGAAGCCTCTGGGACCACGATCGATGCTGCTCGTTCCCTGGACTACATGATATGCTGTCTTCCGTTGCAATTCACGGAATTGCAAAATAAACAGGAATAAACAATTCACAGATTCCATTGGATTCATGGGTAAACTTCTCAGAATCTGACGTTTGTTGACAGCAACAGTTGTCTCTTCGCAAGTGATGCCAATACTCGAATCTTTCAAATTAAAAACAAAGGGATTTATATATACTTGCTTAGTTGAATACATTATATAGCCTCTGTCTACCATTATAATAGCTATGTTCAACGAGGAAAAAAGCAGAACAGAAAATGGCAGAACAGCACACATTTATGGGAAGTGTCAGATCAAGTTAGAACAGAAAATTTTGCTTCTTAACACTGTCCACGGCTCTGTTCCACATCAAGAGTAGGTGCAGAAAATCAATCTGTTTCAAGCTGTTCGAAACAGCCTCCCTAAACGCGGCACAATACTGTCGGACTGAACATTTTCTCACTGAACACAAAAACCTGTACTTTTCTGTTCTGAACAAATCGGAACAACCTCATTGAATACAGTAATTAAGAAGAGGCATTAAAAAAGATTTTTTTAAGATTTTCCTAAGATTTTTTTTTTTAATTGGAATTTACAAGTAATTTACCACCAATTGAAGTCATACCTTGTTCCTTTACTCTCTCGACGCCCGCGGCAACCGCACGTTCTTACTATTGTGTCCAAAAAGTATGGTGACGCAGAACTTATATAGGGTTTTCCAATAAGGTATTGACAACCTGTTTTTTTTAAACAAAATTTTTAAAATTTGCAGACCTTGCTTGTTCGTGTACTTTACCACGATCAAAACGTTGAGCTTACTGACTAAATTGACAATGACAGTTCGATAATTAGTGAAAGGGTGCGTTCACAAATTGAATTCAAAGTTGTCAATTCCCTATTGGAAAACCTGATATTTTACAACACGAACTTGATTTCTGAGCGATTTGGCCCAATTTGTTGGTCTTGCCTCACCTTAAGCACGATATTTACTTGATTGATCGGTTGTTTCCGCGTCGTAAGCATATATTCAAAAAAAAGGTAATCCTACCTCTTACAAGAACTATAGAGGTATATCCCTGCTCAATGTCGCAAACAAGATCCAGTCCAGCGTATTATGTGAATGTCTAAAGCCGTTTTGCACCGCACTAATCGGCAGCTACCAGTGCGGCTTCCGGCCCGGCAAATCGACTATAGACCAAATTTTCACACTTCGAAAAATCCTGGAAAAAATCAACGAGGTTCGAATCGATACGCACCATCTTTTCATCGATTTCAAAGCCGCATACGACAGCATTCATCGTGAAGAACTGTTTGGTGCGAAGACCGAATTCGGGATCCCGGGAAAACTGATCCAGTTATGTCGCGCCACTCTCAAAAATACGCGATGCACGGTGCAACTCAATTCCAGGACTTCGGAACCGTTTGAAACATGCACCGGATTTTGGCAAGGAGATGCGCTGTCATGTGACTTCTTCAATCTGGTGCTGGAGCAGATAGTGCGACGGACAGTTGCTAGGACACGCGGATGATATCGACATCATCGCGTGGGCTCGCCGTGACATTGTGGAAGCATCCACGGAGATTGAAGAACAGGCGAAACCAGTTGGTCTTAAGGTCAATGAGGATAAAACGAAGTACATACTGTCACGCTCACCACCGGTAGTTAAGGAGTTTGTCTACCTCGGGGTAAACGTGAATTCCACAAATGACACCACAGTGGAGATCCGGCATAGAATCGCCCTTGGCAACTGCTGCTACTTCGGCTTGTCCAAACAACTTGGGTCAAAACCCCTCACTCGAAAGACCAAAGTCATGCTTTACAAAACGCTCATACTGCCAGTCTTGCTGTACGGAGCCGAAAGCTGGACGATAAGCAGGCAGTTCTTTCGAAAGAAAAATTCTGCGCCGGATAAGGTGAATGGAGAAGAAGACATAACCGCGAACTCTACGAGCTGTACAAAGGGGTGGCCGTGGTGCAGTGGTTAACATAATCGACCGCCGAGCGGAAGGTTTATGGTTCAAATTCGCTTCATAGCCAAGAAAAAGTAGTTCCTATACGGACAAAAAGCATGCAACGCAGTTGTGAATGGAAAGTGACCAGATGTACTGCTGCAGGCATAACACTCACAGTATATGGTCAACCGAAATTTATCCTCTGCGTATGCAATACTAAAAGTGTTTGAACGAATTGCTACGGACTATAACCAACGCGGAATTTGGTCGGCTCTCGTCCTATCTACGACGATCCCAACCACTGCACTCCGTTCAGATTGTGTGTGACAACACATCATAAGAGAATATAAGAACTCTTGAACCTGCGCGAGTCTCTAAAAAAAAAAAAAAAAATATGTGGCCGGCTGGCTATAGTCGCCGACCCACTATATATGTGACCGGCTGGCTATAGCCGCCGATTCACTATATATGTACCCGGCTGGCTATAGCCGCCGAACCACTGTATATGTGGCCGACTGGCTATAGCCGCCGACCCACTATATATGTGGCCGGCTGGCTATAGCCGCCGACGCACTATATATGTGGCCGGCTGGCTATAGCCGCCGACACACTATATATGTGGCCGGCTGACTATAACCGCCGACACACTATATATGTACCCGGCTGGCTATAGCCGCCGATTCACTATATATGTGGCCGGCTGGCTATAGCCGCCGATCCACTATATATTGTTACGAAATAATTCGATCCCCACACCAAATAGGATTCGTACCACTGGATTGCGATAAACTACAATTGTCCTTTTTGTCCGAATAAAAACACACACACACTTTTATTTCTTTCACCACAGATCAATTATCTGTGTAGCTTCACCACTTTTATTTATTATCCAATACTATCCACTTTATTACACAAACAAACCTTTGTTGAGAGCTTTTATTTTCACACTGTTTGATCACACCGACTTGTCACGCGCTGTTTATTACCACAAACTGGATGAATGTCGAGGGCGAGTGTTCGCGCTTATATAGCTCTCGGTGCATCTTCTCGAATGTTCGCCGTCGGAAGTTCCCCTTCGGAAGTCTCTAGAATGCTCTGACATTTGGCGTTATGCCGTTGGAAGTTTCGATCATTCCAATTTCCCCTTCACCAGAGCTTTCGAACTTCGACAGCGAAATTCGAACTTAACCGTCGGTTTGTATCTCCGCAACACTGCCCTCCTCCTAAACTTGTTCGTCCTCGAACAAGCGATTGGATCCTTCTTCGTAATATGGCGCTAACCTCTCTACGTGGACAATCTTATATTTCGCCCGTCTGTTTCCCGTCTGCTGTATTCGGTACACCACGTCGTTAAGTTTCGTGATGACCTCATATGGTCCGTCCCAGGCTGATTGCAATTTGGGGCACAAGCCTTTTTTTCGTTGTGGGTTGTACAGCAATACCAATTGTCCTGTCTCGAATCCAGAAGAGTTCGCCCTTAAGTCGTATCTCGCCTTCATCTTATCGCTGACCAAATTCAGTCGCTCCCGGATGAACTGATGGATGGAGCTCAGCTGTTCCTTATTTTCGGTTACGAAGTCCTCCCTGCCGCTAGTTGTCGGTAGTACCACGCCGAACTTCAAGTCCGATGGAAGTCGGAGATCAGTTCCAAAAATGGCTTCGGCGGGTGTTGTTGCCGTTGAATTGTGCTGTGCCGAACGGTATGCCATTAAGAAAAGGGGAAGATGTTCATCCCAGTCCTTCTGATCTCCGACGACGACTTTTCTCAAGTATTCCTCCATCGTCCGGTTGAACCTTTCGACCATGCCATCAGATTGTGGGTGTAATGGTGTCCGCGTCTTTCTGATGCCTAGCATGTCACAGAGTTCTTTGAACACCGACGACTCGAAGTGCCTTCCTTGGTCTGAGTGCAGTTCCATTGGTACTCCATAACGCGCAATCCAGTTGTTCACGAACGCATCCGAAATGGTTTTGACTTCCTGGTTCGGGATGCAAAACACCTCAGGCCACTTGCTGAAGTAATCGATCACCACCAGCGCGTATTTGTTTCCAGCGTTGCTCGTTGGGAATGGGCCTGTGATGTCCATGGCGATACGTTCGAACGGTGCTCCAACATTGTTCTGCTGCATATTTCCCCGAGTTTTCTTAACTGGCCCCTTTGCCTTAGCACACTGTTCACACCTGTGAACGAAACGCGTAACCGACTCATGGCATCCTACCCAGTAGAAACGTCTCTTGATCTTTTCTACAGTTTTGTTAACACCAAGATGACCCCCGCTTGGTCCCTCGTGGTATTCTCGGATGACCTCGTCGATTTGTCCTTTTAGAATTACCAGCAGATCGTTTACAATATTCCCGTCCTCACTTTCCCAACTGCGGTAGAGGCAACCGTTCTTCAGCTTCAAACTCTGGCATTGAGCCCAGTAAGCTTTCACGATTGGGCTTTCACTGGATACTTGCTGCCAACTTGGTCGAAAACCTCGTTCTTGGTAGTCGATGATGACTGCCAGATCGGCATCTTCTCGCTGCTTCCTTCCGACCTTTTCGACAGTCCAGGAATCTTCTGGCAGCACATGGAAACGACGGATGTCGGTGACCTGTTCCTTGGTTTCGGCTCGCGAACAATGTTTGCATTCAACATCGCAAGGTCGCCTCGATAATGCATCCCCATTTCCATGACTGCTTCCCTTCCGGTGTTCGATACTAAGGTCGTAACTCTGGATTCTCTCTATCCATCTAGCAAGCTGGCCTTCCGGATTTTTGAACTGTAGCAACCACCTCAACGCTGCGCGATCCGTCCTAAGATGAAAAGCTTGGCCATAGAGATATTTGTGGAAATGCTTGACACAGTCAACCACGGCTAAAAGCTCCCTCCTAGTTACACAGTAGTTCCTCTCCGGCTTCGATAGGATCCTACTGTAGTAAGCGATGACCCGTTCTGGTCCGTCAATTATTTGAGAGAGTACTCCTCCGATTCCATGTCTGCTCGCATCGGTGTCCAAAATAAACTTTTCTCCCGGGACAGGATATGCAAGAATCTGCGCACTGCAGAGCAATTCCTTCAGGTGAATGAACGCTTCCTCCTGCGGCTTCTCCCACTTGAATGGCCGATTCTTTTTGGTGAGCTCGTGCAAACTGCTGGCAACGTTTGCAAATCCTGGGACGAATCGCCTGTAATATGTGCAAAGTCCCAGGAATGACCTTAACTCATGAAGATTCTTCGGCTGCGGCCATTCCTTAACCACTGAGATTTTCTCTTCATCTGTGTGGACTCCTTCTGCAGTCAGCACATGTCCCAAGTACCTCACCTCGTTCTGGAAGAGCGAACATTTCTTCGGGCTCAATTTCAGTCCGGCTGCTTGAATACGTTCCAGTACCTCTTCAAGCTTCTTAAGGTGATCGTCGAAATCCTTGCCCATGACAATTATGTTATCCAGATAGACAAGGCAAGTCCTCCAGTGAAGTCCTCTTAGTACCCGGTTCATAAGTCTTTCGAAGGTGGCTGGCGCATTGCAAAGACCGAAGGGCATCACAGAGAATTGCCACAACTCTCCCCCGGCGGTGAACGCGGTCTTTTCCTTGTCTTGCTGGTCAAGCTCTATTTGCCAGTATCCACTTTGCAAGTCCAGCGTCGAGAACCACTTTGCACCAGATAGTGTGTCCAAGGTGTCGTCGATTCTCGGTAAAGGATAGCTGTCCTTCTTCGTTACGTCGTTCAGCTTCCTATAGTCCACGCAGAATCGGGTGCTTCCATCCTTCTTCTTAACAAGCACTACTGGCGAACTCCATGGGCTTGCAGATGGTTCGATCACGCCCTCCTTTTCCATCTCGTCGATTAGTTTGACCACCTCGCCTTCGTTCGCCAAAGGTACCCTCCTCGGTGGTTGCCGGATCGGTCTAGAGTCCCCTGTGTCTATTCTGTGCTTCACAATTGATGTTCTTCCACAGTTCTTACCATTTGCAAAAACTGTCCAATATTTACGAAGCAGGGAGAGTGCTTTACTTTTCTGCTTCTCCACTAGGTGTTGCGTCCACTCTCTGGCCATTGTTTTTAAGAAGGCTTTGTTGGACTGGATTTCCTGTTGTTTCTTATCTTCGCAGTTCATAATGGCGGCAGCTTTTTGGCATTGAGTGATTATTGTTCCCTGTTGCACAGTCTTAGGTGTACTGGCTGGATTCAGGACTCGTACTGGAACCAGTTGGTCTTGTCGGGATTCCACGAGAGCCCTTCCAACAATGATATCGCTGGGTCGATTTCGTTTGTCGGGTTCGACCACCCACATTCGGCTTGTCCCCGCATCCTCTTCTATCGTTGCTAAAACCACAGCTTCTGCATTCGGGGGAACTGTTTGGCGCGCTTGCACGACTATTCGCCTGACCTTGTTACTCTGTCCATTATCTATTGTTAATGGGAGCTCCAAGTTGCCATACTTCATCACTTTTTGGTTTAGGTCCAATGTGAAGCCATGCCTAATCATGAAGTCGACGCCGATTATGTCATCAGTGATGTCCGCAACGATGAAATCATGCTGAAACTCGACGGTCCCCATCGTAACTCTTTTCTGGACTTTTCCCTTAACTTCCGCCTTCTCACCAGTTACTGTACGAAGCCTTACCTCGGAAAAAAGGTTCGATGTCAGAAACCAATCCGCTTCGGATGACTGAATGAGTTGCGCCCGTGTCCAACGTCAGCAGATATCGTCGCCCGTCCATCGTTCCCTCGATGACTAGGCTGGTTGCACCTCTACAGATTCGGGATACGAGGATGCTGGGGCACTCCAGCGCATGCCCCTCTGCACTGACTCGTTTTAGTTTAACGGTTTGTTAGATGCACCTTTTGCACCTCCACGTTCGCGTTCTCTCCCTTGGTCTCTTTTCGGCGAACTAGACCTCGAACGCTTCCTTCGCAGACGGCAGTTCCTCGCAATGTGCCCCTGCTGGTCGCAGATGTAGCATCTACCCGGGAATGAACCACTCCTACTCGCCGTTGTTGTTCTGGAACTATCCTGGTCTTGAGATATGCGCCGTAGTTTGATGGAAGGTCGGCATATCAAGAGCGATGTTTCACATGCGAGAGCGCTGGCAACTGTCTCCTTGAAAGACGTCTTCGGCAGGAGAATCAAGCTTCGTTGCGTGTCGGGGTCCCTCAGCCCTTGGATGAAAGAATCCGTTTTCAGTTTCTTTACCACATCAACTGGAACATCCGCGTAGGCAAGATGGGATAGCCTCTCGATGTCAGCAGCGTACTGCTGGATGGTCTCGTTACCACGCTGCTTGCGTCCTTTAAGTTCCAGCTTGTGTATCTCTTGCATGTGCTCACTACCGTATCTTCGATGAAGAGCTTCCCATATGGCTGTGTAGTTCTTTCTCAGGGTTTCCGGGATGGTCTGTAGTACATCGGCTGCTTCGCCTTTAAGCGAAATTACTAGAGCGGCCACACGATCTTCTTCTCCCCATTGATTCCGTTCCGCTGTTGTCTCGAACTGAAGCTTAAAGATGTTAAACGCACTCGTGCCGTCGAAGTGGGAGCTCTGAATTTCGATGCTGCAGTCGGTACAACGATTCCTTGACACTGAACGTGGAATTTCCCTCCAGCTTTTGATCTAGTTTCTGGTTCAGGGAAATGGAATTTTCCTCCAGTTTCTGACTCAGAGAAGTGGAATTTTCCTCCAACTTTCTTCTTACGGCCGCGGAATTTTCCTCCAGTTTTTCTAGTTTCTGGTTCATGGATGCACTCATAGCATTCATTGCTGCAAGAATTTGCTGCATATCGAACGCTGGCTCAGTGGATGTCGACGGCCTCTCCACCCCGAATTCGTAACTCTCCCAGTCGACACCTTCTTCCTGCAACGCTGATCGCAGTCTCTCCACCAGGTTGGCTTTACTTCCCATTGTGAAGAATTGCCGAGCATCCAGCTCTCTTTTCAGTTGTTCGATGGTCAACTTTTCCAATTTCACCATTTTCTCACTCTTTTAATAGTTCACTTTTAATAGCCCAATTCACACTTTGAATAAACGTTTAACTCGTTTACTCGCAACCCCACTTCTGACACCAAATGTTACGAAATTATTCGATCCCACACCGAATAGGGTTCGCACCACTGGATTGCGATAAACTACAATTGTCCTTTTTATTTAAATTGAAACACACACACTTTTATTTATTTCACCACAGATCAATTATCTGTGCAGCTTCACCACTTTTTTTTATTATCCAATACTATCCACTGTAAACTTTATTACACAAACAAACCTTTATTGAGAGCTTTTATTTTCACACTGTTTGATCACACTGACTTGTCACACGCTGTTCAATACCACAAACTGAATGTCTGCCGAGGGCGAGTGTTCGCGTTTATATAGCTCTCGGTCCACCTTCTCGAATGTTCGCCGCTGGAAGTTCCCCTTCGGAAATCTCTAGAATGTCGGAGTCTACACGAGGGCTTTCTTTTTGCGCCTTTTTCTTTTGAACCTACGTTCCAATTTAAGGACGCGTCCACACGGAGCTTTTCTGCGCGTGCCTGTTTTTTGACATTTCGCTTCACATTTCAATTTCGTTGCCTGTGGTGATGTTTGAAAAGTAAGAATGGTATCTAAACGTACACTACCAAGTCAGAAACAGGAGTGAAGCGACATCGCAAAACAAAGAAAAGGAGATAAAGAAATGGCAAAAAAACCCACGAAGTAGCTACCCGCGCGTGACTGTGCCAATGTATTTCTGTTTCACTTACCCTCTCTTTTACATTTTTTTTAGCCCTCATCAGATAGCCCTCGTGTAGACTCCGACAATGCACTGACAATTAGCATTACGCCATTGAAAGTTGACATCATTCCAATCTCCGCTTCCAGAGAGCTTTCGAACTTCGACAGCGAAATTCGAGCTTAACCGTCGGCTTGTATCTCCGCAACAGTATTTTACAAGCAAGTAACAGCAACGGACGGTAACAAGTCTTAATGCTTTAGTTTTTACGTTTTATTTTGCATGTAAGTGTTTTTAGTTAGTATGCCGTGCTTCAGATGCAAAGCCAAGGATATCCGTTACCAACGGCTGGAACGATCCAGGATCCGGTTCATTCGGAAAGCCTATCCCGAATTTAAGGTACATATGTGTCCTCTCGATTAATGACCGAGTCGCATTGGCAGGTGATTGAGCTTATTTCGTATTTACAGGACTCACATTACTTGTGTCGAAGATGCTTTCAAAAGTTCGAAAACACATACCAAGCGAAGAAGAAGCAGAAAATCTATTCGGCATTGAGCTCGAGTATGTCGATGGTAACATCCCGTACATTGTCTTCCACATCGGAGAGTAAGGACTCATCGCACCATACATCACAACCTACTGCTGAGCAAGGCATTCTGTTATATAGCCAGTCAACCACGTCTTCATTAGATGAGTCAATCGATTCTGTGGATAGCCTGGTACACCTGACTTGGGAAATCCCCTCACTTTCGGATTCGATAGGGTTGACGCAAAATCCTGAAGTTAACATTGCACGGCAGGCAGCTGAAGAGGCAGAGAGAAGTTCGTTAAGGCGTAGACTGCCGCGAGAGCCAACTAAATCTCGCGAGACGCCAAAAAGAAGACGCGGGCCAAATAGTCCCATGCCTGCACAAGACATCAATGATGATGTGGAACAAATTGCTGTAGATCTACCACCGAATGACTTGGCACACGTGCGGCCAATTGTGAAAAGTGAGTGGTTTGCAAACAGTTGTCGTTTTAACAACTGATGTTCTCTTCCGTTTTTAGAGCGCAAGACGCCAGTGGTGTACGCGCAGCCAGACATAATGGACATCTACCTAGCAAATACATCCGGGGGATAGAGCTTAGTAGTATGGTATTCATCTATTTTATATTTAGTTCGAGCGTTATAGTTCGTCTAGAAATAAAGGCTGTTGTTGGAAAATGTATTTTATTCTCGCTGTTCATTCTCCATTTTTACAGCAAGCCTTGCCGCTTAAGATCTTCGTACGTTTTCCTGTTGACCACATTGCCCAGCGAGTCTTCGAACTCCTCCTCCTGGTCCGCTATCCATCGTTCGCTTTGCTTTTGCGTCTTCAATTTCGCCCATACTGCAAATGGGAAAGAAAATTCTGTTAGAAAAGCACAATTTGCCATGGAATCAAGCACTTACGAGTAATTGCGTCTTCGATCTGTGTGACATTTGCAAAGGGAGCAGTATTTGGGATGCCCAGACAGCGCATTCCGTGGGCGTGTCTCCACTCAGCAAAGTGCCGCTGAAATGCTTTCGGTCCTTTGTACGTAAAGTTCCCGCAAATCTCGCAGTTGTAGTTGATGTTCAATCCATGCAACTTGTACAGCTTGCCATCCCAGCCGAGCGGAAGATTCTTTGGATTATAGGGAACATCATCGGCGTCATCGTCGTCGTTTTCGCTTTCACTGGCTTCGGCATCACTATCGTCACATTCACCACCTGTATGAGCTTGCTTCCGTTGGACATTTTCCTTCGTAGCACTGCGCTGTTCGGACACAAACTCGAGATAGCGATACAGCATGGCCTCTAGGGCGATTTCCTTTTGACGAGCTTGCTCGCGAGCACTAAATTTACTACTGGCCTTCTTCGCCATAAGAGACGGATCGAGATTCTTCTTGCCTTTGGTGGAGAACAATCTCTGGGCGCGCTCCTCTAGCGTGCCACCACATTTGAGACCCAATGCCATTAGAGCGGATTTCAGACGATCCAAACCCAACGATGCCAGCTCTTCCCAACTGGAGAAGGCTGACAGATCAAGATGCGCACCCGTATTGGCTAACACAGATTCGGTCTCATTCGGCCAACCCGGGAATGTTCCATTTGCCCACTTTCTGAAATTCCGCCTCCAATTTCGCTAGTTCTGCATCGATATCCAAAAGGGGTTTTATGCGAATTATATAGTTGTATAGGTAGAGGGCATGGGCTCGGACATACAGGGTAAAGTTGTTGATTGCTCTCAACCTGGCGAGATGCCAGCATCCCTGTTTAAATGCCCGGGTCAAGTTGACATACGGCCTCCTCGCGGCGCCCTCTGGATAGCCTCTTCAACAACCGTTGGGAGGTGAACAAACGTATGCAGCGAAAAAAATCCCGACCAGAATGGCGGTTGTGCGGCGGGCTAACAATCCGCCCACGTAAAAAACCTAAAAGTTATGAATGAGCAAGATGCCTCGGATACACGGACGGATACTCGACGGCGACAACGCACGAAAAAGAAACACGATTTGCGAGTATGCTCCTGGAATGTCAGAACCCTGTACACTCCCGGAGTACGATGTAAAAATCGTTCTCGGGGACTTCAACGCCAAAATCGGGAAGGAAAACACCCTTGGCGGAGTGATCGGAAAGCACAGCCTCCACGATACAACAACAGATAACGACTTCCGACTCTCTGACTTTGCGACAGCTCGTAATGCGGTGATAAGTAGCACAAGATGTCAATGTCAGAAAGCTGCACCAGCCCATCAGGAGGAGGTTCGACATTGGGCGCCTGAGCACACCGGAGGTTGCCAGAGTCTACAGGGAGCAGCTGAGCGAAAGACTCTACGGTATGCCTACGTCGAACACAAATGCCAATAATGTTTGGCTGCATTGCCGCTCAGCCATTCAGGAAGTAGCCGAAACCACCTTAGGATACCTACCACCCCCGACAAGAAACCCGTGGTATGATGGCGAGTGTGAGCAGAAAAAGGTAGCAACCGACGAGGCGTACCAAAAGGCGCTGCAGAGGAAAACCAGGGCAGCGCAACTAGAGATGCGCAAAATAGTTCCAACCGCGGAACGAACATGGAACCGTTCTTTTCCTGATCGGAACTACAATAAATATGTATGTACATATGTATTTAGCTTTTTTGTTACTGAATTCAATGGCAAAATGAAAAGTTACGATAGATTTTTTAAAAACATGTTTTATTATCATTTCAAACCAAAAGCAACCATAAACAATTAGTTTAGTTTATTTCGTTTATTCATTTTATTTATTTGTATCAGAAACTGAGAAAATAACAAATAAAATATGTACATAAATCATGCATGCATACTCGCACCGATATGGAACTAGCAAACCATGTCCGGACCTGAATGCATACTCATTACTCGCACCGATATGGAACTAGCAAAAACATGTCCATGTCCGGAACTAAATGTACACTCGGACCTATCGGAACTATCAAAAACATGTCCATGTCCGGAACTAAATGTATACTCGGACCGATATGGAACTAGCAAAAACATGTCCATGTCCGGAACTAAATGTATACTCGGACCGATATGGAACTAGCAAAAACATGTCCATGTCCGGACATAAATGTATACTCGGACCTATCGGAACTATCAAAAACATGTCCATGTCCGGACCTGAATGCATACATACATGTATGACATTCGTTCACGAAATGCGGTGCGGGCATTATATTCTTTCATTTCTTTTCTTCATTTCAGTTCCAGTGTGATGTACAGTGTACACCAACTGTTCGAGCTTTATCGCCACATCTCCATACTTTTGGGTTTCGTGAAAACTACGGGGTATAACTCATACCGTATGAGAAGCATGTTCGTTGCATTTATGTTTTTTGGACGCACGAAAGAAAAATTCTGCGCCGGATATTTGGTCCTGTCTGTGAGGAAGGTGAATGGAGAAGAAGACACAACCGCGAACTCTACGAGCTGTACCAAGATGTGGATGTAGTTCGGAAGGCAAGGATCCGTCGACTACACTGGCTCGGCCACATCGAGCGCATGGACATCAACGCTCCAGCTAAGAGGGTCTTCGACTCCGAAACTCCTGGTTCGAGAAGAAGAGGAAGACCGAACCTCCGGTATAAAGACCAAGTAATCGCGGATGTAAGACATCTTGGTCTTGACAACTGGAAGCAGCGTGCCCGGGACCGTCAAGGATGGAAGGCAGCTATAGCTCAGGCTCAGATCCTCCATGGATCGCTGGCCTGATAAGTAAGTAAGTAAGTATAGGTATTCGTTCAAGCCTTCCAGATACTTTTTGTATTCCATATTCTTCCGCTCTTTTGGTATATCGAAAACATGATCGAACGTCATAAGGTAGGCGATATAGTCGACTTTTTCGATTCCCCGAATGTTAATGTAATTTTCATAGCACTCATTCAAGTCTAGATAACGTCCGCCACCCTCTTCGTCGGTGAATTCAACTGGGCCACTCACGTCGTCCGGGTTGCTGCACGCCTTCGAGGGCTCTTCGAATTCAATTGATAGCGGGACGCTTATTTCGTTCGGGTGTTTTTTGTAGAATTCCTTGATCTGTTTGAGACGAGCGAAGAACTCGTTGTGGCATTGTGGCATTGTGGTGCAGCTGAAAATAGTAATTATTGTTACAGGGGAACGAAAAGGTGTTAATAGGCAATTCTACCTCTAGTAGATATTTTAGACGATGCTCCGAATAGATCTTCTCCTTTTCCCATCGACAAAAAATGCAACATTAGTCGATTGCAATGAGGAGAGTTTGTGGTTTACACTTACCCCTGGCTTCCTGTTCGCATATTCGTCGACCATAAGTTTGATTAATCGCTCGCGCTCCCCATGATAACGACGTTGCTGTTCCAAAATAGTTTCCATAATCCAGTTTTTCATAAATTGCAATAAATTGGTTGGGAAATAAACGATACGGCGAATGCAAAAGTTGACAAGTGAACGTTTCGGTTTGACAGCTACGAAGCACTACGAATGCTAGTGTCAATAAATTAATTCGAGACTCGTTGCGGAGCTCCAGCGTCGGTAAGGTAGTGTGTCGAGACAAAAAATGTTAAATTCGAATAATTATTGCCTTTAAAGCTGTTGCAATAAGTACTTTCCAATCCTCTAAAATTCAAGTATCTAGATCGGGCGATGAAATAATGTAAGTAAAGTGGAACAAAATGGCTTCATTCGCTGATACATTCTAGCTCAGGGAAATGGAATTTTCCTCCAGTTTCTGACTCAGAGAAGTGGAATTTTCCTCCAACTTTCTACTTACGGCCGCGGAATTTTCCTCCAGTTTTTCTAGGTTCTGGTTCATGAATGCACTCATAGCATTCATTGCTGCAAGAATTTGCTGCATATCGAACGCTGGCTCAGTGGATGTCGACGGCTTCTCCACCCCGAATTCGTAACTCTGCCAGTCGACACCTTCTTCCTGCAACGCTGATCGCAGTCTCTCCACCAGGTTGGCTTTAAGCGCGGTTCACATTGAACGATTTATCCACCGATTTGCTTGACGACCAAATAATGCGTAGCGTTCACACCAAACGACTTGTTGACCGACTTCACTTGCGATAGAAATTTCGAAGTATTAACATGGCGGCCCATGCTCTGGTTACAGGGATGATTATTGATGAAATACTCGAAAATGAAGAAAAAAAAAGCGAATGTGGTTTAAACCATGGGTCGGAAAACGTAATAATTTCTCATCGGTAACTGTTAAAAGAATTTCTCCAAAATTTGCCAGAGGATTTTCGTAATTATTTGCGAATTGTTAGGAACGTATGATGAGTTACTGAGAGAAATAATTCCTCATATGAAAAAATCAAACCAAAATTATTTTTCTTAGTTTGAAGTCATATCGTTCATTCCGCTCAAAGTTGGTGTTGTTTCTCTGAACGCACAAGCGAAAGTGAAAAAATGCTCTGAAGTTGTATGACAACTGTTCGCACCTAACGATAAATCGTTCAACCACGGCAGTCAAACAAAAAGTTGGAAATTTTCAGCTTCCTGACTACAAATCGTACCGACTTGTAGCTAGAGCGTTCACATTGGTTTTGCATACACAATTTGTCGTCCAACCACGATTGTCAAGCAAATCGGTGGATAAATCGTTCAATGTGAACCGCGCTTTACTTCCCATTGTGGATAATTGCCGAGCATCCAGCTCTCTTTTCAGTTGTTCGATGGTCAACTTTTCCAATTTCACCATTTTCTCACTCTTTTAATAGTTCACTTTTAATAGCCCAATTCACACTTTGAATAAACGTTTAACTCGTTTACTCGCAACCCCACTTCTGACACCAAATGTTACGAAATTATTCGATCCCACACCGAATAGGGTTCGCACCACTGGATTGCGATAAACTACAATTGTCCTTTTTATTTAAATTGAAACACACACACTTTTATTTATTTCACCACAGATCAATTATCTGTGCAGCTTCACCACTTTTTTTTATTATCCAATACTATCCACTGTAAACTTTATTACACAAACAAACCTTTATTGAGAGCTTTTATTTTCACACTGTTTGATCACACTGACTTGTCACACGCTGTTCAATACCACAAACTGAATGTCTGCCGAGGGCGAGTGTTCGCGTTTATATAGCTCTCGGTCCACCTTCTCGAATGTTCGCCGCTGGAAGTTCCCCTTCGGAAATCTCTAGAATGTCGGAGTCTACACGAGGGCTTTCTTTTTGCGCCTTTTTCTTTTGAACCTACGTTCCAATTTAAGGACGCGTCCACACGGAGCTTTTCTGCGCGTGCCTGTTTTTTGACATTTCGCTTCACATTTCAATTTCGTTGCCTGTGGTGATGTTTGAAAAGTAAGAATGGTATCTAAACGTACACTACCAAGTCAGAAACAGGAGTGAAGCGACATCGCAAAACAAAGAAAAGGAGATAAAGAAATGGCAAAAAAACCCACGAAGTAGCTACCCGCGCGTGACTGTGCCAATGTATTTCTGTTTCACTTACCCTCTCTTTTACATTTTTTTTAGCCCTCATCAGATAGCCCTCGTGTAGACTCCGACAATGCACTGACAATTAGCATTACGCCATTGAAAGTTGACATCATTCCAATCTCCGCTTCCAGAGAGCTTTCGAACTTCGACAGCGAAATTCGAGCTTAACCGTCGGCTTGTATCTCCGCAACAGTATTTTACAAGCAAGTAACAGCAACGGACGGTAACAAGTCTTAATGCTTTAGTTTTTACGTTTTATTTTGCATGTAAGTGTTTTTAGTTAGTATGCCGTGCTTCAGATGCAAAGCCAAGGATATCCGTTACCAACGGCTGGAACGATCCAGGATCCGGTTCATTCGGAAAGCCTATCCCGAATTTAAGGTACATATGTGTCCTCTCGATTAATGACCGAGTCGCATTGGCAGGTGATTGAGCTTATTTCGTATTTACAGGACTCACATTACTTGTGTCGAAGATGCTTTCAAAAGTTCGAAAACACATACCAAGCGAAGAAGAAGCAGAAAATCTATTCGGCATTGAGCTCGAGTATGTCGATGGTAACATCCCGTACATTGTCTTCCACATCGGAGAGTAAGGACTCATCGCACCATACATCACAACCTACTGCTGAGCAAGGCATTCTGTTATATAGCCAGTCAACCACGTCTTCATTAGATGAGTCAATCGATTCTGTGGATAGCCTGGTACACCTGACTTGGGAAATCCCCTCACTTTCGGATTCGATAGGGTTGACGCAAAATCCTGAAGTTAACATTGCACGGCAGGCAGCTGAAGAGGCAGAGAGAAGTTCGTTAAGGCGTAGACTGCCGCGAGAGCCAACTAAATCTCGCGAGACGCCAAAAAGAAGACGCGGGCCAAATAGTCCCATGCCTGCACAAGACATCAATGATGATGTGGAACAAATTGCTGTAGATCTACCACCGAATGACTTGGCACACGTGCGGCCAATTGTGAAAAGTGAGTGGTTTGCAAACAGTTGTCGTTTTAACAACTGATGTTCTCTTCCGTTTTTAGAGCGCAAGACGCCAGTGGTGTACGCGCAGCCAGACATAATGGACATCTACCTAGCAAATACATCCGGGGGATAGAGCTTAGTAGTATGGTATTCATCTATTTTATATTTAGTTCGAGCGTTATAGTTCGTCTAGAAATAAAGGCTGTTGTTGGAAAATGTATTTTATTCTCGCTGTTCATTCTCCATTTTTACAGCAAGCCTTGCCGCTTAAGATCTTCGTACGTTTTCCTGTTGACCACATTGCCCAGCGAGTCTTCGAACTCCTCCTCCTGGTCCGCTATCCATCGTTCGCTTTGCTTTTGCGTCTTCAATTTCGCCCATACTGCAAATGGGAAAGAAAATTCTGTTAGAAAAGCACAATTTGCCATGGAATCAAGCACTTACGAGTAATTGCGTCTTCGATCTGTGTGACATTTGCAAAGGGAGCAGTATTTGGGATGCCCAGACAGCGCATTCCGTGGGCGTGTCTCCACTCAGCAAAGTGCCGCTGAAATGCTTTCGGTCCTTTGTACGTAAAGTTCCCGCAAATCTCGCAGTTGTAGTTGATGTTCAATCCATGCAACTTGTACAGCTTGCCATCCCAGCCGAGCGGAAGATTCTTTGGATTATAGGGAACATCATCGGCGTCATCGTCGTCGTTTTCGCTTTCACTGGCTTCGGCATCACTATGGTCACGTTCACCACCTGTACGAGCTTGCTTCCGTTGGACATTTTCCTTCGTAGCACTGCGCTGTTCGGACACAAACTCGACATAGCGATACAGCATGGCCTCTAGGGCGATTTCCTTTTGACGAGCTTGCTCGCGAGCACTAAATTTACTACTGGCCTTCTTCGCCATAAGAGACGGATCGAGATTCTTCTTGCCTTTGGTGGAGAACAATCTCTGGGCGCGCTCCTCTAGCGTGCCACCACATTTGAGACCCAATGCCATTAGAGCGGATTTCAGACGATCCAAACCCAACGATGCCAGCTCTTCCCAACTGGAGAAGGCTGACAGATCAAGATGCGCACCCGTATTGTCTAACACAGTTTCGATCTCATTCGGCCAACCCGGGAATGTTCTATTATTATTATATAGTTGTATAGGTAGAGGGCATGGGCTCGGACATACAGGGTAAAGTTGTTGATTGCTCTCAACCTGGCGAGATGCCAGCATCCCTGTTTAAATGCCCGGGTCAAGTTGACATACGGCCTCCTCGCGGCGCCCTCTGAATAGCCTCTTCCACAACCGTTGGGAGGTGAACAAACGTATGCAGCGAAAAAAATCCCGACCAGAATGGCGGTTGTGCGGCGGGCTAACAATCCGCCCACGTAAAAAACCTAAAAGTTATGAATGAGCAAGATGCCTCGGATACACGGACGGATACTCGACGACGACAACGCACGAAAAAGAAACACGATTTGCGAGTATGCTCCTGGAATGTCAGAACCCTGTACACTCCCGGAGTACGATGTAGAAATCGTTCTCGGGGACTTCAACACCAAAATCGGGAAGGAAAACACCCTTGGCGGAGTGATCGGAAAGCACAGCCTCCACGATACAACAACAGATAACGACTTCCGACTCGCTGACTTTGCGACAGCTCGTAATGCGGTGATAAGTAGCACAAGATTCCCTCGCAAGCGAATCCACACAGCAACCTGGCGATCTCCGGACGGTCGAACCGCCAACCAAATCGACCATGTGCTCATTGACGCAAGGCACTTGTCAAACATCCTGGATGTGCGAACATTTAGAGGGGCAAATGTCGACTCTGACCACTTCCTCGTAGCAGCAAGATTCAGAGCTCGACTGCCCAATGTCAGAAAGCTGCACCAGCCCATCAGGAGGAGGTTCGACATTGGGCGCCTGAGCACACCGGAGGTTGCCAGAGTCTACAGGGAGCAGCTGAGCGAAAGACTCTACGGTATGCCTACGTCGAACACAAATGCCAATATGTGGCTGCATTGCCGCTCAGCCATTCAGGAAGTAGCCGAAACCCCCTTAGGATACCTACCACCCCCGACAAGAAACCCGTGGTATGATGGCGAGTGTGAGCAGAAAAAGGCAGCAACCGACGAGGCGTACCAAAAGGCGCTGCAGAGGAAAACCAGGGCAGCGCAAGAAGAGTACCGAGCCAGAAGAAGGGAGGAGAAAAAACTACTGCGACAAAAGAAAAGAATCTTCGCAGCCTCCCAGTTCAAGGAAATCGAGGAGTCTAGGCATAAACATAAAATACGAGCCTTTTACAAGAAAGCCAAAGGCCTTGCAGGAGACTTCAAAAAGGGCACCCTGGCTCTTCGAAACTGCGAGGGTAATCTTGTCACCGACCCGCAGGGAATAGTGGATGTATTTAAGCAGCACTTCCAGCAGCTGCTTAACGAGCATGACCAAGAGAGAGTGGTAGGGACCGAGGAAATCCCAACTCCAGCCGCTGAAGTAGTCCTCCCACCCAGCATCGAAGAAGTCGGCACAGCTATTCAGAAGCTGAAGAACAACAAGGCCGCAGGCTCAGATGGCTTGCCATCAGAGCTCTTCATGGCTGGCGGCGATTTTCTGGTAGGGAGCATGCACCAGATCATCTGCAGAATTTGGGAAGATGAAAGCATGGCCGACGACTGCAATACCAGCTCTATATGCCCCATCCACAAAAAAGGCGATCCTACCTCTTGCAAGAACTATAGAGGTATATCCCTGCTCAATGTCGCATACAAGATCCTGTCCAGCGTATTGTTTGAACGTCTAAAACCATTTTGCACCGCACTAATCGGCAGCTACCAGTGCGGCTTCCGGCCCGGCAAATCAACTATAGACCAAATTTTCACACTTCGACAAATCCTGGAAAAGACCAACGAGTTTCGAATCGATACACACCATCTTTTCATCGATTTCAAAGCCGCATACGACAGCATTCATCGTGAAGCACTGCTTGGGGCGATGGCCGAATTCGGGATCCCGGTAAAACTGATCCAGTTGTGTCGCGCCACGCTAAAAAAACACGGGATGCACCGTGCAACTCGGTTCTAGGACCTCGGAACCATTCGAACCATGCACCGGATTTCGGCAAGGAGATGCGCTGTCATGTGACTTCTTCAACCTGGTGCTGGAGCAGATAGTGCGACGGGCAGGCGTCAACAGGGAAGGCACTATCTTTTACAAGTCCATCCAGCTGCTAGGATACGCGGATGATATCGACATCATCGCGTGTTCTCGCCGTGGCATTGTGGAAGCATTCACGGCGATTGAAGAACAGGCGAAACGAGTTGGTCTTAAGATCAATGAGGACAAAACGAAATACATGCTGTCAAGCAAAAACCAATCCGTCGCTCACCACCTGGGACAAAACATAACAATTGACAGCTACAATTTCGAGGTAGTTAAGGAGTTTGTCTACCTCGGGGCATACGTAAATTCCACAAATGACCCCACAGTGGAGATCCGGCATAGAATCACCCTTGGCAACCGTTGCTACTTCGGCTTGTCCAAACAACTGGGGTCAAAACTCCTCACTCGAAAGACCAAAGTCATGCTTTACAAAACGCTCTTTCTGCCCGTCTTGCTGTACGGAGCCGAAAGCTGGACGATAAGCAGGACCGCGGAGCTGATTTTGGGTTCTTTCGAAAGAAAAATTCTGCGCCGGATATTTGGTCCTGTCTGTGAGGAAGGTGAATGGAGAAGACACAACCGCGAACTCTACGAGCTGTACCAAGATGTGGATGTAGTCCGGAAGGCAAGCATCCGTCGACTACACTGGCTCGGCCACATCGAGCGCATGGACATCAACGCTCCAGTCGATCACTTATAGCTGTGCAAGTCAGACGTGTTTCGACTTAGTGCAGTGTTTAGTAGTGAATAAACAGTATAAGTGCGCGGTTTGGCGAATCGTTGGTGAAATCGTTAGTATCGCGACGGTAGAGTGCACGGTCCGAAACCCAAAGACCGGCGTTCGGTTCCTGGTTGGGAAAACAAATTTTTCGATTTTTTTTTCCTTCTGTTGCTTCCAAAGTAATTGGAAGTAACAGAGGAAATGTCAGGCGACGGGCAGAAACCCGTATATCGTACGGCGTCAGAATCGGATGATTCCACCAAATCATCCGATTTCGCTACACCGAGCGCGGTAGTTAAGCGTAGGAGGAGGTTAAATCCTACTCCTAACCTGGTGAAGCGCCCCTCCCTTTCCACTTCGCAGAGAAGCTGCGGGCCGAGGCGAGGGAAGGGGCGCCATCAACTTCTGAAGCCGCTCTGCAGCAGCTACAACAACAATAACAACAATTGAATGTCCCCGAGGAGGCGGACTTTGCCTACCTCTCTGATGGTAGGGAGGGTCGCTACACGGGGGAAAATGATTCCTTCGCTCTCCTATCTGCCTCGGAGACGGAGGAAGAAAAACAAGAAGACGAGCTCCAGACCGAGGAGAAAATCCTCCAGGAGAAGCTCCAAGCCGTGAGGGACAAACTGTCCGAAATCCGGCAGCAAAAGGAGGCTGAGAAGCAGCGTAAGCTGCAACAGCAACAACAACAAAAGCAGCCGCAGTCAAAGCAGCTGCGAAAGCAAGAATCGCAGCGGGAGCAGCAACAGCAGCCCCAGCAGCAGAAACAACAAGAAAAAAAGCCGCAGCCGAAGAAGCAGCAGCAACAACAACAACCGCAGCGGGAGTAGCAGCAGCAGCCCCAGCAGCAGAGACAACAACAAAATCAGCCGCAGCCAATGAAGCAGCAGCAACAACAACAACTGCAGAGAGAGCAGCAACAACAGCAGCCCCAGCAGCAGAGACAGCCAACGAGCCAGCAACAGCCGCAGCCAGCGAGCCAGCAGCAACAACAACAAATGCAGCAGCAAGAACAGCAGCAGCAACAACAACAACAAAAACAGAAGAGGAAGCGAAGCCGCCGCTCCAAGAAGAAGGAGAAGGTGCCGCCCATCTATGCACATACTCTAGCTGTCAGGCAGACAGTGGACTTGTGCAAAAGTCAGATAGGTGAGAATAATTATATCTTAGACTGTATTGGAGGACGCTATGTTTTCCAGTGTAAAACACTGGAAATATATAAGAAAATGCGTTCGCTATTGAAAAATTCCACGACGGAGTACTATACGTTTACTCCGAAAGCCGAGAGGTTGCAGACAATGCTCCTCAAAGGCCTGGAGTCGATCACAGACCCCGAGGAATTGCTCTCTGAGCTCAAAAAGTTCGAGAGCGATGACCTCAAGTTCGTGGGGGCTAAGCCGTTTACCACAGTTGCGGCCAAACGGGAGAAGCGGCAACTGCACTTCTTCTTGGTCCAGCTGACACCCGACAGCCGTCTGGAGTGTCTAAAGAAAATAAAAGTCTTAGACACCCAGAGAGTGCGATGGGAGAAATTAGATAGGCGCGGAAACATGATACAATGTATCCGCTGCCAGAGGTTCGGGCACGCCGCGTCGAACTGCGAAATGCAGCATCGATGCGTCAAGTGCGCACAGGATCACAGGTACGACGAGTGCGACCGGGGCACAGGTCTCGAAAGAGATCAACTTTTATGCGCACTATGTGAGAACAACGGGCACCCTGCAAATAATCGGGGCTGTCCTAAGTTCCAATACATTAAGCAATTAAGAGAAGCTCGGCAGAATGTCGAGAAGATACCTCCCGCGAGGGGTATTCATTCTTCAGCCGTCACACCCCAATTGACCTACGTCCAAATGGCGGCAGGTCAGGGAAAAGCGGCACAAATACCAAAGGCTGCTGCCAAAGCTCCAGTGCCCGTTCCTAAGGCACCGGGGGCCGAGGCGGAACTGCTACCGATTCTGCTCGCCATTCAAGGGCAGATCGGCCAGATCCAGCAGCAGATCATTAAGCAGACGGAACGAGTGGACAGGCTCTACTCGTTTCTGCGCTTAACGCATTTAGAGTCCTAATGGATACGCCAGTACAGAGTTTCCTGAAGATCCTGGCTGTTAATGTAAATTCCCTGATTAGGATCGAGCGACGCACCGTTCTTTTTAACCTGTTGCAGGAAGAAAGCCCTGATGTGTTTCTGGCTAGCGAAACTAAGCTAAACCAGAGCTACAAAATTCGGCACAATTCCTACAACATAATACGAAGAGACCGACCCAATGCCACTCAAGGCGGAGGTGTCGCGATCTTCATTAAAAATAATATTAAATACAAAATTATATATAGCAGTGAAGTGCGGAGATTCCAGGTGTTAGAGGCATGTGTTGTGTGTATCCCCCTTCGGAACGGAAGGAGGATATACATAGTATCGGCCTATGCACCTGAAGCACCTCAGCCCAATATCTTCATTGCAGAGCTCGAAATCCTTTTTCGATTTCTGCGCCTAGACTCGGCAGAAAACTTTTATGTTTTGGCCGGAGATTTAAATGCCAAACATAGTGATTGGGGCAATAATGTACCCAACACTAGAGGGAGCCTACTAAGCCATTGGTGGGCCCCGCATAATATTGAGTATAAACTCAAGTTACTCGCAACGGATAGTCCGTCGTTTCCTAGAAGCGGCGCCTATCTGGATCTAATGTTGCTTGACTCACGACTGAAACTGGCAGACACTAACGAATGGTCTACTAACTGTTTACGTACCGTTGAGTATGACAGTGACCATTGCGGACTTATTGCCGTAATTAAAATACCGGACGAATTCGCAGAAATGGCAGAGTATGTCCACACGTACCCCTACGTTTATAGTAGGGCACGCTGGCCACGCTTTGCCAACTGCCTGACGAGAGCACTCACTTCGAGTGCCTCTTCCCCACCGAATAATAGGAACCTACCAAATGACGAAATTGATAGGCACCTAAAACATATGGACGAAACTATCAAACAAACGATGGACAGAACGATACCACGCCAACGGCATTACGATACCACGGACGTGTACCGAAACACAGAAAAGTAGACTCCTGTCAAGACTCAAACTCTTGTACAGGCGGTTTACCGACAGACAAAACTCGGAGGTCAGGACCCTGAAGTCACTGATTAAAAATCTCCGACAGTTAATTAAAGAAAATTATAAAATAGCCATAAGTCTGCACTGGAGCAACAAAATTCGCGCTGTAAAATCCAACAGCGCGAATATGTTCCCGCAGATAAATAAAATATTCCAGAGAAAAGATCAGAATGACATTCGGGATCTAAAGCTTCCGAGAACGTCAAATAACGAACGTTTACTACGTACAGTCAACATCGATCCAGAGAGCGCCGTCCTAGATGACGACTTTTTGTGATTGAGGATCCTCAGGAGGAAGTGGCGACAGTGGGGGCTGTCTTCCAGGATGTGTATAAGGTGATTGAAAGCATTCGCCCGAACCACGACCTGGAAAATAGAGCCCTGCTACACCACTTCTACCTTCGAAATGATATAGAACATTGGCGAATCGAGAACCATGGTTTCACCAGGTTCAATGACGACTTCACGGCAAACAATGCCATCGCCAATGAAGGTGCTGACACACTGTTCATTTCGACGGAGGATCTCCAGTTGATCTTCATGTCATTAAAAAATAAAAAATCCGCGGGTATTGATGGTATATCCAATGTTGTGCTCAGGCACCTTCCACCATTGGCTATAGAGAGGTACACCATCCTGTTCAACAATGCACTGAATAATGCATATTATCCGGTGCATTGGAAAACGGCGGTAGTCCAGCCAATCCCTAAGAGGAGCAAGGACTCCTCTAATCCGGAAAATCTCCGGTCGATAAGTCTCCTTCCGAGTATCAGCAAGGTCTTCGAGAAGGTAATCCATAGAGCCCTGTCCAAATGGGCTGAGGACAAAAATATCATTCCGGATAACCAATTCGGTTTCAGGGCGGGGCAGGATACCATACATGCCGCGTCGAAACTCGTCGAAACCAATGCACGGGTACCTGCCTGGTTGACTTGGAAAAAGCCTTCGACACCGTATGGTTAGAAGGACTCTATTACTAGCTCAAACGGTTGGGCATAAGTAAACCATTGCTATATATAATTCATGATATGTTAACGAGTAGAAAGTTCGTTGTGAAAATTGCCAACGTAACTTCTGCTCAAACATTTGAAATCAAAAACGGATTGCAACAGGGTACGGTAAATTCGCCGATCCTTTTCAGCATTTATATCAGTGATCTGATAGTTTCTCTTCACCATTCAATAGCGTATGCAGATGACTTGGTTGCGTACAGATCAGGTCCAACGATCGAGGTCATTGGCATTTTATTGCAACGTGACTTCGATAAAATTCAGCAGTTCTGTCATGACTGGAAGTTAAAAATCGACTTCCAGAAATCAGAGACTATTTTATTCAGAACGCCTCTGTCTAGGGCCTCTAGAAAACATTGGCGAAAATTCGCAATCATCGGACCGGACGGGCGTCCACTGGCGAGTAAAAGTGTAGTCAGATACCTCGGGATCTGGCTGGATCAGTATCTGTATTTTAACAAAAATGTAGATGCTGCTCTGGAAAGAACCCGGGGCGCTTTCGCCCTGACAAGATGGCTGTTTCACTGCAGCCAACTTGATTCTAGGGTGAAGGTAATCTGCTACATGGCCTTAGTCAGGCCTATGATTGCCTATGGATGTCCCGTCTGGTTTAATGTGAGCGCAAGCTTAATGGAAAGGATTCGGGTGTTTGAGAGACAATGTCTGAGGACTTGTCTTGGATTACACAGAACACCAGAGTCTGAGTACAGAAAGTTCTATCCCAACGGGGTCCTATACGATAGGGCAAGGACTTTACGGATAGATAACTTTCTGATCAAACTGATTCGAGGTCACATCGCAAGGGCAAAGACTTCGACCAATAATCTGATCGCCCCAGAGATTACTACCCCAATCTTATGTATTATGAAAAAGTGCGTCTGAACGGCTTTGTGCCTCCGGAAGCATTTCTTTATTTTGATAATTGTGGGCTGATCCAGGATAGATTGGCGGTACCGCTAATCTTCCATGTGGCCCGTAATTCTGTGGAGCGGCGGCTCCTTTACGAACCTGACGTCGTGCTCTGTGAGCCAGAGCGCCTCAGGTTCAGTAGAGCGGTTTCTAGCCGAGATAGAGAAGACGTTGTCCGACAGCATCAACGCTTTTGGTGGCTAACGGACTCCGTCGTGGAATCTTTTAATATAGCCTCTTCAAGGCAGGTTCGCCGAACGCCATTGGCGGACTCCAATAGGGTAGGGTAGGCTAGGGAAGGTTAGTGTAGGCTAAGGTAGGTTATAAGTGTTGCGCAAGTTTTAATAAAACATTAAAAAAAAAAATCGTAAAATTAAAAATAGGAAAAAAGATGTATATACATCTATATATATAAAAGAGTTCCGTGACTGATTGACTGACAGACAACGCACCGGGCAAACCGCTGAACCTATAAGGCTGAAATTTTGACAGTGTATTCTTATAGTGACATAGATATCCGCTAAGAAAGGATTTTTCAAAATTCCACTCCTAAGTCAGGTATTATTTGACTCAATTTTTGTTTCTTCTCTTTTGGGCTCTCTGTTCGTATTCGATGAATCATTACACGATTCAATAGGGAGCTCACCACAAAGTGACACTTAGCCCGCATTTTGTCTTTGTGTTTGTGGATTTTACGTTATGCTGAGAGACACCGCACAAACACTCGCAAAAAAAGAGAAAAAGAAAATGAGAAATGTCAAAGTATTGAATCAAATTCCCAGTATAGGCAATACAACCTACCCCGGACGCTTCTCACTTCTCTATCCAAATGTTCCTGTTTCGGGGGAGAGAATTGAATCGTATAATATCCGACCAAGGGGGTAAAATGAGATGTAAATGTTCATATGAAAAATCGTATTCGCTGCGACTATTCTCAGCGTCTCCTCTTTATGCGGATCTTCGTATACTTTGGGAGTGACCATTGTTTAATTGGGTTAGTGTTTTCATTTTTCTGACGTTTCATTTGATAGAGATATTTACGAAGCATGCTTCAACATTCCACATTGTTTTCTGATGTTCACCGCTTGCAGAGCAATGCAGAGCAAAACAGAACAGAAATTGCGTGAACCCGAAAAATTGAGAGTTGTATATATATATTTTTATTTTTATTTTTTTTTTTTTTAGAGACTCGCGCAGGTTCAAGAGTTTTTATATTCCCTTATGATGTGTTGACACACACAACCTGAACGGAGTGCAGTGGTTGGGGTCGTTGATGTTCGTTTACTACTCTCAGGGGTGGTTGTCCTATACCTAGATAGGACGAAAGCCGACCAAATTCCGCGTTACGAAGTCCGTAGTAATTCGTTCAAGCACTTTAGTATTGCATACGCAGAGGATTGATTGAAAAAATTGTCTTGGCATTAGGTGGACGTGCCCTCAAAGAATATGGCTTGCCGCAGCCAAACAGACCACAAGATTTAGGCAATGTACAATACTTGAGGGAAACTAACTATGACGTTGAAGCTCTGGACCGGTTTGTCATGGAAAATCAGGGTACATTAACCGCAGAACAAAAGTTAGCGTATGATGAAATTATGAGGGAAGATTTTTCTTTCTAGACGCTCCGGCTGGCTCTGGGAAAACCTACCTTATTAACTTGATCTTAGCAAAAGTAAGGAGTGGTCGTAGCTGTCGCGTCTTCCGGAATCGCTGCCACGCTTCTAGAGGGTGGTCGAACTGCGCATGCCGCTTTTAAGTTGCCACTTGACCTTACACGTGTAGAGACGCCTATATGCAGTATATCAAAACAAAGCAATCTGGCCGAGGTATTAATAAATACTAAAATAATTGTCTGGGATGAAATTACAATGGCACACAAGAGAAGCGTTGAGGCTATCAATAGGTCTCTACAGGATATTCGTAGTAATAAGAACCTGATGGGTGGTGTGACAGTACTATTGGCAGGAGATTTTCGTCAAACATTACCTGTGGTAGGTACCTAAAGGAACCCGAGCTGATGAAATTAAAGCCTGTCTGAAAAAATCTGTTTTATGGCCGTCAGTAGAAATTCTCAAGCTTACCAAAAATATGAGAGTATATCTGAAAGATGATATATCAGCTGCTAAATTTTCAGATATTTTAATGAAAATAGGGAATGGTGATTATCCATCAACAGATAACATGATTGTTGTCCCGGATGAGTTAGGTACATTCGTAACTACTTCTCAAGAACTGATAGATCGCATTTATCCAGGAATTGCTCAAATACAGGAGAAAAGTATCGAATGGTTTTGTGAGCGGGCAATTTTAACTCCAAAAAACGATCAAGCCGCAATTATTAATGACATGTTACTGAAGTTCTTTGACGCGGAAGAAATGGTCTAGAATGGCAGAGTTTTTGAATTCGCTTAAACCACCGGGAATTCCATACCACAGGCTTATTTTGCGGAAGGGCACACCGGTAATGCTACTTCGAAACCTACAGCCACCGAAACTGTGTAATGGTACTAGGTTACAAGTCAAAGCAATGCATAAAAATTTAATCGATGCTATTATTCTGACCGGATGTGCTCGAGGAGATACAGTGTTAATTCCACGTATTCCTTTAATACCCAATGATCTTCCATTCGACTTCAAAAGACTACAGTTCCCCCTGAAAATATGCTTCGCCATGACGATTAATAAATCGCAGGGCCAAACTTTGAAATACGCTGGCATGTATTTAAGGGAAGGTTGTTTTTCCCACGGACAGTTTTACGTAGCTTGCGGGCGTATAAGTTTGCCAAAGAACTTGGTGATGTTGGTGCCACCCAATAAAGAAACAAAAAATATAGTTTATAAGGAAATACTTTGAAAAGATCAAAATACGACCCTACTGGAGTTAGACCCTAACCAATGCCCGATACCGTGACCAATGTCTTGGACCCTAGCCAATGCCCCGCGAGCCAAGCCGCGGCTAAGGAAGCTATATATATATGCCAGAGTATTTTTTATTCATGACCTTTCGAGACGCAAGAAAATTTTTACTTCAATCAGATACGATTTGAAAGACAGTACAATAAGATCGGGAGTTAATTTGAACGGTTTCAGTTGAGCAAAAAAGAAAAAGGAAGTAAATAGTATTGATGTTGGGTTTTTTATCACACATAATTAAAATTATAATAATACCATGGAAATTTGACCTCTAAGTATGCAAACGCGGACGAAGTCGCGGGTAAAAGCTAGTGCTATATATAAAGTATATAACTTTTGTATATACATTTTAGTTAAGATAGATTAAGTTCGAATTAGTTAGTTTTAGTTAGGTCGTAAGTTTTATATATACCCTCATACACCCGTAATTACGCTAAGTTTTTTGCATATTTTCTTGGCAAAAAAAATAATAAAAGTAATTTAGTCACTGTTAATATTAAGTTGTCGAAAGACATAGAATAAGTTGTATATTGTTTGTTTTAGAGTGCCCGCTTAGGGTCAGTAAGACACTAATTTTAGTTATAATATAAGCTAGCTTTAATCATTTTGTCTAGCACATAAGATAGCTATAAGTTTTTCTTGAAATAAAATGAATTAAAAATGCAAAAAAAAAAATACTGTGAGTGTTATGCCTGCAGCAGTACGTCTGGTCACTTTCCATTCACAACTGCGTTGCATACTTTTTGTCCGTATAGGAATTACTTTTTCTTGGCTATGAAGCGAATTTGAACCATAAACCTTCCGTTCGGCGGTCGATGATGTTAACCACTGCACCACGGCCACCCCCGATATGGGTTTTCTCGAAAATAATTTTGCCTTGGAGCCTGCGATTGCGCCAACCTTAACCGACATTCGTTCTGCGAGTGGTTAGGTCTATTGCAATAGTTGCAATAAATGCGCCGGACTTCTCTTTTTATTTGTGGGGAGGTAAAATGTGGGAAATCTCTGTTACGGAAACAGGTCGCCGAGGTGTGCCCCATTTTGTTGCAGGTTTGACAAATGGGTCGGGAATCGTTTGTAGATCTTAGGGCTTGGAAACAAGTAGCAGATGTGTGACCTGTTTTATTACAGGTCTGGCAGATGGGTCGAGGTGGATCGTTTCTATGCGAATGAGCGGAATTTTTACCTAACCGAAGCGATTGATCAATGGCATATGTTATAGCCTCCTTCAATTGTGTGGCGTTATGAGCTTTCACTAGAAGTTTCAAGTCGGGATTCCTTATTCCATCCTCAAAAGCTTGTAAGGCAAGCTTGTGGTTTTTGAGGATCAGGGAATCTCTGACTGCCTTTTCATGTGAGCTGTCATATGTAGCCGTATCGAGGGAGAGAAGCAAGTTGGAGAGCCTATCACCGTATTCTTGCATATTTTCGACTACAGCCAGTCGGCTACGGAGAATCAGCCAGCCGACTATAGCCGGCCAGTCGGGTATAGCAAGCCAGTAGGACTACTATAACCAGCCAGACGACCATACCCCGGCAGTCGGCTACAGCCAGCCAGCCAAGCAACTATAGCCGGCCCGTCGGCCACATTCTCCGGCTGCAGCCAGCCACCCAGGAGACTATATCCAGCCAGCAAGGCGACTATAACCGGCCAGTCATCTATAGTCGGCCAGCTAGGCGACTATGGTCGCCCTGTCGGCCATAGCCAGCTAGCCAGGCGACTACAGCCAGTCGGCTGCAGAGAGTCAGCCAGCTGACTATAGCCGGTCAGTCGGGTATAGCCAGCCAGTCAGGCGACTATAGCCAGCCAGTCGGTTAGAGCCACCCAGCCAGGCGACTACAGCTAGCCAGTCGCCGGAACACTCCAACCTACCATTCGGCTATAGCCAGTCAACAGGCGACTATAGCCGGTAAGTCGGGTGGCTATAGCCAGTCGGCTACAGAGAGCCAGCCAGCCAAATATAGCCGGCCAGTCGGGTATAGTCAGCCAGTTAGGCGACTATAGCAGGCCAGTCCGATATAGCCAGCCAGCCAGGCGACTATAGCCAGCCAGTCGGCTATATACTGGCAGTCCGACGACCATAGCCGGGCAGTCGGCTACAGCCAGCCAGCCAGGAGACAATGGTCGGCCAGTTATCTATAGCCAGCCAGCTAGGCGATTATAGCGCCCAGTCGGCCAAAGCCAGCCTGCGGTGAATATAGCCAGTCATCTACAGAGAGCAATATAGCCGGCCAGTCAGGTATCGCCAGCCAGTCAGGCAACTATAACAGCCAGGTGACCATAACCGGCCAGTCGGCTGCAGCTACCCAACCAGGCGACTATGGCCGGTCTGTCGATCAGTCAGCTACAGCCATCCAGCCAGGAGACTATTACTGACGATTTGGCTATAGTCAGCCGCCAGGCGACAATTACTGGAAAGTCGGCTACAGCCAGCCAACCAGGCGACCATAACTACCAGTGGGCTATAGTCACCAAGCAAGGGGCCATAGCCAGACAGTCGCCTATACCCAGCCAGCCAGGCGACCATAGCTTGCCGGTCGGCTGCAGCTAGCCAGCCAGGCGACTATGGCCAGCCTGTCGCCTATATCAGGCCAGCCAAGCAACCATAGCCGACCAGTCGGCTACAGCCAGCCAGCCAACTGGCGAGTCGGCTTTATCCAGCCCCCAGGGACTATAACGGACCAGTCGGCTATAGCCATCCAGTCGCCTATACACAGGGCTATTGTCTGTGATTCATCTATGGCTATGCGTTAATAAGTTTGAGTGTTGCGTGCTGCTACACTGCACACATATAAACGAACGCGATAGTACATACATATATGTATGTACATAATTACGTACAACAACGAAATTGCACACATGTCATGTATGTATGTATGTAAGTACCAAACTTGTAAGGATTATAAAAACACAGGACAAGACTAAACCTATTAGTGAGGTCGTAGACGAAGCTATCTGAACTTATAATAATAGTGTTTGTTCGATAACCAATTTCAAACTTAGTTAGTCACAGTCAAACATCGCGCCATCGACAAAAACAGCCATCGTCAAGCAATCATACGATCTTTCGCAGCAACAATTTCTACACCAGAGACCATCACGCCATGTACCACACGATCCTGCTCTGTGTTCACGTTCCTTCCCACACGCACACGCAGATACACACGCTGCTGACAACACTGACTGTGTGCAAATGGTCTCATCGATGTTGTTGCATGTATTTGTGTTAAAATTACCACTCGCGATGGCTGCTGATGGTTGACCAAAGTAGTGCTAAACCAATTGTAATCTGTTCGCGCAAGACACCGGTTCAGTCCGTCAAACCATTTGTAATATCGTTCTAGATATATAATAAATTTGTTACTACTTGTTTGGGGATAATCGCTGTTTTTCTTTTTTTGGTTGTTTCTATTTTTTAACGCAGTTCGTCGAATCCCTAACAAACAGTGTTCATTCCACGACAAAATTGACGCCGTTTGAGTTGCTTAGTGGTCATATAAACAGATCTTATCCCTTTTGCCTGAAAGAGCAGTTCAAAACTTAACATGGCTATCTTAAACAACACATACAAAACTATAAGAAAATGACACAGATAGTTCATGGCCGAGGTCCACGGCATCGAACCCACATTATCAATAAATTAAATCAAGCTCGACTTGCCATCCGAAAATTTACCAAACGAAACCATATACCTATGAATCCTACGACAGACGGAATTAAATTGGCTCTCAGATTTATTGAATACAAAATTGTTAAAAGTCATAAAATAACAGCTGATACCAACAAAAGGAAGGTCCATAAACAAAAGATTAAGAAAAGACGCAAAGTGGCTTTATCCGGCAGTAATGAATAATTACATTTCTATCTCCTAACTCTCAAAAAGTAATGTAATTAACATCAAGAGCATTTAAACCTATAATTCCTTTGTGCGGCACACAAAACCATTTCTTTACGCTTAACAATAATGATTATCAGTGTTTATTTTGACTTATTGCTTAGAATATTCGTTGATGACTCGAACCTGTTGCCCCCACACAACCCCTTTTATACCGCACGCGTGCCTACGTTGATCGAATCTATTGCTTAACGACTAGGCAAGTAGCGTCAGATGCGCCTACGGTGATCGAATAGACTACTTGCCTATTCTGCAAGTAGAATCGGACATAGTGCACATACGTGTGTTAGCAAGCATCTACTTAATCTCCTCAAGGTGGAATCCTGCTGTTGGAGACTGCTTCTGGGCTCCAGGGTTGTTGTTTTGCATGTTGTGTTGCAACAATCAGATTAAAGAATATAATTGTTGAACAGATTCAGGTCGGGTCGGAGTCATTTTCTTCAACCAAAGTTCTGATTCGTGCTTTGAACAAAAACAAGATCACCCTGATACCTCTCCCAAAAAAACAAATCCCCATCACCTCTTACCCTTTGCACAATGAATTCGCTTTAAACGTGGACAAACCGAATTCAACCACCGACAAAGATCGGATATCACAAAGAGGAGAGCAAAACAACCCACCACTTGCCGCACCAATGAACTTCGGCCATTAATTCCGTCAACACATTCATAAACGGGAGGAGTTACCACCGCTTTCTCGTAACTTTCCCCTACATACTTCCTGTCATATCTTCTACAGTCACGTAAAACAGTTTGCTATTGAAACACGTGAGTGCATCGAGCGAATGCTGATTCTTTACAAGAGACAGAATAGAGTCCGAATACAGAGGAGAGCGTATTTTTGCAGGGTCACTGCAGGTTATTGGGTAGAATGCTTTAATTGAAGAGAGAAAAATGGTGAAATGACATATTAATAGAAAAAGAGAGAATTCGTAGCACAGTTTGCTACTCAGACAAGTGAGTGCATCAAGCGAGTGCTGGTTCTTAACAAGAGACGGCAGAGAGTCCGAATATAGAGGAGAGCGTATTTTTGCAGGGTTAATGATTAGCAGTGTCCAAAGGGAACGGTCACTGCAGGTTATTTGAAGAGAGAAAAATGGTTAAATGACATATTAATAGAAAAAGAGAGAATTCGTAGCACAGTTTGCTACTCAAACAAGTGAGTGCATCAAGCGAATGCTGGTTCTTAACAAGAGACAGCAGAAAGTCCGAATATAGAGGAGAGCGTATTTTTGCAGGGTCACTGCAGGTTATTGGGTAGAATGCTTTAATTGAGGAGAGAAAAATGGTGAAATGACATATTAATAGAAAAAGAGAGAATTCGTAGCACCGTTTGCTACTCAAACAAGTGAGTGCATCAAGCGAATGCTGGTTCTATACAAGAGACAGCAGAGTGTCCGAATATAGAGGAGAGCGTATATTTGCAGGGATAATGATTAGCAGTGACCAATGGGAACGCTCACTGCAGGTTATTGGGTAGAATGCTTTATTTGAAGAGAGAAAAATGGTTAAATGACATATTAATAGAAAAAGAGAGATTTCGTAGCACAGTTTGCTACTCAGACAAGTGAGTGCATCAAGCGAATGCTGGTTCTTAACAAGAGACAGCAGAGAGTCCGAATATAGAGGAGAGCGTATTTTTGCGGGGATAATGATTAGCACTGACCAAAGGGAACGGTCACTGCAGGTTATTGGGTAGAATGCTTTATTTGAAGTAAGAACAATCGTTATATCACAAATTAAGAGAAAAGGAGAGAATACGTAGCACAGTTTGCTATATTTGCAGGGATAATGATTAGCAGTGACCAATGGGAACGGTCACTGCAGGTTATTGGGTAGAATGCTTCATTTGAAGAGAGAAAAATGGTTAAATGACATATTAATAGAAAAGGAGAGATAGTGTAAGTAATCAATAAAAAAGGTTTCGTTCACACAAATTTTTTGGCGATTCAAACACTTACACCACCACTGGACTTGCGGCAAACCAGCCGTGTTGCATACTTAAGTTGATCACCATCTACCTCACATGGCTTTTGGTATTCCTGCTAAAGGTTTCTACCTTCACCTATTTTTTTGGTGTGAGAGTCTTTGCTAAATTAGCATGGGACTCTACCACTTAAGCCAACTTCCCATTTGGTGAACAATAGCCGAGTTGAATAAGTATTCACCTTACGTTTTGATGTCTCTGCTAAGGGTTTCTACCTTCACCTATTTTTTTGCTGTGAGAGTCTTTGCTTAATTAGCCAGGGACTCCACCACTTATTCCAACTCCCCATTTGGTGATGTTAGAGTAAAATAAGGGGTTTTTTAATGAATGAGAAATAAATTAAATAAAAACAATCCATATATGTAAGTGAAGTAAGAAAATACGAATATCGCATTGTTTTTTTAGTTTGATTGCTGCAGAATTTAGATTGTTGTCACTGCTCTTGTTGTTGCTACTGTGTGTCATCTCCCTTGTGCTGTGTCATGTTATCTCCCTCGCGTGTAGGTGATGTCATCTCCCTTGCGCGTTTGACATTTGCTGGTTTGTTTTGATTGGCGTGTTGTAATCCGGTTGTAATGTGCTTGTGATTTCGTGAAATTTGTTAATTTGTGATAAAAGTGAATTTTGTGTCTTGAAGTTGATGTGAAATGTTTGCATCGCAGTGGGCATGTGCGTCTTATCGTTTGATGAGATATTTTCAAGCCATGCCGCCGCATGGCATTTCACAACTTCGTTCATCGGTCGCGGTAATTGTTGTTGTGCAGCAACCAGAGGTGGAAGAATGGACGGTTTGCTTGTGAGATTGTGTTTTTGTTTTTTTGGGAAGAAAAATATAAAATAATTGTTCATTAATACATAGGTGGTTGAATTTTACACGGAACACGTATGTGACAATCACTGGACATCACATTCATTTTGGGTGATTTTTTGCCTATGGGGTTATGTGGGTTACGTGTCGGGATTCGGAACTGGCAAAGGGGATATTTTCGTGATGGGACGTTTAAGTGTTGACGTTGCTGTCCGTATGGTCACCACGCGCGTAAGACCATCCGAGCCCGGATGTAATTCTTGCACTCGAGCGAGTATCCATGATGATGGTGGTAAGTTGTCTTCTTTAACCAAGACGATATATCCGATGTTGATGTTTTCCTTTCTTTGAAGTTGATGGATGTATGTTGTACTCCATTGTTTCCAAAACTCTTGGGTAAGTCGTTGGATGTATCGCCATTTATTTAGCTGATTGATGCTTTTTTCCAATAGATTTCTGACCGGTGCTGTTCGAAGTGGTGCTCCAATTAGGAAGTGGCCTGCAGTTAGAACTGCCAAATCATTGGGATCGTGGGACATGGGACATATTGGCCTGGAGTTGAGACAGGCTTCAATTTGGGTGGGTAAGGTGTTATATTCTTCATAGGTTAGCTTGGAATTGTGGAATTAATGGACTTAACCCCCGCTTCCCACAGTCCTCCAAAGTGTGATGATGACGGAGGGTTGAAATGCCACGAGGTTTTCATTTGGGCGAGCTCCTTGGCAACCTCTGACGACCACTCTGAGGAGATGAACTTGCTGTCCCACATGAGTTCGTTGTATGCTCCCTTAAAGTTGTTGCCGCAGTCGCTAAACAAGTTGGTGCAAATGCCCCGTCTCGCTACAAATGAATGCTATGAATGCTGCTGCAGTAAGATCACTCACCACTTCGACGTGGATTGCTTTGGTTGAAACGCACTGTAGATGAGCTTCCTTGAGGATGATTGGATGTCGTTGATCAAAGGTAAGTGTTGAATTCGCTAATCTTCCACCTACACGAAGTACATATATTCTTTGCATCTAGGAACGGATTCAAGCTTCGAATTGTGCTCTCTTTCGGAAGTTGCCCTTGTGTCGAGAGTGCTCTGATTACTTCTTGGAACAATTCGGATTGGACTAGTTTAATGAGCTGATGTTCTGATACTGCTAATTCTTCTGCTGTGAGTGGATGATTTTTCAATGGTAACTTCTTTTTATGTTGTAGGATGTTAAAATATCTTCTCCAGATGGCCACACTACGGATGAGACCTGGGATGAAAAGAGTTGAAAAATGTATTGTTAATGACCGTACAATGACAAACTACATGGCTGAAATTTGTACGTATGTATATTTATTAAGCTGTTGGTATAGAAAGTTGATTGCTTTTCTTTCCCCTTTTGTTTCCAGGTCTGTTTGGATTGGGATTTCTGCAGGACGGTGTTTAATTGAGTAACCCTGCAGAAAATTAGGCCCCTGCCACTATAGGTCGTTGTTAAGTGGCTCTTCTGGAAATAGACCTCGTGATGCTAGGTCAGCTGGGTTTTCCTTTGTTCCAGCATGTCTCCAGGTGCTCTTGCTTGTGAGATTTTGGATGTCTGTTACCCGATTTGAAACGAACGTGGTGCGAGTTGATGAACATCCGCGGATCCACGCTAGACAAATGGTCGAGTCAGACCAAGCATAAATTTCTATGTTGTTGAACTGCATGGCGGTTGAAATTGTATGCGGCAGCTTCGCCAAGAGGTGTGCACCGCATAGTTCTAGACGAGGTAAGCAAATTTGTTTTATCGGTGCAACCTTGTTTTTGGATGCAATAATTGATATTCTCTCCTGGGTGTTATTCACGATATGCGCATAAGTTACTGCTGAGAATAAACCCCACAGCAGCACTGGAAGTCATCACAGACCTGCCACCTCTTCATCTCCAACTGAAGAAAGAAGCAATGGTTTTCGCCCATAGACTGATCGAGGAGGATGACTAACCGTAGGCTCTTTCACCCTGATATCCTTATGGGGTGGAGTATACGGAGCAAATACAGGCACATGCATCTACGTCAGCATGGACAGATATAACTCCGTTTTTCAAGCAGAGATATTTGCTATAGAACTCTGCCTCAGAGAAAATATAAACAGAAATATATTTAACAAAAACATTTACATTCTCTCTGACAGCAAGGCTGCACTTCTGGCCCTAAAGAGCTATGAAATCACATCCAAACTGATATGGGACTGCCTACAGCTACTTCACCAGCTGGCCAGCACAAACAGAGTTCACCTCATTTGGATACCTAGACACAGCGGCCATACAGGCAACGAAAAGGCGGACCTACTAGCAAGCATCACCATTTATGATGCCACGGCCTTTCTGCGGCATACCCATCAGCACCACCAAATGCTGCATAAACAATTGGTTAAGGAACGCGACGGATCACTACTGGTTACAAACGAAAGGTAGCAGACAATCCAAGTTGTTCCTCCCAACTACATCTCTCAGAAGAACGAACTAACTCCTCATGCTTTCGAGGAGTCAGATTCGCTTAGTCACAGGTTTCCTTACTGGACACTGCCCAGTCAACAAACACCTCAAAACGATGGGCATTATACAAGATGACACTTGCCGTATGTGTTATGAAGACGAAGAAACAGCAGAGCACATACTATGCCACTGTAACTGCCTTGTCAGTGCACGTCATCGTCACTTAGGCAAGTATTATCTTGAAGCAGAAGAAATCGCTGCTAGCTCACTCAAAAGCATACTAAGTTTTATCACTAACTCAGGATTCTTGAGTGAACTGTAAGTGGGGGATATCACAATAGGCCCACTCGTGGCCGCAGTGATCAGGCGACTTTGTCCCACCCCCGTACCCTCTTTAACTCTACTGCTGAGTGGGCTTTCTCGGATGCGTCGCTGAACCCGTGTAGCTGCACGAGTGCTGAGTTTCGGCATCCAATCCACCGGGGAATTTCAATACCATGAAATCTTCCGAGACCTCTGCGGTATTGTATCCATTCCTTTTCAATACCTGGTGGAAGAGGTGACTCCCATGTTGCTTCGTTTCGTCATAATTGTTGAAGGAGCAGTTTCGCCTTGAGGACAATTGGAGAAATCCATCCGAGTGGGTAGAATATTCGTGCAATGTCTCCTAACATTGATCGCTTGGTGTGCGCTTTGATGTCAGGTAAATTTATTTCGAATTTGAAAACGTCGCTTGCGGGATGCCATTGGATACCCAACGTTTTGATGGCATCTGGTGACTCAAATCTTAGTGGAAGATTTATTTCTCGTTCTTTTTCAGGTACTTGCTCTAGAATCCTTGTGGAATTGCTTGCCCACTTGCGGAGGGGAAATCCTGCAGACCTCAAGACCGCGAGAACATCCTTTTGAATTTCCATGGCATCTTCCTCGTTGTCGGCTCCATATATGAGGTCATCGACATAAAATCCTTGGACGAGTAGGCGTGTTACGTGAGGATGTGTTTGCATAATGTCTGTTGCTAGTTGATGCAGAGTTCTTACAGCTAAGCGTCGGTATAGACGACTTAGTTGAGTTTTTTACGTTTTTTACAAATGACCAGAAACTTTTGCTACCTTTGGGACATTGAAGGATTTTACGCCTTAATTTTTGGTCGGAATGGAATTTAACCCGTCGAATGTGGGTGTTGCAGTCATTTCTGGCTCGTATGTACTTTTTTCGGTTCTCCTCAGAACTGTTTGCCTTGTACTTACTTTACTTACTTATCAGGCCTGCGAGCTATAGCTGCCTTCCATCCTTGACGGTCCCGGGCACGCTGCTTCCAGTTGTCAAGACCAAGATGTCTTACATCCGCGATTACTTGGTCTTTATACCGGAGGTTCGGTCTTCCTCTTCTTCTCGAACCAGGAGGCTCGGAGTCGAAGACCCTCTTAGCTGGAGCGTTGATGTCCATGCGCTCGATGTGGCCGAGCCAGTGTAGTCCGGACTACATCCACATCTTGGTACAGCTCGTAGAGTTCGCGGTTGTGTCTTCTCCATTCACCTTCCTCACAGACAGGACCAAATATCCGGCGCAGAATTTTTCTTTCGAAAGAACCCAAAATCAGCTCCGCTGTCCTGCTTATCGTCCAGCTTTCGGCTCCGTACAGCAAGACTGGCAGAATGAGCGTTTTGTAAAGCATGACTTTGGTCTTTCGAGTGAGGAGTTTTGACCCCAGTTGTTTGGACAAGCCGAAGTAGCAACGGTTGCCAAGGGCGATTCTATGCCGGATCTCCACTGTGGTGTCATTTGTGGAATTTACGTTTGCCCCGAGGTAGACAAACTCCTTAACTACCTCGAAATTGTAGCTGTCAATTGTTATGTTCTGTCCCAGGTGGTGAGCGACGGATTGGTTTTTGCTTGACAACATGTATTTCGTTTTGTCCTCATTGATCTTAAGACCAATTCGTTTCGCCTGTTCTTCAATCGCCGTGAATGCTTCCACAATGCCACGGCGAGAACACGCGATGATGTCGATATCATCCGCGTATCCTAGCAGCTGGATGGACTTGTAAAAGATAGTGCCTTCCCTGTTGACACCTGCCCGTCGCACTATCTGCTCCAGCACCAGGTTGAAGAAGTCACATGACAGCGCATCTCCTCGCCGAAATCCGGTGCATGTTTCGAATGGTTCCGAGGTCCTAGAACCGAGTTGCACGGTGCATCGCGTGTTTTTTAGCGTGGCGCGACACAACTGGATTAGTTTTACCGGGATCCCGAATTCGGCCATCGCCCCAAACAGTGCTTCATGATGAATGCTGTCGTATGCGGCTTTGAAATCGATGAAAAGATGGTGTGTATCGATTTGAAACTCGTTGGTCTTTTCCAGGATTTGTCGAAGTGTGAAAATTTGGTCTATAGTTGATTGGCCGGGCCGGAAGCCGCACTGGTAGCTGCCGATTAGTGCGGTGCAAAATGGTTTTAGACGTTCACACAATACGCTGGACAGGATCTTGTATGCGACATTGAGCAGGGATATACCTCTATAGTTCTTACAAGAGGTAGGATCGCCTTTTTTGTGGATGGGGCATATAGAGCTGGTATTCCAGTCATCGGGCATGCTCTCATCTTCCCAAATTTTGCAGATGATCTGGTGCATGCTCCCTACCAGAACATCGCCGCCAGCCTTGAAGAGCTCTGATGGCAAGCCATCTGAGCCTGCGGCCTTGTTGTTCTTCAGCTTCTGAATAGCTGTGCCGACTTCTTCTATGCTGGGTGGGAGGACTACTTCAGCGGCTGGAGTTGGGATTTCCTCAGTCCCTACCACTCTCTCTTGGTCATGCTCGTTAAGCAGCTGCTGGAAGTGCTGCTTAAATACATCCACTATTCCCTGCGGGTCGGTGACAAGATTACCCTCGCAGTTTCGAAGAGCCAGGGTGCCCTTTTTGAAGCCTCCTGCAAGGCCTTTGGCTTTCTTGTAAAAGGCTCGTATTTTGTGTCTATCCCTAGACTCCTCGATATCCTTGAGCTGGGAGGCTGCGAAGATTCTTTTCTTTTGTCGCAGTAGTTTCTTCTCCTCCCTTCTTCTGGCTCGGTACTCTTCTCGCGCTGCCCTGGTTTTCCTCTGCAGCGCCTTTTGGTACGCCTCGTCGGTTGCTGCCTTTTTCTGCTCACACTCGCCATCATACCACGGGTTTCTTGTCGGAGGTGGTAGGTATCCTAAGGTGGTTTCGGCTACTTCCTGAATGGCTGAGCGGCAATGCAGCCACATATTATTGGCATTTGTGTTCGACGTAGGCATACCGTAGAGTCTTTCGCTCAGCTGCTCCCTGTAGACTCTGGCAACCTCCGGTGTGCTCAGGCGCCCAATGTCGAACCTCCTCCTGATGGGCTGGTGCAGCTTTCTGACATTGGACAGTCGAGCTCTGAATCTTGCTGCTACGAGGAAGTTGTCAGAGTCGACATTTGCCCCTCTGAATGTTCGCATATCCAGGATGTTTGAAGCGTGCCTTGCGTCAATGAGCACATGGTCGATTTGGTTGGCGGTTCGACCGTCCGGAGATCGCCAGGTTGCTGTGTGGATTCGCTTGCGAGGGAATCTTGTGCTATTTATCACCGCATTACGAGCTGTCGCAAAGTCAGCGAGTCGGAAGCCGTTATCTGTTGTTGTATCGTGGAGGCTGTGCCTTCCGATCACTCCGCCAAGGGTGTTTTCCTTTCCGATTTTGGCGTTGAAGTCCCCGAGCACGATTCTTACATCGTACTCCGGACAAGCTCCGTAGGCGTTGTCCAGGAGGTCATAGAAGTCCTCCTTGATAGGGTCTTCAGCCTCGTCGGTAGGGGCGTGTGCACATATAAGGCTGATGTTATAAAATCTGCCTCTGATGCGGATCACAGCCAGGCGATCACTTATAGGTTTAAAGTCGATGACCTTCGACCTTAACCGCTTTCCCACGACAAATCCGCATCCCAGTAAGTGCAACCTTTTGTGACAGCTGTAATAAATGTCGCAATTTTTCTTCCTAATCATACCGTTTCCTATCCAGCGTATTTCCTGGACCGCAGTAATATCCGCCTTGTACTGCGTGAGGATTCCTTCTAATTTATGAGCAGCTCCGGGAGTGTACAGGGTTCTGACATTTCAGGAGCATACTCGCAAATCGTGTTCCTTTTTCGTGCGTTGTCGTCGTCGAGTATCCGTCCGTGTATCCGAGGCATCTTGCTCATTCATAACTTTGGGTTTTTTTACGCGGGCGGATTGTTAGCCCGCCGCACAACCGCCATTCTGGTCGGGGTTTTTTTTCGCTGCATACGTTTGTTCACCTCCCAACCGTTGTTGAAGAGGCTATCCAGAGGGCGCCGCGAGGAGGCCGTATGTCAACTTGACCCGGGCATTTAAACAGGGATCGTTGCTGGCATCTCGCCAGGTTGAGAGCAATCAACAACTTTACCCTGTATGTCCGAGCCCATGCCCTCTCGACAGTTATGCCCTCACGACAGTAAAATTTGCTCCACCAGCAAAGAACAACACACGCGACCCGTAGCAACATCCTTTATTAACGATCCGTTCCGCACCAAGTCTAAGTTATGGACAATCAACAAACAAAGTCAAATGATTGTTCGGTTATATTTCGACTTGATATACATACAATTGTTGCACTCACTTGAAAACCACGCAACAACAAAAGTAGATTCGAACGATACTGGCGTGACATCGTGTGATTGCATCGAACGCAATACCATTGGCGAACGACAGCAATCGAATGCATCGTACGATTGCGCGGAATGCACACGCAGTGACGAACGGTAGCAGTCTGTCGCGTGACGCCAGGGTATATAAGAACGATGTTGATCGACATGGAGGGGTCAGTCAAGTGCGGTGGTTCAGCAGCCGAACTAGTTGAAGTTGTTGGATACAGGGAATCTAGAAGAGATTTTGAACCTACCGCGACAGTTTGCAAGTTTAAAAGTGTGAAATGGAAGGTGGAAATTATCGCTATTGGACACGTGACCAGCTGAGAGAGAAACTGAAAAGGAGGGGATTGGAACAGGGCGGGCTAAAGGATAAGATGCTGCAGCGCTTGATCGAGGCAACAGGAGGCGATAGTGAAAGGGGTACGACGGAAGTTGATCTAGCGAGTGAGGTAGTGAAATTACGAGCCGAGCTGAAGCGCTTAAAAGATCAAGCGGAGTGCCACGCTAGTACGTCAACAGTTTAAGATTTGAGCAAGGATGATGCGGCTTCGCTCAACGGGAGACCCATACGTTTACCAAATGAGAAACCTCCCCCCAGAAATATGTACACTGTGAGGGACATAGCAGATTTGATCCCCTACTTTAATCCAAAGGACCCTGTGGGGCTGTCCTCAGCTTCATGGGTCAGGAAATTGAATGATGTGAGAGACATCTACGAGTTAGACAGCAAAAATTTGGGGCAACTGTTCCACGCACGCAACACTTGAGGAATTTGTTGTGGACCTTGCCGATAATTTCCCAACAACCGACGACGAGGCAGATCTACATGATCTTCTTCGGAGTAAGAAACAGAAACCCCACGAAGATTTAGAAGAATTCATCTATGAGATGAAAGCAATTGCTTCAAGGGAGCGAGTGGAGGAGCGCACGTTGGTCAAATACATCGTTAGAGGTATATCAGACACGGAGCTCGGAAAAGCGTTTAGAGCAACACAGCCGGAATCTGTCCAGGACATATTTAAGCGACATCAATTAGGAGTCGGAACATGACCTCAACGACAGAGGCTGCGCAACAACACGGCTTGAGTCAACAGGAAACCGGACGCTCGACAAGCAGAAGTAATGGGGCAAAATGTTTTGGTTGTTTACAGCAAGGACATATCAGAAGAAACTGCCCAGCAGAGATGAATTATACAAATAAATAAATAAAGACGACTTCTACGATCTCCTAGGCAGAACGTATGCGCAATGCCCCATCTTCTTCTTCTTTGGTGGCGTTACAGCCCATCAAGGACCAGAGCCAAGCTTCTCTCAATCAACCATGTTGTGTGTGATTTATTTTTCACACAGGTGAAAGGGACCTACATTTTAATGCCGATTCCGAACGGCGTGAGTCGAGAAGCTTTTTCATGGCAAGTATACTACGGGGGGTTTTGCCAGTACCCCGCCGAGGAGGGACGCCGCGAAATAAACATTCGATGGCGTTGGTATGTTGGTTGATGGTATATCTCACCGAGAAGTGGAATCGCTCGCTCCACCAGGCAGGTGAGAGCAAAGTAGTTGCACTTGATATTTCGAAAGCATTTGACAGAGTTTGGCATGTCGAAAATGCGTGCTTTCGGATTCGACGACTCTCTTCTTCTATGGATTAGAAGCTACCTTCGAATCGTTCAATTCAAGTTGGCTTGGACGGATTCAAGTCTGATACTCACTTTGTAAATGCTGGTGTCCCCCAGGGCTCCGTTTTGTCATCGACACTCTTTCTCATTTTGTCTGTTACTTCTAATCCAATCCACTGCTTCGCTGACGACAGTACCCTCAGCTTTTCATATTCGTTCACTTCTTTACGACCCTGAACTTCGGCTGTAAGTAGTGAGCGGCAGCGTATGTTAAGCTCATTAAATTCCGATATTGACAGCATCATCCAATGGGGTAAAAATAATAGAGTGGAATTTAATGCTTCCAAAACACAATGCTGTCTTCTGTCGCTAAAGCGTAACACTGACCCATTGCCATTATCCATGAATGACAAGCTTTCCATCCTGGGTATGTGCATCAGTGACAACCTAAATGGCTAAAAATGCCGCGAAATGCCTAGGTTTCCTATACAGATGCAAGAAATTCTTCACACCCACCGATCTGGCTATAATTTATAAGGCGTTCATTCGACCTAAATTGGAGTTCAACGCTCATGTTTGGTCTGGCGCATCTAAGACCTCACTTCACTTACTTGATAGAATACAAAATCGTGCGATAAAACTCATAGGAGATTCCAGCATCACAAACTCCTTACACTCGCTGGGTCACCGTAGGAACGTCTCCTGTCTCTCAATGTTTCATCGTTATTTTCACCATAAATGCTCTGATGAAATAGCCAGTTGCATTCCGCCCCTTCAAAACTTCTCCCGCGACCCACGGCTCTCCCGGAATGCGCATGAATTCACTCTGAAGCCCGTTTTCGGTAGTACTGTCAAATACAGAGATTCTTTCTTCAACCGAACCACACGAATGTGGAACCCGCTACCTCGTTCGGTCTTACCCCCTCAATACAGTATGCAGACACTTAAGACCAATGTCAATAGGCACCTCCTCTCCACCTCCCTGTTACCTTCTGCTCGCTTATAACGTTTAACGTTATAAGGCCTTAGCCTTGAACGCACGTGTGCCCATAAAAAAAAAAAAAAAAAAAAAAAAACTCGCCGCGGAACTGTTTAAAGCAGCTGGCGATGAGCTGGTCAGGAACATGCACTAACTCATCTGCAAGATATGGTCGGAAGAACACATGCCCGATGATGGAATCTCAGTATCGTTTGCCCGGTCCATATGAAAGGAGACCCCTATGACTGCGCCAATTACAGAGGGATAAGCCTCCTGAACACCGCGTACAAGATCCTCGCTGCCGTACTGTGTAAGTGCCTGAAGCCGTTCGTGGACAATCTGATAGGTTCCTACCAGTGTGGTTTCAGGCCAGGAAAATCCACGTTAGACGAAATATTTACACTACTGCAGATCTTGGAGAAGACCCATGAATTCCAGGTCGACACGCACCATCTTTTCGTCGACTTTAGCCGCGTATGACAGTGTTTATAGAGACGAGCTATACAGAGCCATGTCATGTTTTAACATTGCCGCCATGGAGAACTCTCGCTGCTCCATTAAGGTCGGAGGTGAACTAACCGACCCCTTTTGATGTTAAGAAAGGTTTTAGACAGGGTGACGCACTGTCATGTGATTTCTTTAACATCATACTTGAAAAGATCGTGCGGGACCCTGTGGCCAATACAAGAGGTACGATCTACTTCAAGTCCACACAATTGCTTGCCTACGTAGATGACATTGACGTTATTGGACGGAAAAACCGCGACGTCAATGAGGCGTTCGCAAGCATTGAAGCAGAAGCGGCTAAGATGGGTCTAAGGGTAAATGGGGACAAGACCAAATATATGCTGTCATCCAAGAAAGACGCGCAACACCGCCGTCTTGGTCAGAACGTCACCTTCCGCAGCTGTATTTTTGAAGTAGTCAAGGACTTCGTCTACCTTGGCTCGATAGTGACAAGCAGCAACGACATCAACGCTGAGATAAAACGCAGAATAATTCTTGCCAACAGCTGCTTCTTTGGACTCAAGTGGCAACTGAGTAGTAGAACCCTCTCTCGAAAAACTAAGGTATCCCTCGACAAAACCTTAACCATCCCTGTCCTCCTCTACGGCGCTGAGGCTTGGACGTTTGGAAAAGCGGATGAAGAGGCTCTTGGGCGTTTCGAGAGGGAAATTCTGCGTGCAATCTTTGATCCCGTTTGTGTAAACGGGGAATGAAGGAGGAGATTCAACTAGGAACAGTACGGGCTGTACAGCGACATCGGCCTGGTTAGACATCTTCGGATCCAACGTCTAAGATGGCTAGACCATGCAGAGCGAATGGACATCAACTCTCCGGCCCGAAGAGGCTTCGACGACGACCGCATTTAAGGTGGCGCGCACAGGTAGAAAGGGACCTCAACCAACTGAGCGTGCGGCACTGGAAGCGGCTGGCCAAAGATCGGGCCGGCTGGAGAGGCTTGTTGGTTGAGGCCCTGGTTCACCCCGAACTGTAGCGCCATCAAAGTAAGTAAGTAATATACTGTGAGTCTTATGCCTTCATCAGTATCCTTAATCACTTCTCATTCACCACAGCTGATAATTTTTTTTCCGTAAAGGAATTGTTTTTTCTTGGCTTTGGAACGACTTTGAACTACAGCCATGAAGAACCAGACCCAAGCTTCTCTCAATCCCTTATGTTGTGTGTGATTAATTTTCCACACAGGTGAAAGAGACCTCCAGTTTAATGTCGATTCCGAGCGGCATCCTTCTCGTTTCTAATTTCCTTATTTCAGCTTTAACATATCGTTATATTCCTCTATTTTTTTCCAAGTGTTCCTAGTTCACCTAGTAATAATAAAAAAAAAACAAAATGCAAGTGATATACGCGTCGCGGTTTTCCTCACGGAGGGTTTAAACTTGGGAGCCGGCAAGGAAGCGTCGTATGTTTGGTAGCAAATGCTTGTTCTTATAAGCAACCTTCTCGCGGTACGAATAATCTTCACTATCACATCTCTCAGCCTTCTAAGCTATCTTCATGTTATCCGTCTATAAACTAATTCACTGTACTGGATACGATACGATTTTTATTCGTATTCAACCTTCAAACTGTTTTCGATTTTAGCACTTTATACCTCTAAGCAGGAGATAGTATCCATTTTTTTATTTTTTTTTTTGTTATACATCGGGCTAGTGCTACTATTAGCAATATGGCACTGCGACCTTCGCAGATCTATTGTGCCGACTAGTCTGTGTATCAGAGACATGGCTCCACCCGGGCATAAGCAACGAAATGGTTGATATAAACGGTTACAAAATGTATCGCGCGGATAGGGTTGGGAAAAGAGGTGGTGGTGTAGCCATTTTTTTCAAAACGGGCTTAAACTGCAGACCATTCTGTTCTTCCGGGGCTGGCGACTGTTTTAAGTATCTACTTATTGAACTCCATTGCAGATCAGACAAATGCTTAATCGGCGTTGTCTACAAGCCACCTGATGTTACCGACTCCTCTGTTATTACTGACCTCCTTGAAAGGACCTCCTTACGGTATAATTACATAGTACTGTGTGGGGATCTCAATATAAATTTATTGAATACGAGTAATCCTAGAGTGCTTCGATTTGTATCCGATCTGGATAGTCTCCACTTGTTCCCGGTTAATAGCCATGACCATAATTTTATGGTCAACTTGATGTTCCTGGTTTCTCCAGGCATGATCTGATAATTCTCTACTTCGACCTACACTTTAGTAGGTCTAATGAACCAAAAACCATTACGTACAGAAACTTCAAGTTAATCGACCACGGCTTTACATGCCTTCTGTTGATGGTCTTTTCAATAACCAATCTCAAGTCGTGTGATTAATAACAGAAGGTGCGAATGGTTCACTCACAAGATCGAATCGCTCATCGTAGATAGGGACAGGGCCTACAACAGGTGGAAGAAGTACAAAATACTCGAACTCCGTAATGAGTATAGACATATCAGAAACAACGTCAGCAGAGAAATCAGAATGGCCAAAAGGATTTTTTACGGGTCCAAGTTTAAACCTGGTTTAAATAGTGCGATTCTGTGGAAGAACATAAGGGAATTAGGTATCGGGAAGCAAAAACCCTCTGTCCCTATGGAGATTGACCCTAATGACTTGAATGTCAAGTTTGCAGCTGCCTCGATTGACTCTGACGCGTTGTGCAATAGAGTTGGCGAAAGGCGCTTATTTGAGGAGACAGATTATGCAACCGCACCTGCCCTACCACAAAGGTTCTGCTTCCAAAGGATATCTGAACTTAAGTTCTCAAAGCTTTCCGTTCTATAAAATCGAATGCAATTGGCTTGGATGGTATACACCCGAAGTTTCTAAAACTGATTATCCCTGTGATACTGCCGGTAATAACATATATCTTTAATAATATCCTAACCTACCCTATCTATCCGGATGCATGGAAACAATCTAAAATCATTCCAATCTTGAAAAGCGCAACCGGTAGAAATAAAGAGTACCGGCCGATCTCTATACTCTCGTTCATATCAAAAGCTTTTGAAAAACTCATGAGCCAACAAATCCATCATTTTCTGAAGGAATTTGGCTTATTATCCCCACATCAGTCTGGCTTTAGACCACAACATAGCTGTACCACGGCATTATTAAGCCTAGTCGACGACTTTCGATGTGAAATGGATAAAGGCCACGTAACATCTCTAGTATTGCTTGACTTCTCGAAAGCGTTTGATACTGTGCCACACCAAATATTGCTAGCCAAACTCCAAAATAATTTTAACTTTGACTTCACAGCGCTAAAACTACTTAGGAGTTACCTTAGTGGCCGTACTCAAGCAGTTTATGTTAATAACACACTTTCTAATTTCATAGAAACCAATGCCGGCGTTCCACAAGGACCTATAATGGGGCCACTACTGTTCACGCTATTTAACAACCTGCAGTGTTAAATCACTGTAAAATACAAATGTACGCAGACGATGTACAACTGCATCTGAGCTATCCATTGGCACTGGTAAAGAATGCAACTGAACGTTTCAACGCGGATCTGGTTTCCATTGCAGAATGGTCGAAAAATAACAAGCTTACTTTGAATGCTACAAAAAGCCAGGCTATTGTTATTAGTCGATATATTCTAGATACTGCACGCCTACCCTGGCTCTTTGTAGACAGTTCAACCTTAGCCTATGTTCCTACGGTTAAAAACCTTGGAGTTATCTTTAATCAAAGGCTAACTTGGGAAGATCACGTGACCATCACAGTGTCTAAAGTCTACGAGACGCTGCGAGCATTAAACCAAGCAGGAAACTGTCTTCCTTTAAAGACCAAAGCAACGCTTATAAAGACCCTGCTGTTGCCAATTCTTTTATATGCTCACCCAGTTTTTTGTGTTCTTAACAGCTCCAGTAAGCGAACATTCAAAGTAGCAGTCAACAGTGCTGTAAGATACGTTTACAACCTACGCAGAAGAACACATATATCAGCTTATGTCCATGACTTCCTTGGAATGAGCCTGCAGAATTTCCTCGATTACAAGACACTGACTTTTCTCTTTAACCTCAAGAAAAATAAAAAAACGGATTACCTTTTCCATAGACTTCACTTTGCTTCCTCTATCAGAAGCGCAAGTCTTGTCAGTCCAACATTTAGCTTCACTTCAACTAAAAATCAATTTTTCGTTTATGCTATAGGAGTATGGAATTCACTTCCAGTTCACATTATAAGAATTGCAGACATGAGCGACTTCCACAGACAACTCAAACAACATCTATGCACATAATTTGTAATTTAGGGTACTAGGGTATTAGGGTTCTCTATACTTCTTTTCTTCTCTTGTCTCACTTTATTTTTATTTATTTTTTATTTATTTGTTTATTTATTTATTTATTTATTTTTTTTTTTATTTATGTTTTCTTGTTAAATTTTATATTTTACTAGCTTTTACCCGCGACTTCGTCCGCGTTTGCATACTTAGAGGTCAAATTTCCATGGCATTATTATAATTTTAATTATGTGTGATAAAAAACCCAACATCAATACTATTTACTTCCTTTTTCCTTTTTGCTCAACTGAAACCGTTCAAATTAACTCCCGATCTTATTGTACTGTCTTTCAAATCGTATCTGATTGAAGTAAAAATTTTCTTGCGTCTCGAAAGGTCATGAATAAAAAATACTCTGGCATATATATGTATATAGCTTCCTTACCCGCGGCTTGGCTCGCGGGGCATTGGCTAGGGTCCAAGACATTGGTCACGGTATCGGGCATTGGTTAGGGTCTAACTCCAGTAGGGTCGTATTTTGATCTTTTCAAAGTATTTCCTTATAAACTATATTTTTTGTTTCTTTATTGGGTGGCACCAACATCACCAAGTTCTTAGGCAAACTTATACGCGCGCAAGCTACGTAAAACTGTCCGTGGGAAAAACAACCTTCCCTTAAATATATGCCAGCGTATTTCAAAGTTTGGCCCTGCGATTTATTAATCGTCATGGCGAAGCATATTTTCAGGGGGAACTGTAGTCTTTTGAAGTCGAATGGAAGATCATTGGGTATTAAAGGAATACGTGGAATTAACACTGTATCTCCTCGAGCACATCCGGTCAGAATAATAGCATCGATTAAATTTTTATGCATTGCTTTGACTTGTAACCTAGTACCATTACACAGTTTCGGTGGCTGTAGGTTTCGAAGTAGCATTACCGGTGTGCCCTTCCGCAAAATAAGCCTGTGGTATGGAATTCCCGGTCGTTTAAGCGAATTCAAAAATTCTACCGGATAATTTACAGCTTCATCTGCGTTACACACAGTATCTATCGACCTCTAGACCATTTCTTCCGCGTCAAAGAACTTCAGTAACATGTCATTAATAAGCGCGGCTTGATCGTTTTTTGGAGTTAAAATTGCCCGCTCACAAAACCATTCGATACTTTTCTCCTGTATTTGAGCAATTCCTGGATAAATGCGATCTATCAGTTCTTGAGAAGTAGTTACGAATGTACCTAATTCCGGAAGACGCGACAGCTAAGGCGATGCTACGACCACTCCTTACTTTTGCTAAGATCAAGTTAATAAGGTAGGTTTTTCCAGTGCCAGCCGGAGCGTATAGAAAGAAAAGTCGTCCCTCATAATTTCATCATACGCTAACTTTTGTTCTGCGGTTAATGTACCCTGATTTTCCATGACAAACCGGTCCAGAGCTTCAACGTCATAGTTAGTTTCCCTCAAGTATTGTACATTGCCTAAATCTTGTGGTCTGTTTGGCTGCGGCAAGCCATATTCTTTGAGGGCACGTCCACCTAATGCCAAGACAATTTCTTCAATCAATCCTCTGCGTATGCAATACTAAAGTGCTTGAACGAATTACTACGGACTTCGTAACGCGGAATTTGGTCGGCTTTCGTCCTATCTAGGTCTAGGACAACCACCCCTGAGAGTAGTAAACGAACATCAACGACCCCAACCACTGCACTCCGTTCAGGTTGTGTGTGTCAACACTTCATAAGGGAATATAAAAACTCTTGAACCTGCGCGAATCTCTAAAAAAAAATATATGCAACTCTCAATTTTTCGGGTTCACGCAATTTCTGTTCTGTTTTGCTCTGCATTGCTCTGCTCAAATGAAACGTCAGAAAAATGAAAACACTAACCCAATTAAACAATGGTCACTCCCAAAGTATACGAAGATCCGCATAAAGAGGAGACGCTGAGAATAGTCGCAGCGAATACGATTTTTCATATGAACATTTCCATCTCATTTTACCCCCTTAGTCGGATATTATACGATTCAATTCTCTCCCCCGAGCGTCCGGGGTAGGTTGTATTGCCTATACTGGGAATTTGATTCAATACTTTGACATTTCTCATTTTCTATTTCTCTTTTTTTGCGAGTGTTTGTGCGGTGTCTCTCAGCATAACGTAAAATCCACAAACACAAAGACAAAATGCGGGCTAAGTGTCACTTTGTGGTGAGCTCCCTATTGAATCGTGTAATGATTCATCGAATACGAACAGAGAGCCCAAAAGAGAAGAAACAAAAATTGACTCAAATAATTGAATCAAATAATACCTGACTTAGGAGTGGAATTTTGAAAAATCCTTTCTTAACGGATATCTATGTCACTATAAGAATACACTGTCAAAATTTCAGCCTTATAGGTTCAGCGGTTTGGCCGGTGCGTTGTCTGTCAGTCAATCAGTCACGGAACTCTTTTATATATATAGATTTTATTGTTATAACTTTTCACATTCTAAATTAAATAAAATTAAATACTTACCTTTTGTATGTAACACATCAAAGATAATAGTATCTAAGTGTTCAACATGTTATTATAAAATAAATACAAATACAAAAAAAATAAAAATCACACGTGGGTACGTAAACTAACATTTTTCTTTAATGAATATATTTCATTCATTATGTATACAATAAAAACATTGTAACACTTTATCGATGATATTTGATTGTAAGCGCGGCGGGTGTAATTCCAAGTTTGTAGAATAATTACTGTCATCGGAATTGTCCGACTCTATTGTCATTTCTTGTATGCTAAACGTGTCTGAAAGTTCGTGTCTTTTAACAGCCTTCAGTTTAGGTGGAAAAAATCCTATTTCCTCTTGGTCCTCACTGGGAAAATTTAGAAGCATAGGTATGTGAATTATATTAAGAATTATGTCTTAAATTGGTCAGAAAGTATTTGCGTACAATTTTCTTTTTTTTATTTTTATAATTGTAAAGTCCAATCAGAACAACCGAGAATGTTCTACCAGGATCTAGGAAAAACACAACCAGTCTTGTCGTTACAGTTTATTCAAATCCCTCAGAAAGCATTTCACATTGACAGCTTACTCCCGGCAACCTATGTTTTTTACATCAGAGCTCAAGGCACGTGGTTTGGAGACAGCCGGCCTAAAGGAGGAGCTGATCGAGCGGCTGCTGAAGTCTACGGGTGCGATTTTCGTAGCACGGGAGCGTGCTAGGACACCGACGGATGATCTGGGCAAGTCAGATCGACGCGGCGAGATGAAGGCCGGATGTAGTAGGGTGAGGGAAAGAGACATGCAGCGGAAGCTTGTATAGAGCAAGGGAGCATGCAGGTCGGAGCAGAGGTACTGGCACTTCAGGTAGAGCTTCAAAGGCTGCGAGAACAGCTCAGCAACAAGCTGGGGCAGACAATGTCTGCAGATGCGCAGTCACATATTGTCACCGAACGAGAAAATTGGCGTAGCCGCTATAGTGTGCGTGATGTAGCCGATATGATTCCGGAGTTAAATCCTAAGAATCTCGAAGGGCTGTCATCCAAAGCGTGGAAGCGAAAAGTAATGGACGAAGACGCTGATATTCACGAAGCGTTGAGATTGAAGAGGCAGAGGGGAGGTGAGGACTTCGACGAATATGTGTTCAGTATGAAGGCGATCGCGTCCCGAAGAAATCTCCAAGAATCTACGCTGATACATTACATAGTTCAGGGAATGTCAGACGGTCAACTCAAGGAGGCATTCAGGGTGGTAAAACCAACGTCTATCGGCGATTTACTGGAACGAGCACGTTGGAGTTCGGGGTTGAAAACCAGAGAAAGACAGCGAACGAGCGAAGAGAGGCAAGGCAGAGTACGGCCGTTTGTTTGTCAGGGTGATCGGGCAAACTGTTTCCGATGCCGTCAGCCAGGCCACATTCAGAGAAACTGCTCACAAGCACGGGATCGCAATGAGCAAGCTCCAGGGACGCGACAGCAGTTGCTAATACAGGACGAGAAATCGAAGTACCTGAAAGAAGCTGTAATCAACGGAAACCACTTAATGGTGTTTATCGATCTCGGAAGCGATTGCGTAACTGTGAGGAAATCGATTGCTGAAATGTGCGGCTTAAAATATGGTGTTTCGAAAACAGCGCTCAGAGGATTTGGTGGTGGAGGCTGTACGACGGTTGGTCAGTTGTGTGCGGAGGTGTCAGTCGATGGCCTTACTTCAACATGTGATGTTATGGTTGTCCCCGACAATAGTCAGCCATATCCGTTGATCATAGGGCGGGCGCTTCTTGACCAACCACAGGTGAAGATCTATAAATCGTACAAAAAATTGCGAATCGTGGACGACGAGGACGACGATAAAGTTCATGGTCTGGCGACGGGTATCAAGGAGAAGAAGCAGTTAGCTGACGGTACCAGCATCGACATAGACAGGGCTGGCGGCAGCGGTAGCAGCAAGAAAGATAGGCTTATTGTCGAGGAGCTGGACGTTGGCGATATCAGTGAGGTGCATAGAAGAAAGCTACAGGCGTTAATTGACGATAACAGGGACAGCTTCGCCAAGAATCTGGGTGAACTAGGGCAATCAACAACAGCGGAGTGCGGCATCGAATTAGTAACAGCAAACACGGTATGCATACAACCATATAGGATACCTTTCGCCAAGCGGGCCATCATTAATGAGAAGGTGGGAGAACTGCTACGACAAGGAGTGGTGCGACCGTCTACATCCGAGTTCTGTTCTCCGATCGTTCTTACTAAGAAGAAGGACGGGACAGATAGGTTCTGCATCGACTTCCGTGCCCTTAACAAAGTCACGCTGTTAGTCCCGTAATCCCACTTCTGAGATGTAAAGTCCAATCAGAACAACCGAGAATGTTCTACCAGGATCTAGGAAAAACACAACCAGTCTTGTCGTTACAGTTTATTCAAATCCCTCAGAAAGCATTTCACATTGACAGCTTACTCCCGGCAACCTATGTTTTTTACATCAGAGCTCAAGGCACGTGGTTTGGAGACAGCCGGCCTAAAGGAGGAGCTGATCGAGCGGTTGCTGAAGTCTACGGGTGCGATTTTCGTAGCACGGGAGCGTGCTAGGACACCGACGGATGACCTGGGCAAGTCAGATCGACGCGGCGAGATGAAGGCCGGATGTAGTAGTGGTGAGGGAAAGAGACATGCAGCGGAAGCTTGTATAGAGCAAGGGAGCATGCAGGTCGGAGCAGAGGTACTGGCACTTCAGGTAGAGCTTCAAAGGCTGCGAGAACAGCTCAGCAACAAGCTGGGGCAGACGATGTCTGCAGATGCGCAGTCACATATTGTCACCGAACGAGAAAATTGGCGTAGCCGCTATAGTGTGCGTGATGTAGCCGATATGATTCCGGAGTTAAATCCTAAGAATCTCGAAGGGCTGTCATCCAAAGCGTGGAAGCGAAAAGTAATGGACGAAGACGCTGATATTCACGAAGCGTTGAGATTGAAGAGGCAGAGGGGAGGTGAGGACTTCGACGAATATGTGTTCAGTATGAAGGCGATCGCGTCCCGAAGAAATCTCCAAGAATCTTCGCTGATACGTTACATAGTTCAGGGAATGTCAGACGGTCAACTCAAGGAGGCATTCAGGGTGGTAAAACCAACGTCTATCGGCGATTTACTGGAACGAGCACGTTGGAGTTCGGGGTTGAAAACCAGAGAACGACAGCGAACGAGCGAAGAGAGGCAAGGCAGAGTACGGCCGTTTGTTTGTCAGGGTGATCGGGCAAACTGTTTCCGATGCCGTCAACCAGGCCACATTCAGAGAAACTGCCCACAAGCACGGGGTCGCAATGAGCAAGCTCCAGGGACGCGACAGCAGTTGCTAATACAGGACGAGAAATCGGAGTACCTGAAAGAAGCTGTAATCAACGGAAACCACTTAATGGCGTTTATCGATCTCGGAAACGATTGCGTAACTGTGAGGAAATCGATTGCTGAAATGTGCGGCTTAAAATATGGTGTTTCGAAAACAGCGCTCAGAGGATTTGGTGGTGGAGGCTGTACGACGGTTGGTCAGTTGTGTGCGGAGGTGTCAGTCGATGGCCTTACTTCAACATGTGATGTTATGGTTGTCCCCGACAATAGTCAGCCATATCCGTTGATCATAGGGCGGGCGCTTCTTGACCAACCACAGGTGAAGATCTATAAATCGTACAATAAATTGCGAATCGTGGACGACGAGGACGACGATAAAGTTCATGGTCTGGCGACGGGTATCAAGGAGAAGAAGCAGTTAGCTGACGGTACCAGCATCGACATAGACAGGGCTGGCGGCAGCGGTAGCAGCAAGAAAGATAGGCTTATTGTCGAGGAGCTGGACGTTGGCGATATCAGTGAGGTGCATAGAAGAAAGCTACAGGCGTTAATTGACGATAACAGGGACAGCTTCGCCAAGAATCTGGGTGAACTAGGGCAATCAACAACAGCGGAGTGCGGCATCGAATTAGTAACAGCAAACACGGTATGCATACAACCATATAGGATACCTTTCGCCAAGCGGGCCATCATTAATGAGAAGGTGGGAGAACTGCTACGACAAGGAGTGGTGCGACCGTCTACATCCGAGTTCTGTTCTCCGATCGTTTTTACTAAGAAGAAGGACGGGACAGATAGGTTCTGCATCGACTTCCGTGCCCTTAACAAAGTCACGCTGTTAGTCCCGTAATCCCACTTCTGAGATGTAAAGTCCAATCAGAACAACCGAGAATGTTCTACCAGGATCTAGGAAAAACACAACCAGTCTTGTCGTTACAGTTTATTCAAATCCCTCAGAAAGCATTCCACATTGACAGCTTACTCCCGGCAACCTATGTTTTTTACATCAGAGCTCAAGGCACGTGGTTTGGAGACAGCCGGCCTAAAGGAGGAGCTGATCGAGCGGTTGCTGAAGTCTACGGGTGCGATTTTCGTAGCACGGGAGCGTGCTAGGACACCGACGGATGACCTGGGCAAGTCAGATCGACGCGGCGAGATGAAGGCCGGATGTAGTAGTGGTGAGGGAAAGAGACATGCAGCGGAAGCTTGTATAGAGCAAGGGAGCATGCAGGTCGGAGCAGAGGTACTGGCACTTCAGGTAGAGCTTCAAAGGCTGCGAGAACAGCTCAGCAACAAGCTGAAGCAGACGATGTCTGCAGATGCGCAGTCACATATTGTCACCGAACGAGAAAATTGGCGTAGCCGCTATAGTGTGCGTGATGTAGCCGATATGATTCCGGAGTTAAATCCTAAGAATCTCGAAGGGCTGTCATCCAAAGCGTGGAAGCGAAAAGTAATGGACGAAGACGCTGATATTCACGAAGCGTTGAGATTGAAGAGGCAGAGGGGAGGTGAGGACTTCGACGAATATGTGTTCAGTATGAAGGCGATCGCGTCCCGAAGAAATCTCCAAGAATCTTCGCTGATACGTTACATAGTTCAGGGAATGTCAGACGGTCAACTCAAGGAGGCATTCAGGGTGGTAAAACCAACGTCTATCGGCGATTTACTGGAACGAGCACGTTGGAGTTCGGGGTTGAAAACCAGAGAACGACAGCGAACGAGCGAAGAGAGGCAAGGCAGAGTACGGCCGTTTGTTTGTCAGGGTGATCGGGCAAACTGTTTCCGATGCCGTCAACCAGGCCACATTCAGAGAAACTGCCCACAAGCACGGGGTCGCAATGAGCAAGCTCCAGGGACGCGACAGCAGTTGCTAATACAGGACGAGAAATCGGAGTACCTGAAAGAAGCTGTAATCAACGGGAACCACTTAATGGCGTTTATCGATCTCGGAAACGATTGCGTAACTGTGAGGAAATCGATTGCTGAAATGTGCGGCTTAAAATATGGTGTTTCGAAAACAGCGCTCAGAGGATTTGGTGGTGGAGGCTGTACGACGGTTGGTCAGTTGTGTGCGGAGGTGTCAGTCGATGGCCTTACTTCAACATGCGACGCTATGGTTGTCCCCGACAATAGTCAGCCATATCCGTTGATCATAGGGCGGGCGCTTCTTGACCAACCACAGGTGAAGATCTATAAATCGTACAAAAAATTGCGAATCGTGGACGACGAGGACGACGATAAAGTTCATGGTCTGGCGACGGGTATCAAGGAGAAGAAGCAGTTAGCTGACGGTACCAGCATCGACATAGACAGGGCTGGCGGCAGCGGTAGCAGCAAGAAAGATAGGCTGATTGTCGAGGAGCTGGACGTTGGCGATATCAGTGAGGTGCATAGAAGAAAGCTACAGGCGTTAATTGACGATAACAGGGACAGCTTCGCCAAGAATCTGGGTGAACTAGGGCAATCAACAACAGCGGAGTGCGGCATCGAATTAGTAACAGCAAACACGGTATGCATACAACCATATAGGATACCTTTCGCCAAGCGGGCCATCATTAATGAGAAGGTGGGAGAACTGCTACGACAAGGAGTGGTGCGACCGTCTACATCCGAGTTCTGTTCTCCGATCGTTCTTACTAAGAAGAAGGACGGGACAGATAGGTTCTGCATCGACTTCCGTGCCCTTAACAAAGTCACGCTGTTAGTCCCGTAATCCCACTTCTGAGATGTAAAGTCCAATCAGAATAACCGAGAATGTTCTACCAGGATCTAGGAAAAACACAACCAGTCTTGTCGTTACAGTTTATTCAAATCCCTCAGAAAGCATTTCACATTGACAGCTTACTCCCGGCAACCTATGTTTTTTACATAATGTACTATGATTTTTGATGACTTCTTGCCATCTAACGTACAGAATAAAAGAATGTCTGACAATTGTGGACAAAAACCTCGGGGGGACATTTTCGTAATTCCTTATGCACACAAATTGCAATCTGAAGCTGTGCGACCTGTGTTACATGAAGTTGGTGAACCCGGAATTTCATGAACGAATAGCAATATCATCAAATGTGTATTTCACAGTTTCTCGAAAATCATATAAACTTTATTCAATGAGGTTGCCTTGGTTAGCTCAGAACAGCAAAGTACAAATTTTTGTGTTTGATAAGAACATATTTGTCCGAAATTGTTTTGCTTTGTGTTCAACGAGGCTGTTCCCAACAGATTGGAATAAGATTTGCTGCACCTACTCTTAAGGTAGAACAGATTCGTGAAAATGGCTTAAATCCTGCGATTTAGGACACATAATGTATGTATGTATGTAAGTATGTAGTTTCGATTTTTGGCGGTCAACATATGGCTGTATTTTCTGTTCTGGCTTGATCTGACAATTCTCTGTCGTGCTGTTCTGCTCTCTTCCTCATTGAACAAAGCTATAATTAAAGTCATTTCATATGCCGTCATCCACAAAAGTGAAGGCACGGCACCTACATATTTTCGTAAAAAACACCCTCCAAATAGCTTCGTATTTAAAAAAATAATAACAAAACATAATTATTTTATAGGTTAGTGTATTTGGATTCAGGATTGTGACTTTTACTGTTTTGCCAGAAAAAATGACGGAAATATTTCTATTTTATGATGGTAATGTAGAAAATTGGCCCTCCAGGTTGGGGGTTGTGCTTAGGGGTAACATCCCTATCACGTAAAAACCTACTTGTTCCGAAACGACAACAAGCCTCGGATACGGACGGATACAAAGCTGACGACCCCTGCAAACGACTAACGGACTTGAGTGTCTGCACCTGGAATGTGAGGTTCCTTAACAGACCGGGTGCAGGCGATCAATTGGAACAAACCCTCAACTGCTATAAAGCGGATATAACCGCACTCCAAGAAGTGCGATGGGATGGACCAGGCAAAAAACGGATGAAAAACTGCGACATCTACTACGGGAACTGCTACAAGGAGAACAAACAGCGCCTATTCGGGTGCGGATTCGTTATTTGAGGAAGACTCCGACAAAAGGTCTTAAGCTTCCGAGATGTAAGCGAACGCCTCATTACAATCCGCATCAAAGCTAAATTTGGAAACATTAGCTTAATATGCGCTCACGCCCCAACGGAAGAAAAGGACGATCGACTCAAAGAAGAATTCTACGATCTCCTAGACAGAACATATGCCCAATGTCCCAGCTACGACACAAAAATAGTCCTGGGAGATTTTAATGCAAAACTGGGCAAGGAGGACATATTTGAGTCGATCATAGGAAAGCATAGCCTCCATAACACCACATCCGACAACGGATTAAGGCTAATCGATTTCCTAGCGGGGCGTAACCTCCTTGTAGCATCCCCCATCTCAACATCCACAAGGGTACCTGGCGGTCTTGTGATCAATCGACCACCAACCAGATTGATCATATTGCGATCGACGCCAGACACTCCTCCTGTATTCTCGACGTACGAACCTTCCGAGGGGCCAACATCGACTCGGACCACTACCTTGTTGTAGCCAAGGTACGAGTGAGGATATCAATAATGCTTAGGAGTCGAGTAGGACAACGTAAGTTTGACGTCGGAAAGCAACAATCGCAAGAGAGTGCCAGAATCTTTGCCGATCGTGTCTCCTCAAAGCTCTCTCAAGATCCCCATACAGCCGCACAAACAATAGAACAGATAACGACCCCAAGCATACGGCGCATAACGCAAAGATGTGGATTGTGATGAATAATCCTCACATGCTCATTACGCCTCCGCAAAGCCCTGACTTGAATCCAATAGAGCATATTTGGAATTATTTAGAACAAAAGATCCGCCAAAGAGAAATTCATAACAAAAACGAGCAGAATATACTCAGAAATCAGTCGATTCGATGAGTAAATATCAGAAAGATAAGGCTTCATTGAAAATTGATGAGTAATATAATAATTCATAGTGTCCGCAGAGAATTCTGTCCCCCTGACCTCGACGAATTTAAGATTGCCATATCGAAGCTCAAGTCCAATAAAGCTGCTGGCTGACGGACTGACTGCTGAGCTCTTCAAGGCAGCTGGGGATGATCTGGTTGGGAGCATGCACCAGCTCATCCGTAAGATATGGTTAGAGGAAAGCATGCCCGAGGAATGGAGTCTCAGCATCGTATGCCCGATCCACAAGAAACGAGACCCCTCTGATTGCGCCAACTATAGAGGAATAAGTCTCCTTAACATCGCCTACAAAATCTTCTCTGCCGTCTTGTGTGAACGCCTGAAGCCTTTTGTAAATAAGCTGATAGGTCCTTATCAGTGCGGATTCAGACCAGGGAAGTCCACCATCGACCAAATCTTCACACTACGGCAGATACTGGAGAAAACCAATGAATTTCAAGTCGACACTCACCACCTATTTGTCGACTTCAAAGCCGCATACGACAGCGTAATTAGAGACGAGCTATACAACGCTATGTCTACCTTTGACATACCTGCTAAACTCGTCAGACTATGCAGGATGACTTTGGAGAATGCTCGCTGCTCCATCCGAATCGGTGAACACCTTACCGATAGTTTTGATGTCAAAAAAGGATTTAGGCAGGGCGATGCGCTGTCGTGTGATTTCTTCAACATAATATTGGAAATGATTGTGCAAAAATCACTGGCCAATAGAAGAGGCACAATCTATTTCAAATCCTCGCAACTCCTTGCATACGCCGACGATATTGACATAATAGGTAGATCACAGCGAGATGTCAATGAGGCGTTTGCGAGTATCGAGATGGAGGCGGCGAAAATTGGTTTGGCGGTAAACAAGGGCAAAACTAAATATATGCTGTCATCAAAAAAGGACGCTCAACACCGACGTCTCGGCCAGAACGTTTGTATAGGCAGATATAAGTTCGAGGTAGTTAAGGACTTCGACTACCTTGGCTCCGCAGTGACCTGGAACAACGACATCAGTTCCGAAATCAAACGCAGAATCACTCTTGCCAATCGCTGTTTCTTTGGGTTCAGGAGGCAACTGAGTAATAGAGCCCTCTCCCGAACGACAAAGTTGACTCTATATAAGACCCTTATCATCCCGGTCCTGTTGTACGGCGCAGAAGCATGGACACTATCAAAAGCGGATGAGGAGGCCCTTGGTCGGTTCGAGAGAAAGATTTTGCGCGTGATTTTTGGGCCTATAAACGCAGACGGGGGATGGAGGAGAAGATTCAACCACGAACTTCACGGGCTGTACAGCGACATGAGCCTAGTCAGGCGTCTACGGATTCAACGCCTAAGATGGCTGAGCCATGTAGAGCGAATGGACACCACAGCTCCAGCCCGGAGAGTCTTTGAATCCAACCCCGAGGGACGAAGAAGCAGAGGACGGCCACCCTTAGGATGGCGCACACAGGTGGAAGGGGACCTCAGCCAACTGGGTGTGCGGCAGTGGAAAAGGCTAGCGAAAGATCGTGCTAGATGGAGGGGCATGTTGGTTGAGGCCCAGGTTCACCCCGAACTGTAGCGCCCACTAAGAAGAAGAAGAATATAATAATTCTGTGTCTTTCATTTCAGTTGTGCCTTCACTTTTGTGGAATGAATTTTCTACTTTGCTACTGTAAAATAGAAATATTTCCGTTATTTTTTCTAACAAAACAGTAAAAGTCACAATCCTGAATCCAAATACACTAATCTATAAAATAATTATGTTTTGTTATTATTTTTTTAAATACGAAGCTATTTGGAGGGCGTTTTTTACGAAAATAGGTGCTGTGCCTTCACTTTTGTGGATGACTGTATGTATAAGGAAATATATCGCACACAATATGGAGCGAAATCGACTGTAATAAATACTTTCCGACCAACATAATATGCAGACATACGTATATGTATAATTATAATTATTTAATTTGATTTACATATGTATAACCATGTGGAAGTTTACATTAACCTACCTCTCTGATTTGTAGTCGACCAGCGGTTGATTTTCCAAGAATCCAGGTATGTTTAAACGGTTTATTGGAATCAAATTAGAACATTGTGTTTTTTTCGCCTGCAAATAATTGTACCTCAATATACGTTTTCCATTGGATTTTACTCTAAAGGTTATACTATCTCACACAAATGTCTTGACTTTGTTCATAATTGCGTTTGGCCTTTGCAACTTTTAATTCCAACTTTCTCTGTAGTATTCGACACGTATTAGGCTGTTGAACGAAGTAATTGTCATCAACAGAGTCCTTATTTTCATTTCCACCTGCTCCGCCACCAAAATAAACTTCCAGATGTTTTGTGGAACATTCATTAAGCTATTATGAATACAAAGTGTTATGATAAAACAATTTATTATCAATATAACTAACATACTACTCACCCTATTGGCCGTGCTATTGGATGTGTCTATTAAGCTTTGCGTTGTTTCACTATTCATATTTTAAAAGGAATTGTTCAGTATGGTTTAGTTACTTTTCGTTGAGATAACCTAGCTAATAACAACTAAGCAAACAATATCGGATAGATATATCAAATTGACAATTGTATCGTGTTCAATGCGCATGTGCAAGATATGTATGTACATACATATATATGAATGTATTTATACAAGAATTTGTTGAAAATGTCTGTTATATGATATAAGGGTGCGTTGGGTACCCTGAAATGCATGTACATTTAAGCTCACAATATCGCTTTTAAACACCACTCATGCCATCTGAGTCATTATAAATATGTACATATATTAGTAATGGTTCTAGTTTAAACCAGTCATTGCAAAAAGTAGTTTAATGTTGTCGAGTGCAGTAAAAAAACTAATCAGAATACTAGTAACTTACGGCGTCAGAATATACAGCCTCTAGAGTCTAGACGAATATGTTGGATGGCAAAGGACTAACAAAGGCCTCGTAGGGGTAGCATCTAATCGACGGATGCTGCCCTGCTAAAAAGCGAGAAGAGCCACCGCAGTCGTACATCTTGCGGCACTGTTAGTAAGTCCCATCCCCACCTCCTCGTGGTGCCATCTGGAGATTTCCTATGGAAATTGCAGACGGGGAAGGGTGAATGGCGAGCCTCTTGCGCCAAAAAACAGGATTAGTCGGCTGGGATACGGCCTAGTAAGCCGTAACCGTAAAAAAACCACAAACTCCGAAACAATCACAAGCCTCGGATATAACGGACCGGATTTGTGTTGACGACCCTTGCAAAAAACGAAAAAAGGCAATGATCTTCGGCTTTGTACGTGGAATGTTAGGTCCCTTAATAAGCCACGTGATGCCAAACAACTTGCGGACGCCCTAGACCGCTATAAAGCAGATATAACCGCCACCCAGGAAATGCGATGGAATGGACCGGGTATAGAGCGGATAAACAACTGCGATATTTACTACGGCGACTGCTATAGGGAGAGAGGGCAACGATTTTTTAGATGCGGATTTGTTGTTCGAGGTGGACTAAGCCAAAAAGTCCTAAGCTTTCGGCATGTGAGCGAACGCCTCATAACAATCCGTATCAAGGCAAAATTTTTTAACATCAGCCTGATCTGCGTCCACGCCCCAACGGAAGACAAGGATGAGCCCCCCAAAGATGAGTTCTACGATCTCCTAGACAGAACGTATGCCCAATGTCCCAGCTATGACAACAAAATTGTACTAGGAGACTTCAATGCTAAGCTGGCTAAGGAAAGCATCTTTGAACGAGTCATCGGCAAACATAGCTTACACGACACCACCTCCGATTACGGACACAGGCTGATTGATCTTGCTACGGGGCGAAATATCCTTCTAGCCAGTACGCGCTTCCCGCACCTCGATATACACAAAGGCACCTGGCGATCTTTTGATTAATCGACTGCCAACCAAATTGATCACATCGCGATCGACGTCAGACACTCCTCCACTATTCTTGATGTTTGAACTTTCCGCGGGGCTAACATCGACTCGGACCACTATCTTGCAGTAGCCAAGATGCGCTTACGGATATCACGAACGCAGCTGAGTAGAGTAAGAATACAAAGTTATGACGTCGAAAAGCTACTATCGGCAGAAACCGCTAGTGCTTTTACCGATCGCGTCTCCCTTATGCCTGATTCACAACACTGCGTTGGTGCGAGGCATTTTACGTGTTACGAGAAATGCCTCGACGCATGCTTTGAAAATGACAATTCAATTTTTTCGGCTGCTCCATGTCAAAGTAAACGCACACAACACAAACGACAAAATACACAGATACAGCATACACATCAATACACAGCAACAGTCGTTCAAACGCACAGAAATTTTCGACGTGTTTGACTTTTGTCTGCTTTGGTTACGTGAGCTTACGTTTTCTCTCGCTCTCATTTTTTCTTATTTCCTCTCATTTTTCAATGAACGTAAGCTCGCCAACGCAAACACAGTATTTATGACTACCCCATTGAATTGCTTGTGTTGGATGTCTCAGCTAGCACTAACGCAGTGTTGTGAATCAGGCATTAAGCTCTCCAATACGCCTCAATCCTCCACGCTATCAATTTGCAAACAAGCACTGAAAAGCTCGGCATCCGAAGTTTTGAGTTTCAAGGCTCCATCACGAAGAAACACCTGGTTCGATGACGAGTGCAGGAGTTTTCATAAAAGAACAAGAGCAGCTCGTGAACTCTACGAGTTAAAAAGAAGGGAGCAGCATAAGCTTCTTAGAAGAAAGAAGAAAAAGCACGAGAAGCGCGCGATTGAGGATTTGGAGAGGTGTTACTGCAGGCGCGACGTTCGAAAGTTTTATCAACAGATAAAGCGAACATGCGATAAAGAACGGACACCCAGTAGTAGAATCGCAGTCGATGCTGAGAATATGGAAACACCACTTCTGCAGACTTTTGTCATTAAGCTGATAGGTCCTTATCAGTGCGGATTCAGGTCAGGGAAGTCCACCATCGACCAAATCTTCACACTACGACTATGCAGGATGACTTTGGAGAATGCTCGCTGCTCTACCCGAACCGGTGAACACCTTACCGATAGTTTTGATGTCAATAAAGGATTTAGGCAGGGCGATGCGCTGTCGTGTGAATTCTTCAACATCATATTGGAAATGATTGTGGAAAAAACACTGGCTAATACAAGAGGCACAATCTATTTCAAATCCTCGCAACTCCTTGCATACGTCGACGATATTGACATAATAGCTAGATCACAGCGAGGGGCGGCGAACGTTGGTCTGGCGGTAAACGAGGACAAAACTAAATATATGCTGTCATCAAAAAAGGACGCTCACCACCGACGTCTTGGCCAGAACGTTTGTATTGGCAGATATAAGTTCGAGGTAGTTAAGGACTTCGTCTACCTTGGCTCCGCAGTGACCTGGAACAACGACATCAATTCCGAAATCAATCGCAGAATCACTCCTGCCAATCGCTGTTTCTTTGGGCTCAGGAGGCAATTGAGTAATAGAGCCCTCTCCCGAACGACAAAGTTGACTCTATATAAGACCCTTGTCATCCCGGTCCTGTTGTACGGCGCAGAGGCATGGACACTATCAAAAGCGGATGAGGAGGCCCTTGGTCGGTTCGAGAGAAAGATTTTGCGCGTGATTTTTGGGCCTATAAACGCAGACGGGGGATGGAGGAGTAGATTCAACCACGAACTTTACGGGCTGTACAGCGACATGAGCCTAGTCAGGCGTCTACGGATTCAACGCCTAAGATGGCTGGGCCATGTAGGGCGAATGGACACCTGGGTGTGGGCAATGGAAAAGGCTAGCAAAAGATCGTGCTAGATGGAGGGGCATGTTGGTTGAGGCCCAGGTTCACCCCGAACTGTAGCGCCCGTTAAGAAGAAGAAGACGAATGTGTTGGTTTGGATATTTTTTTGATAATAATAGAAAAAATATACCGTTATGATCATTGGTACTTTCCTTTCAAATCTATAAGTAAATCGCCTGATAAAGTTAAATATATGTAAATATGGATTGTTGCCTACTTAGCGTCGGCGAATGAGAAAAACTTGAATTATAATATCGCTAGCACTGTTGCTATTTCGTCTTTGGTGGCGTTACAGCCAATGAAGGACCAGAGCCAAGCTTCTCTCAATCACCCATGTTGTGTGTGATTTATGTTCCACACAGCTGAAAGGGACCTACATTACCGAACGGCATGAGTCGAGAAGCTTACAAGCACAGCGAACAATGTATCTTTGATCAGAAAATATCGGAGAAAAAATGCCATGAGAATTTCAAGGTAATTCATTTAAATCTGGGAGCGAGCAAACAGAGCAAAGAAGTTGATCGCGTTTAACATGGCAAACGCCAGCTTCGATCTCTGTCCCTGCTCAATCCAAGTTGACACGCAGCCTCCGCGTGGCCCCCCCCTGGATAGCTACTCTGGCACCCGCCAGGTAGTGAACCTATGGGTGCAGCGACCCAACCCCTTGTTCCTGGGGAAAGAGGAACTGGGCCCTCCAGGTTGGGGGTTGTGCTTAGGGGTAACATCCCTATCACGTTAAAACCAACTTGTTCCGAAACAACAACAAGCCTCGGATACGGACGGATACAATGCTGACGACCCCTGCAATCGACTAACGGACTTGAGAGTCCGCACCTGGAATGTTAGGTCCCTTAACAGACCGGGTGCAGGAGTTACATGTTGGTAACCCTACCCGATCACTCAGCATCAAGTGCCTTTTCCACCTGTGTTATGTTACTCCCATTCCACTTGTATCTTTCTTTGAACTTATTTGTTTACGCCTTTTGTGATAAGTGGCGTCCTTTTGTGATTTTGCCTTGCCCCATTTGCTTACCACTTTTGTTATCTGTGGCGTCCTTTCCCAATTCTCCCATTCCCTTATTTGTTTATCAAAAATGATGCTTGTGAGCGGGTCGTCGAGAAGATGAAGGCAAAGCGATCGAGGCATTATTAGATCGACCGTTGTAGTGTAAAGTTAAGTCAAGTAATAGCAGTGTATTCAATCAAAAACCTGTTCGTTTCATTTCGGTTTTGGCGCGGGTTTGTAATTCAGGCGATCAATTGGAGCAAACCCTCAACTGCTATAAAGCAGATATATCCGCACTCCAAGAAGTGCGATGGGATGGACCAGGCAAAAAACGGATGAAAAACTGCGACATCTACTACGGGAACTGCTACAAGGAGAACAAACAGCGCCTATTCGGGTGCGGATTCGTTATTCGAGGAAGACTCCGACAAAAAGTCTTAAGCTTCCGAGATATAAGCAAACGCCTCATAACAATCCGCATCAAAGCCAAATTTGGAAACATCAGCTTAATATGCGCTCACGCCCCAACGGAAGAAATGGACGATCGACTCAAAGAAGAATTCTACGATCTCCTAGACAGAACATATGCCCAATGCCCCAGCTGTGACACAAAAATAGTCCTCGGAGATTTTAATGCAAAACTGGGCAAGGAGGACATATTTGAGTCGATCATAGGAAAGCATAGCCTCCATAACACCACATTCGACAACGGACTTAGGCTAATCGATTTGCTAGCGGGGCGTAACCTCCTTGTAGCAAGCACGCGATTCCCCTATCTCAACATCCACAAAGGTACATGGCGGTCGATCAATCGACCACCAACCAGATTGATCACAATGCGATCGACGCCAGACACTCCTCCTGTATTCTCGACGTACGAACCTTCCGAGGGGCCAACATCGACTCGGACCACTACCTTGTTGTAGCCAAGGTACGAATGAGGATATCAAGAATGCTTAGGAGTCGAGTAGGACTACGCAAGTTTGACGTCGGAAAGCTACAATCGCAAGCTCTCTCAAAATCCGCCCACAGCAGCACAAACAATAGAGCAGGAATGGGCGCATTGCCAGAGTGCCGTCAGAGACGCTGCCTCAGAGGTACTGGGTTTCAAAACGCCACCACCTAGAAACCCCTGGTTCGATGAACAATGCGAACAAGCCCACGCAGCAAAACAAGAGGCATATAAAGCCAGCTGCAACGTCGGACGAGAGCTGCTCGCGAAATCTATGAGCAGAAGAGAAGAGAGGAACACACGCTTTTCAGAAGAAAGAAGAGAGAGCACGGAAAACGTGAGATCGAGGAGATGGAGAAATGCTTCCGCAGGAATGACGCCCGTAAATTTTACAATAAGGTAAAACGAACATGCCATGGCTACAAAGCCAGAGCGGCGGCCTGCAGACCACTTCTGCAGACTGTTTAACGGCGATGATAGGCAAGATACCGCTGTCAGGCAGAACGAGCCATTCGTAATGGACGACGATGTAACAGAATTCAGTCTACCCGACCTAGACGAAGTCAAGGTTTAACTGTTTAACGGCGATATCAAGACTTAAGTCTAATAAAGCCGCTGGCGCAGACGGCCTGTCTGCTGAGCTTTTTAAGGCGGCTGGAGATGAGCTGGTAAGGTGCATGCACCATCTCATCTGCAAGGTATGGTCGAAGGAAAGCATGCCGGACGAATGGAATCTCAGCATCGTTTGCGCGGTCCATAAGAAAGGAGACCCCTATAACTGCGCCAACTATAGGGGAATAAGTCTCCTTAACATCGCATATTAGATCTTCTCTGCCGTGTTGTGTGAACGCCTGAAACCGTTGGTGGATAACCTGATCGGCTCTTATCAGTGTGATTTAACTTACTTACTTACTTTTTCAACATCGTGCTTGAAAAGATCGTGCAAGAGTAACTGGCCAACACAAGAGGTACGATTTATTTCAACTCTACGCAATTGCTTGCGTATGCCGACGAGATTGACGTGATTGGACGGACACAGCGAGACGTCAAGGACGCCTTTGTAAGCATTGAGGTAGAAGCGGACAAAAAGTATGCAACGCAGTTGTGAATGGAAAGTGACCAGACGTACTGCCTGCAGGCATAACACTCACGGTATACGGTCAACTGAAATTCATCCTCTGCGTATGCAATATTAAAAGTGCTCGAACGAATTAGTACGGACTATAACCAAACCGGAATTTGGTCGTCACTCGTCCTATCTAGGACAACCTAGGACAACCACCCCTGAGAGTAGTGAACCAACATCAACGACCCAACCACTGCACTCCGTTCAGGTTGTGTGTCTATAGGCACATCATAAGAGAATATAAACTCTTGAACCTGCGCGAGTTTCCAAAAAAAAAAAAAAAAAACAAAGCGGCTAGGATGGGTCTCAAGGTTAATGAGGGTAAAACCAAATATCTGCTTTCATCTAAAAGAGACGGACAACACCGTCGTATTGGTCAGAACGTCACCATGGGCGGATATAACTTTGAAGTGGTCAAGGAATTCGTCTACCTTGGCGCACTGATGAGATAAAACGCAGAATCACTCTTGCCAACCGCTGTCTCTTTGACCTCAAGAGCCCTCTCACGGAAAACCAAGGTGACACTATATAAGGCCTTAATCATCCCAGTCCTTCCTTACGGCACAGAGGCTTGGACCTTAAAAAAAGCGGATGAAGATGCCCTTGGTCGTTTCGAGAGGAAAATTCTGCGCACTATCTACGGTCCCGTTTGTTCAAACGGTGTATGGAGGAGAAGATATAAGGAAGAACTGTACGGGTTGTACAGCGACATCGGCCTGGTACGACGTCTACGGATACAGCGTCTAAGGTGGCTAGGCCCGAAGAGTCTTCGAATCCACCCCGGAAGGAAGGCGCGACAGAGGACGGCGGCATCAACGGTGGCGCACGCAGGTGGAAGCGGACCTTAACCAACTGGGCGTGCGGCGCTGGAAACAGTTGGCCAAAGACCGTGCCAGCCCAGGTTCACCACGGACTGTAGCGCCACCTATGTAAGTAAGTAAGTAAGGTTATTAAAGTGGGTCTAACGAATAGCGCCAAAACAGAAAATACGTTCTCAACAAAGGAAAACCCAAGGTGGCTTTACGGTAAGGTTCAATGAATGAAGCTATAAAATAGTATATTCTGCAAATATGCTTGGGAATTGTACGGAAGGGTTTGCAGCAAGGATTAACTTAGCAGTGACACAATAGGGAACATCAAAGTTGGAAGGGTAATTATAATTGGTTGTTCGTAATTATAGAAAAAAGGGTTGCAGCTAAGATTAATACATCAAAGACGCAATAGAGATCAAAACTCGGAAGTTTGCTACTGGTTGTGGGATATTGTCGAATAACCTTAGGTCAGTATGTGACCAAGGGGATTTTTTGGATGAAAATCATGTCTGTTGTATGGGAGCCTCCCTTAAATATTTATTTTATTCGGTTGTTAGTATTTGTTGTTATAGCGGCTACAGAAATACATCATTTGTGAAAATTTCAAATGTCTACCTATCACTGTTCATGAGATACAGCCTAGTGACCGACGGACGGACAGACAGCAAAGTTTTAGTAATAGGGTCCCATTTTACCCTTTGGGTACGGAACCCTAAAAAGGTGTGGAAAAGCTCTGATCGCTTTAAATTAATAAGCGCTGAAAAGAAAGACTTTTTAATCAAACCAAGAGAGAAGAAATCTTTACAAAATCGACATTTGGCGTTGGTGAATTATTTCTTTCCTTTTGTGTAATCAATAAGCTTATCGGTTGCTTAGTTATTATGACTACTGGAAACATATTGCTTTACTATGCAATGTCTAATATTATAACAAGTGCCACCATAGCAAGCTCCGACTTTTATACAATTTTAGCTAATAGAGAAAAAAACTGTTTTGACAACACGTTTGCTATCGATAGGTAAAGGATACTATATTATTGGGTTCTTTCGCGTTGAATCAATTCGCAGTTATTAACAAAACCGAATTATATCATACATAATGGGGGAAGATTACAGGATATTATGGTTAAAATATATAATTTCAAATTCGTTGGGTGTTTTTGATGCCAAATACATTAATCCAATAATAAAAGAAAATTACGAAAAGTTTTTCGACTTTGTGAATTCTAAATACATAAAATCGGACAACATCGAATGCATCGTAATGTTTGTATGGAGAACATTCTATGATAGAATGGTAGAGGAAGAAATAACGGTACTTGAGGAAGGTAAGAACTTTTCTGAACTGTAGGTTAGCATTTATAAATAAAACATACAGTTTGTCAAGAAAATGTTTGCAAAACGTAGAAATGAAAAGCAAATAATGTTAAAAGCATATATTTACTAAGTAAAATAAGATTTTTTTTAAAAGCTTCTTCATAATTCCATTTTCGTATTAACTGGTTACCGTAATATACAAAAAGAAAAAACACAATCAACCAAACCCTTGAGAAATTCAACAAAAATTGATCAATGTCAGCTTATTTACTGTCAAACAATTCTTTGCAAAATGCTGTTTGCCGACCAAATTAATTAAAATTACAAGCAAAAGAACCAATTTTCTTATTTTTAATACTTGGTATGACCACCTTTAACTTTCATGACAGCCCGTGGTCTACCCTTAATTGATTGAATGAGCTTCTGAAGGTCATATTCATCGGGAATCTTAAGCCATTCTTCGTTGATAAGCTTAATTAAATTATTTTTCGATTTCGGACTTCTTTTTGCCACCTTCTTTTTTAAATGGGCCCACAAATTCTCAATAGGGTTCAGATCGGGGCTTTGCGCAGGGGTGTCAATTGCTTTTTTGCAGTTATAAAGCAACCACTCCCTGCACAAATATGATTTATGCTTCGGATCATTGTCCTGGTACAATTTAAAAAGTAATTTGTTTTTGTTTTCTGGGTCCACAAAGCCGAATTTCTGAACACTTCTTTTCAAATTTTGTCTTAAAATATCCAAATAAACTTCCTTTGTCATTATTCCATCAATCATTTTTAACTCACCAACACCTTTGCTTGAGAAACAGCCCCGTATTATCACTGACAATTTCCCGAATTCTACTGTTGGGATGGTATTCTTGTTGTCGAGGGCTGTAATCGGTTTTCGTCATACTCTCGGCGGTCCTGCATGGTAGTACAGCTTTATACTAGACTCGTCACAAAACACAACATCGTTCCAATACTCTGCCGAAAGACAAATGTGCTTTGTTGCAAAATTGACGCTTCTGCAAATATTCAACGGTGAGAGTAATGGTTTTTTTCTAGCAACTCTTGATGTGTACTTGTGCTTGAGTATAGTTTTTCTAACTGTCTCGTGAGACACTTGAACTCCGTAACCGTTTCTTAACCCTTATCCTGTACTTAAAAAAAAAAAAAAAAAACGTACGTTGTATTTGTGGGTCAAATTTGCCCTATACATTTTTATTTAGGAGTCGCAATTTTTACAAGTAATTTTTTGTTCGGAATGCATTTTACAAATTAATTTTGAACATTTTGTACTGTTGGACTTATTCGGGCACAAATAGCAACGGGATCTCTTCATGTTGACACTGTAGCTTGTTCTGAATTTTTTCGTGCTTGCAGATCTTGAACCACCGATCTTCCCGGACCACTGTTGGGAAAGGAAGTTCGACGAGAGATTTCCTCTTGAATCATAGATTCTCCCAATTCCTCCAAAAAAATTCTCCGTCTGAAATGTTTTTCTTTGTTCCAGTTTGGAAAAGTCGATATGTATATAACGAATGCATTGTAGGCTGATATATCTAATATATTATAAAATAACGTCTGTGGCCATCGGTTTGTTCTACGCTTAAAGGTGTAAATGCGTATAAGTTGATCAAGAGTATCTACCCCTGATTTTGTCGAATTATAATATTTTATTATTTCTGGCTTTTTTGCATCGTCAGTTACCTCTTTGTCATGGTGCAGAGTGCTCATTAGGATGACTAGGCGGTTTTTTTTTTAGGCACGTATGCAACGAGAGTTGTATTATTTTCATTGTCGAATAAGAAATGAGAAAATTGCTCGGGCTTTTTTTTTTACATCCAAAATTTGTGGCGGCAAAGATGTTTTATTTTTTCGGACTGTTCCAACTAAGGTAAGTTTTCTCCTTAGTAATTCTATCCCTAATTCCTGAGATGTAAAGAAATTGTCGCATGTAATGTTTCTACCTTTCAAGTCTTTTATGAGGTCTAGAACTATACGATAGTCTTGATTTCGTTCGGGACGACAATTACTGTCCTTACCGGTGTAAACTTGCAAAGACCAGGCAAAGCTCGTTTTACTGTCGCACAGAGCCCACACTTTTATTCCATACTTTCCTGGCTAAGATGGAATGTTTTGCTTGAATGGACACCTCCCACGAAATGTCACTAATTGTTCATCCACAGTAACGTTCTCGCCTGGGTTGTATGTTTTTCGTATATTAGACTCCCATTTGTCCCAGAAATCTCTTATTGGGGCAAGTTTATCCCGAGCTCGTCGTTCGTTTCTGTCGCATTTCTTATCGAAACGTATGACTCGGGATATATTTTGAAACTTTCTCAAGCTCATAGTTGCTTTGAAAATTGGTCGCCCTTTGCTGTCATTCCACAAACTTTCTAAAGCCTCTCCATGGGACCGAAAAACTCCGGCCAGCAAAAGTAGCCCTATATATGCTTCAATGGATATTGCATCAACCCTTATCCATGTGTCTCTAAATACACTCTCTCCTAAAAACAAATATGTATATGTATTGAGATAAAAAAAACATAGACAAAAAAAAAACATTTCTAACCTTCAATGTTGGTCATCTCCACAATAATATCAATGATATCAGGTGGTAAAAACAAACGAAAAGCAGATTTTATGCCGGATATTCTGGAGATAGCATACGCGGTCGGTCCTGGGGAAGTGTTCAAAACATTTTCCGTTCTATGACGCCCGACGGATAAATTTCGTACTGGCCACCTGCACCATTTATACTTCCCATCTTTTGAGAGAAATTGCGTTGGAGTGGGCAGTGCTTCGTCATCCGAACTGATATGCTCCGCATTTGTCATGGGTGAACTTTCCCCACCCAATGAATCAGTTTCATATAAGGAACTATTATACGATAAATGTTCCTCTTCTACCTCGCTTGCCGTATCAATCGCAATACTACCACTTTCATCACGATCAAGCATTTGCTCAATTTCTTCGCGACTCAATCCGGCCATATTGATTCTATGAAATGTAAAAATTAGAACAATGATCAAATGCACAAATGCACAAATAAAGCACTCACTTCTGTTTTATTTTAGAAAATTAGAAATCACTTAGTTACACGCAGTTTGGACGTTTCTACAGTTTTCTAGTAGCGGAGGATAAATATAAAAAAGGTCCTTTCTCTTCTTTGTATGAATAACAATTGTGTTTATTTTTTATTTCTCTCGTTTTATATAGGGTTTTGTGTTTTATTGTTTGCCTAGTAGACACAAAGACCGGATGTGAACTAGACGCTAATTTATTGGTTCATTGCATCGTCTGTGCAATGATATTTTATTACTTTATGATATGTAATGGTCCGCGGAGTGATAATCCTGTGTCTGTTTGTGATAGGGATCGTAACTCACGCGAAGAACACCTCCTTACTATGATGTGACACACGTTCAGCTTTTTTGCTGTGCACATCTTATCATTACGTTTGTAGAAAAAAAACTGTGAGATTCATAGTTCTATTCATTTGCTTAAAAAAATAAAAGTCAAGAAATTTCAGAGAAATATATTCACAAATAAGCGAAAAAACTCATGAAAGGTGTGTTTGGGCAATTTTGACCCATGAATACAGGATAAGGGTTAAGTCCGTGGCTAATATTCTGATGCTGGTATGAGGGTTTTTTTCAATACGTCTTATCGTTTTTCTTTCGTCCCTGATTGTTAGTTTTTTTGGCCTGCCTGTTGACTGGTTCAGATCTAGTCTGCCTTCTTTTTCAGCACGGCTTATAACGTTGTACACAGTTCTTAATTTTATAAAAAAACATTTCAGCCAATTGCTTAGCGGATTTTCCTTTGTGGTAGTTATAATACACCAATTGTATTACATCATCACTTAACCGTTTGCCTGGCATATTCAAGATTACTTTTTTTAATTTTCTGGACACTATGAAATCGTTAATGACTAACAAACTGACACACAACTCCAAAACGCAATGAAATTACAGCTAATGTGTATTATTAAAAAAACTTCTCGAACTCTATGCACTTTTGCAAAGAATTATTTGACAGTGTAAAAACAGCATTGGATATGTTTTGTTAAATTTCTGTTGGTTTTTGGGTTACATTTGCCTTTTTTTTTTCTACATTACGGCAAAGAGTTTATATGAAAATGGATTAGTTATAAATAACCGGCCAAGTGCGAGTCGGACTCGCGCACGAAGGGTTCCGTACTATTATGTATAAAAACGGCAAAAAAGCATGACTGTTGTATGGGAGCCCCATTTATACACATATTTATTATATTCTGTCTAAGTATTTGTTGTTAAAGCAGCAACAGAATTACATAATCAGTGACATTTTATTCCCACTTTTCGGATAGTTAAAATCTAGAATGTTGTAATTTTTAGAAAATACTTATTTTTTGAGTGATTGCCAATTTGGGTTTAGACGTGGCAAATCGACTGAAACTGCTTTATTGAAATTAACTGGTGAAATATATATAATAGTTTAAACACTTCTCAAATACCATCAACATTATTTGTTGATATCAGTAAGGTCTTTGATATGGTTAATCATACTTTGCTACTCGATAAACTTTATAAAGCGGGTTTCAGAGGCTCCATTTATTAATGGTTTTCTTCTTATTTATCCAACCGTTATCAAGTTGTGAAAATTAGGAATGTTTACAGTTCTACAGACTTCTTAAATATAAGTGTTCCCCAAGGAGCAGTATTGGGCCCAATTCTTTTTCTAATTTATGTTAATTCGTTTTTCTTACAACCTTTTAAAGGCAAAATAACTGCCTTTGCTGATGAAACATCTCTTTTCCACTCCAACACTAACTTAATTGATAGTTTTGCAGATGTTAATTATGACCTAGATATGTTAAGGAGATGGTTTAATTATCATAAACTAATACTTAGCAACAAAACGAAGTACATGATATTTAATATCAATGGTAGAGTTTTCAGAGACCTTCCCTTATATTATCATGCACCATTGTGTAATCGATTTGTTCTTGAAGATATACCTAGTATTCAACAATCAAGAATGTTTGAAAATTGCTTCTTGATTGAACACGTGGACAGTTTTAAATATTTAGGTGTTATATTGGACCAACAACTTTGTTGGAAAGAACATTCAATATATTTGAAACAGTATCTAAATGGGGTTATAAGATAATTATTCCATCTCAGTATGCACTGCAATCTCTATCCGTTTTAAAATACTAAATGTATACTCGCACCGATATGGAACTAGCAAAAACATATCCATGTCCGGAACTAAATGTATTATCCCACCGATATGGAACTAGCAAACCATGTCCATGTCCGGACCTGAATGCATACATACACATGTATGACATTCGTTCACGAAATGCGGTGCGGGCATTATATTCTTTCATTTCTTTTCCTCATTTCAGTTCAAGTGTGCTGTACAGTGTACACCAACTGTTCGAGCTTTATCGCCACATCTCCATACTTTTGGGTTTCTTGAAAACTACGGGGTATAACTCATACCGTATGAGAAGCATGTTCGTCGCATTTACGATTTTTTTTTTTTTTTCGTTTTGTACATATGTGATTGATGAATAAGGGTTGAATGGAACTATGGAACTATTTTCGTTCAATTTGCGGAACGAGAGGACATGTGTCCGAGAGAGGACATAGTTCCGTGAACTATACATGTCCGGAACTACCCAACTCTACTTCGTAATGTACATATGTATGTATGTACATATGTATACTTATACATAGCGTACAGATGTGTGAGTGTATGCACGTATGTGATGCGTATGCACGTATGTACGTATCGGTTCGTATGTGTGCAAGATCGCTTGCTCCTCTTGCTCACTTGCTCCTCTCCACCTGCCGCGACGTCGTGCGAAAGGGATGCTAGGCCAGCTGCGAGGACTGGTCGTGAGCAATGCCACGCGATTGCCCTCAAGCCGACTTACACGCAGCAAGAATCGCGAATTTGCTACGAGACTCGCGAAATATCCCACGCAAAAGAAAAAAAAAAAAAAAAAACACCGTAATCGTTTCCAATTCAATATGTCACAAATTTAATTTGCTTAACCTAACTTACAGCCCTATTCTGGCTGTGATGTGGTCACAACTCACAAACCCCTGTGATGCTAAAATTGTGATGTCTCTCTTGTGAGGTTTCTTGTGAGCAATCAGCTGTTTGGTATTCTGGCAAACACCTCACAAGAAAACACAGAATAATAGTCACCACACTGTGGTGAATGTATTAACATGCATGAAATTACTTTTGACGTGACAACGTCTATTAAATCGGTTAGCGCTGGAATATGGGATGCCGAAACGCAAAAAACGCAGAAAAATGTAGACTAACCGTGTGAGTAGGCGTGGCCTAGCGAGTATGTAGTAGTGAGCTCGCGCGAGAATTAGGTGGGGTAAAAGCGCAACGGCGTGTAAGTAAAATTCTGTAAGAAATTGATAAATACATAATATTGTTAATAGAATATTAGAAATAAAGAACACTTAAACGTTTGAGTATAAAATTGTCTTATTCAATTAAATACATGTATAATACTCTAATATGAAAATAAAACATTGAAATCAGTAAAAAAATTATATGTAATTGTTGAATATATAATATTTATACCTCATTCATAAAATCGTATAATAGACGTTGTCACGAAATAATGGATTTGGCGTGAAGCGCCAAATCTAATAACAGACCGAAAGGTCGGGTGCGCGAAGTTTTTTTTGACAGCTATCACTTTCAATCAATCGAGCAGTCAGTAAAGAACAAAAAAAAAAAAAAAAAAACAAAAGGAAAACGAAATTGTTACCTTTGTACAAGGGAAACAATAAACAATAGTAATAACAACAAGTATCTGAAACGAGATTTCAAGACAAACAATTTTTCTGAAACAGCTATCATGAAAATGGGTTATTTCTTTCCCGTTGATGTTGTATTCTTAAAACCAAAAAAAAAAAAAAAAAAAGAAATAGAAAGAAAAGAAATATTTATAAATTTGTATATTGTCCAACAAGACATAAATATAAGAAGCAAAAGCAAAAATTCTTCCTCCATCTTGTGATCGACTTGTGAGCTGCTCAATCGGACATCACAATTTTGACAGTTACTGTGATGCTCACAACTTGTGAGGTTTTGGTTAGAATACGAAAACCTCACAAGTTGTGACTCACCACACTCTTGTGAGGTTGTTGTGACTTATGAGGCATCACTGAGGTATGCCAGAATACGGGCGTTAATCTAGGTTTACAATTATTCCTTAAAACTACCCTACACCGTATGTCAATAAAAAAGTCGAAATAAATAAAAAAAATATATGTAAAATAAAAAAAAAAAAAGGAATTCACTGTTAAAAAAAATAAATAAACCGCAGCTTGAGTATTCGAACAGTCGTACCAAAACTCCTCTGACCAACGACTTAGCCCGCATCACCAATCGCGACACGCAAATTTGTGATTTCAATACCTTATACAACGAACGTGATATCCGCGACCAACGTAGGCAATAGGACACACGGTACGGCCGCGTACCGGGAACTGCTTAAAACCGTACCGGAGTTCTTCCCCGAAGATCACTCTCGGAGAACTTCGCCGAAGATTTCTCCCCGAGTTCTTCGCCCACTCTCCCTCATGTGCTACTAGGAACAAAAAAAAAAACAAAAATGCCGACCTTCTGCGGGCTGAACACTCTCGGACTATCCGCTTTCTCTGAGTTTGATTTCCCAAAATGGATGACTACGAGCCGCTCACAAATGGGAACTGACCGAAAGATGACAACGAAAACCTTTCGAAACAATTTATTATTGGTTGTTTGTAATTATGTATATGAATAATTAATTTTGTTCTGTTTTTAGTATTTGTCGTGGTAGCGGCAACAGAAATACATCATCTGTGAACATTTCAACTGTCTAATTATCACGGTTCATGAGATACAGCCTGGCGACAGACGGACGGACGGACGGACGGACGGACGGACGGACAGCGAAGTCTTAGTAATAGGGTTCCGTTTTACCTTTGGGTACGGAACACTAAAAAATAGCTCATTTGCTGTCTTCTTAGTAAATATATGCTTTTAAATCAGTTTTTTTCTATATTTACGTTTTGCAAACATTTTCTTGACAAACTGTACACACCTATCTGGTATATTTCGTAACTACATATCTTTCTATTATAAATAATTTGTTTTATTTTCGTAGTAGTTGCACTATTATTTAACGCAGTTCGTTCACATTTTAGTTATTCCTCCCGAACCTCCGAAAAAAGGAAAGAAAAAGGATGGGAAAGGTAAGCTTGAAATTATGAGTAAACAGGCAAAACTGGTGTATAAATATATACATATGTATATGTGCCCCTGGGATGAGTGCTTTCGCTTTTTATTAACAGAAAATTGTTTTCTAGGTAAAGGTAAGGCTAGCAAGCAACCTGCAGCTTCGCAAAAAGATGAAAATAAAGAGACTGTAGTGACTAAAACTGAAGCGGAGAGCGCACCAAGCACACCGCAGACAGGTACATACCTATATTAAAATAAAATACTTGAATATCATCAAAATGTTATCATATTACTTACGAAACCCTACATATTTCTTTACACCTCACAACACAAATTATTAGGAAGCGAAGAAGAGAATGATTTTGGTAATTAAAGTTATAGAATTCTTCACCTCATACACATATGTATATGATTTTTACCAGTTAAGTAACATAATGTAATATAGGACATCGATTTAATTTTTAACAGGTAAGAAGAAGGGGAAGAAGAAAGGTAAGAAAGGAAAGAAACAAGCAGTAGCTAAGCCTGTTTTTGTGGAAGTGAAGGTAAACCAAATATATAAAAACCACAGACAGATTGACTTCTACGTACATTCGCTACAGAAATTAGTTAAAAGACTGATTAAAACGCCCATACTACATTGTCACTTTGGAAATTTGGAGCCAGCCATGATCGATCCTAATACAAAATACGTTTATATAATAAGAAACTCATCGTTGCCGATAGGTACGTATATTCACATAAGTAAACTGTAAAATGTATGATGTATCCGAATACGTGGGGGTCCTTTTAGCTAAAATTTTGGATCGGGATGAAGCTTTTGTTTACATGCCACGTAACTTTAATTTCGGCTCAATAAGAGGAAGTCTAATAGAAAATTTTAAATTGTCAGTGGGCGAGGTAGTTAATAATATTGTTTAATAGTTTAGTAAGTTAACTATGTTCCATTTGTAAATATATTTTAGGTATTCAGAAAAATAATTGAGTTTCATTTTCGGGAACCAGTAATAGCATCCAATAGGCAATCAATTGAAGGAGTTGCAGAAAGTTCAAGAGACTCTGGACCAGGATTGCTTGATCTAGCAAGACCTTCGGAGTTGCGAGCATTAGCAATAATGAAAAGACAAAAGTAATTTAACTTCGACACATATATGTATGTATATGTATTTGAATTTATTGCTTTATCTTATGTGGACTATAGAAAAATTGAAAAATTAAGTAAAAAACAAGCACAAGCACAGCCAGCACAAAAGATGGATGATGACGATGCAAGCGGAGATGAGCAGGAACAAGTCAAATTGTTATCTTCTAGTTCGTCCGAGTCCAGCATAGGTAAGTGTGAAATACTCTTTTTTTTTCAAAATCGTACTCCTACGAGAATAATTTTAACAATTCCAAAATGTCTGATAAAAAGAAATTCTTTATCTAATTTAAGTCAAATATATGCCTTTTTAGGGTTCCGTACCCAAAGGTAAAACGGAACCCTATTACTACGACTTCGCTGTCCGTCCGTCCGTCTGTCTGTCATCAGGCTGTATCTTATAAACCGTGATAGTTAGACAGTTGGAATTTTCACAGATGATGTATTTCTGTTGCCGCTATCACGACAAATACTAAAAACAGAACAAAATGAATATTTAAGGGGGCTCCCATACAACAGACATGATTTTCATCCAAAAAATCCTGCCTGCAACCAAGATCTGTCATTTGATGAGGTAACATACATAGTCTCTTTCATATTTATGTATACAGATGGTACGGAACCCTTCGTGCGCGAGTCCGACTCGCACTTGGCCGGTTTTATTTTTTCTATTACTAGTTACTATCCGTTTCAGAAATGAAACAATTTCGTTGTTACTCAACAGCCACTCACAAATGAGAATTCGAAAATTCAGTTCATAGGATTTTTCCTTCCAGACTGTGGTTCATGTTTGACACGTTTTCGTAAATCGAAAAACTGTAAAATATGGCGCATTTTCTCTTTGCGGATGCATCCGATACATATTTCTAAAGCGTCTGTTGGAAAAATTATAAATTACGTCTGACTTATTTACTTTTTTTTCATGTGATAACGTCTTATAAATCGATGAACACCGGCCGCACGTACGAAAAAGTATGACTCATTGTCACGTTTCGCCCGAGCGAAACAAACGATAGAGAAGCATCTATTTAAAACAAAATATATACAAACGTAAATTAATGAGTCGGTAGGTTGGTCGGAGTTTTTAAAAAGATCAACTGATCTTCTCCAGCTTTATTACTCAACTGACTTAAAATTATCTTACAAAAGTTAAGAAAGGCAAGCGACAGTGCAATGCCTGAATACATCTAAATTTCTTATCTCTATCTTACATTCTGAAGTTGCTGCAGGAACGGAAAGTGTGGGCGAGGATTCGATATCTAATATTCCGAAGCTGCTGCAGGAAACGGAAAGTGTGGGCGAGGATTTGGTTCCAAACAATTACAATGTTGCATTGCTACATTGTATCGGGCTACATTGTATCGGGCCATCGCTACATTGTGATGAGTCAACTATTCACTCAAACAAGTGGAGCGATGATCCATGAGTTATTCTTTTTTGAATACTTTAACTCCCCCCTTTCTTAGAAATGACGTCCCGACATTTCATATTGACTTGTCATTTCCTGTATTTTATCATTTAAATCATTAAATAAAATTTCATGTCGAAGTAACTTTGAACCAACGTTCCGCTTCCAACAACTCTTAACTAAAAACATAATAAGCAACATCGTTACAATAGCAAAAAGCAACTTCCAGATATAATATTTTTCATTTGAGCTATTTTCATACTCTAAGATATCAATGTTTTCGAAATTTAAGTCATTTTTCTTTTCAATATAATTTGTTATTTTAAGAGTATTCACATTGGTAGATCTAATATAATTGTTAACGATTTCTTTTGTGTTAAAATATACAATATCGTCTATTGTAACATTATTAATAAAGGTCACTAAATAGGTGCCATTTAACTTTAACTTATCCACTGTGTGATTACCTGACAAGAGTATTGCTCCGTCTTTAATGATATCTAATTTTTTATTATTTTCTTTGGTTTTATTACATTCGATTATTTCAGAATTTCGGTTTAGTAAATTTGAAAGACATGTTTCGGATTTCTCAATCATACAATATTGCTCGTTAATTTCTAATTTACACTTTACTAGATTGGTGTATTTGTCATTACACCTTGCTATTTTATCTTCCAATATTAACTTACCATCTAGTTGAGCAATTGCTCTTACATCATAGAATTTGCAAATATCTTTAATATATGGATACTTAATATATATAATAAGACAATGATTGTTTTGAATTATTTTAAATGTGGATACGTCGATAAGATCAGTGATTGAGATTTCTTTAAATTCATGATTAACTATTTCTTTTATTTCTTTTAGATTGAGAACCGCTGGATTTAATATTCCAATTTTTGACAGTGTAATTGTTTGAATTAAATTTTGTAGTTCTAATGTTATTAATTTATTCCTATGCTTTACTGCTGAGACAATGCGAGAATCTTTTCTAATATTATTTTGAATTTTCTCGGAAAGTTCTGTGATTGCTTTAAAAATGTTTGAATTTGTCATAAATTGTTTATTATTATTTTGCATAATTTGGTTCAGTTTTGTTTCTATTTTTATTATATCGTCATGGTCTGGTGTACCAGTTATCCATTTAAATATTGTACCTAGTTCATTTATTCCACGTTTGTGTCTGTGGGTTGTTTGTAGCTGTTCTAAAAGTGTTTCTATCACTTTCAATTCTAAGTCTAATTCTGATAATTCTTCAGACTGTACCTTGTATTCGGCGTTATCTAAATTAGCGCCTTCAGTAATAAGGGAAAAATGTAGTTCGTCTTTGAAAAGTTGTCTTGTTTGTTGTAAAATGATTTCGTAATGCGTTAAATTAGTTATGTGGTAGATTGTTCCATAGTCTTGGTAAACAGCTACCTTCCCATTTTCTACTAGTAAATGGTTTTCTCTAGTGTAGTCGACAATGTCCGCCGATACCGATGCGAATATAAATAGTAAAGGAATCATTTTCTGTAAAAAAATAAAATATGTCACTGTCTCAATCTCGTATATTATCCTTATGTATTATCCTATTTCTGTTTGCTATTTCGACTTTAGTTCCTAAGTCTCTTTTAACTTTTTGTTTCTTATATCGTGGCTCTAACTTATTCCTAGCGCCTTTGATCTTTTCGTATATAATGTCTCCTTCTTTAAACGGTTTGGTGTGTCTATTTTAATTATGATACCTAAGCATATATGATTGCGCTCTATCTAAATTCGTAGTAATTTCTTTATGAGATTTTTTATTGAAGTATATATCAATTGGTCTTTCGCCAGTTACGGAATGAATTGTTTTGTTGTACTGTTGTACAGCTCTAAACATTGCTTCTAAGTCATTAACTAAATGAAATTCTTCCTTAATGCAACGTGCTATTTCTATTAAGGTCGAATGGACTCTCTCTATCTGTCCATTTGTGGTGCTATGTTTGGGATCGCAATAATATAATTCTATGTTCAGCCTTTCCATCAGTGATTTAAATTGGGGAGTGCTAAACCCTGGTTCATTATCGGTCATAAGTTTACTTGCATCAGGATGAGCTTGTAATATTCCTAAAACTTTTTCGTCTAGATTTGTTCTATCATCAATTAATTTTATAGTTAAATATTTTGAAAAGGCATCAATAATTGTTAGAAATTTTAAGTTTTGGGCAAAAAATATGTCTAAATGAAGTTGTTTACCTGCTTCGGTCGGGGTTGGAATTTTGCCTATAGGAATCTGTTTCGGATGTCTAGCATACTTATTTTTATTACAGATTTCACAATGCCTAATGTATTCTTTGAATTCTTTTGCCATTTTTGGCCAATAATATTTTTCATAAATTTGTTTGAGGTTTTCTCTGTAATTTCTATGTGCTCTTTCGTGTACTTGCCTAATTATAGCCTTTTGATCATCTTCTCGAATAATGTCAATGGCGAATGTTTTAACGTAGACAAATTTGTTGTTAAAAGTCGTAAGTAGCTCGTTTTTTATTTCGTATAAATCTTCTGGGGTACAATAAATGCCTGTTATTAATTTAGGATTAAGGTATTCTTTGAGGATTATGATTAAATTTTCTACTGTGTCATATTCAATTATATGTCGGGTTCGATTGAAGTTTTGAACAGATTCATGAATCGTAAATTTGTTTTTGGCTAGTAAAATTTGTTGCTTGAATTGATTGAGGGGTCTCCTTGTTTCCTCTATCTGAAAGTGATCATTGCTTGCAGCTGAATGCTGCGTTTCACGCATGGATGAATCGGATGATTCGCTAATTTGGTTAAGAAATTGTCGGGATAATGCGTCTGCTACGACGTTCGTTGTTCCCGGCTTATAAATAATTTTTGGAGAGAATTCTTCAATGAATGCGCGCCAACGTTTTAATTTCGTGTTAGGATTTCTGTTAGATATTGAAAATATTAATGGTTGGTGGTCTGTATGTATTTCCAAGTTTTTTACGCCATAAAGGTAGTTTCTAAGGGTTTTCAATGACCACACAATTGCATAGAGTTCTTTCTCATTGGTTGCATAATTACGTTCAGTCTGATTAAGGGTTTTGGAAATAAATGTAATTGGGTTCCCTTTTTGACTTAATACAGCACCCAAGGCTTCATTTGATGCGTCTGTTGTTAAGATAAACTTTTCTTCGAAGTTTGGCTGAGTCAACTCGATTTGGTTTTTTAATATATCTTTTAGTTTTTCACATGCCTGTATTCCATTATGGTCTAGACTAATCTTAACTTTTTTCGAAACATATTGAGATACTTTCCCGTTTTCGCCGGATAAATGAAATGTTAGTGGCTTCGCGATCTTTGCATATCCTTCAATGAATTTTCGGTAATACCCGGTAAGTCCAAGGAAACTTCTAAGTTGTCTCAAGGTAGTGGGAATTGGAAAATTGGAAATTGTTTCAACTTTTTTTGGATCAGTTTTAATTGTTTTGTGACTAACTACGTAGCCTAAAAACTCAGTCTCTATTTCGAAAAATTTAGATTTTTCAAGGGATATCTTCATATTTGCTTCACGTAAAGTTTCGATTATTAACTTCAAATGTTTAATGTGATCTGATAAATTCTGAGAGAACACGATTATATCGTCTTTATAAAGACAAAAACTTTCCTATAAAATTCCTTAATATATCATCCGTTGCTCTCTGAAAAATGCTTGGAGCGTTTCTCAACCCAAAAGGTAATCTAACGTATTCATATTTTCCATTATTTATGGAGAATGCCGTCTTCTCTATATCTGAGTCTTTCATTAAAATCTGATGGAATCCAGATTCTAAATCAATGGTCGAGAAGAATTTTGCACCACCTAAGTTTGACAATATAACATCCGTATTGGGAATAGGGTAGCGATCGGGTATAGTGAGTTCATTAAGTTTTTTATAATCAATTACCAATCTTTGTTTTTGTGTACCGTCTTCGTTTATACCTTTTTTCGGTACAACCCAAATTGGGGAATTATATGGACTTCTACTCGGCCGTATAATACCGTCTTTTAATAATTTCATTATTTCATTGTTGACAAATGTATTCGCGGAGAGAGGGTATGGATATTGTTTGCTCCACACTGGGGTTTCGGTAGTAGTACGAATTTCTGCTCGTAAGTCAGTTCGAAATGGTATATTGGTATTAACGTCAGAGTGAATATTTTTTATTAGGTTTTTTATTTCTAGTCTAAGATTTGATATGGTACGAGTACCTTCGGATTTTCCTGTATGGACATTATTCAAATGTACAGACATTGTATTTTTATTTATTTTGTTAACCCTGTTGATTATTTCAGGTGTTTTGCTTGGTTCTGATAAGTATAATTTCTCTATATTATCGTTATGAGTTAAAGTCTCATTTTTTAAGTTTAATATAACATTTGCTTTCTTAAGCAAATTAACGCCTATAAGTAGATCTGTTTCCAGACCTGTTAATTCATAAAATCTTTCTTTGATTCCGAATATAGTTAACTCGGAATAATGAGTTATTAAGATATACTTTTTTACTGTTTTCACTCTTTTGTGAATAGGTAATTCAAATCGCGTTACCAACGTATTTGGCTTGCAGAAGCAGCTCGAAGCTCCTGTGTCAACTAGTATTCTAAGTCGTTTTCCGGACCGGTCACTGGTTCGGTAAATAAAGGGCAGGTTAATCCTTTCTCTAAAAAAGCTGTTTCGTTCAGATTATTAACGCGAAGATTTTTTTGCTGGGGTTGACCACTGTGGTTGTCTGTATTTTCGAAAGATCGTTTTTCAGTAGCCCTGTTAAATTGGTATTGGTTAGGGTTTTGTCTAAAATTGTTTTGCGATCTTAATGGGTTATAAGAAAGGTGTTGATTATGGTTTAATCGGGGTTGGTTAATTGGGTTTCTGGTAAAATTGGGCCTATTCGATTGTGTCGAACTTCCCAGTTCCATTGGTTGATGGTTTTGTTGAAAGGTAGTGTTAAACTTTTTTGGTGGGAATCTTAAAAAGTTTGGTTTAGATCGTGGGAAAAGTTGCTGTCTAGAGAACTGTGTCGCAAAACTAGTTCTTTGATTATTGGCTTCCAGTTCCTGGGCTTTGGCCAGTGCATATGGCAAATTCTCAGGTGATAGGGAAAACAATATATTTGATAAGGGTGGATTTAAACCCGTAATGAATACCCTTAAGGCATTTTGCCGATTTTTGTCGTTCAATTCTTTTGTGATGGCCGCGTCATTGCCATATGTCATTATAGTTTTGTTAATTAACAAAGTTAATTTCTTATTAACTTCGTTGTAATAGTCGATTATAGTCATGGGTCCCTGTCGTAAAATACTGAGTTCCTGCTCTAATATGTGAACGGGTCTCTTGTCTGCGTAAGCAAAGTCAAGTCTGCTTATAATGCCGTCTAAATTTAAAACTGTTCCATGATTAGTTAAAATGTCATTTGCCTCTCCTATTATTTTATTCCTCATTATTGTGAGCGCTGCGAAGTACCGTTTACTTCCATTAATATAAATGCCCATTGTATTGTTGGCGGCTTCTCGCCAACTAACGTAACTAACACTTGTGCCTGAAAATTCCGGTAAGGACCTAATTACCTCTAGTGATTCGTCACACTTAATGTTCGGGTCAATCGTCTGTGTTTTAAATTCTGTAACCACCTCACTGCCTAATATATTTTTAAAACTATTTTTTAATTCCTCTATCTCAGCTTTGAGACTCGCATTGTTTACAGCAATAAGCCTAGTAATAACGTCCGTCGAAATTTCTTCATTACGCGCCATTTTTTCTATTTTTTCTTAATATTATGATTCTATATATAATTCACACCATATAATTATATCTGTAACACTTCGTAAAATATATGTATATTTATAGAATACGTATTTATTGTTTTAAATTTCCATTTAGGTGTCTAACTGACTTACTAGAATATCTTTTTCTTGGATAGCCGCCGTTGCTGCTGGAGATTACTTGTGCTTGAATGTTGTCCTCTGTCTAGTCGTAGGATGTATTTCTATTTTTTCACCTTTGTCTCACTTTTTTATGTATATTTGTTGATTACGATTATATTCGTATTTTCGTATTGTTTTTTTTTCACTTTTCTCCAACTCTGTGGATACTTGATTACGTTTAGTTCGTTTAGTTCGTTTAGTACGATTATTTTTTGTTACACTTTTCTCCAACTCGGTGGATACTTGACTACGTTTAGTTCGTATAGTACGATTATTTTTTGTTACACTTTTCTCCAACTCGGTGGATACTTGATTACGTTTAGTTCGTATAGTACGATTATTTTTGTTACACTTTTCTCCAACTCGGTGGATACTTGATTATTTCTTTGGTCCCTAGGAGAATAAAAATTCTCCTCCTGGCAGGATCGCCAATTAATGAGTCGGTAGGTTGGTCGGAGTTTTTAAAAAGATCAACTGATCTTCTCCAGCTTTATTACTCAACTGACTTAAAATTATCTTACAAAAGTTAAGAAAGGCAAGCGACAGTGCAATGCCTGAATACATCTAAATTTCTTATCTCTATCTTACATTCTGAAGTTGCTGCAGGAACGGAAAGTGTGGGCGAGGATTCGATATCTAATATTCCGAAGCTGCTGCAGGAAACGGAAAGTGTGGGCGAGGATTTGGTTCCAAACAATTACAATGTTGCATTGCTACATTGTTTCGGGCTACATTGTATCGGGCCATCGCTACATTGTGATGAGTCAACTATTCACTCAAACAAGTGGAGCGATGATCCATGAGTTATTCTTTTTTGAATACTTTAACTCGTATACTGAATTAGTCGTCACTGAAGTCACTGCTCGACACGAGTGTTTGAATCCTCGGATTGGAGTTCCATTTCCTTTTTGAATATTGAATTCTTTTGACGTGATAACGTCTTAAAAATCGATGAACACCGGCTACACGTAAGAGAAAGTATAGAAACAAGCGATAGAGAGGCATCTATTTTGCCTATGGGATAGAATTTTGTTTGCATACTTGTAGGAGTAATCAGTAATCTAGGTGATTCATATATACATACATGCATACACCCTAATTCTGTTTTTATACGACAAATACGGTTCTAAAGAATTCGTTTGAAAAAGTCTGGAGTTTGTATCATAGATAAATGAACAAGATGGCAATCTGATGGCTTTGACAGGCACTTTGTCAGCTAGTCCCTACAAACGCGTTTCGGTTTGACGGCGTCTTGACTATGTCATTCTGCCTTGTTCCGACCTGGTACCGACGTCTTGACTCTACTCATCGACGGCTTGAAACTATCATTGTGTTAGTCAAAAGCGTCGTTTTAAACGGAGAATAACACGCATAGTATCGGTGTAATAAAAACAAAAAAAACCAACCCCTGCGGGGATCACAGGGCAGACGTACGAAAGTTTTCCATCTTGTTCATTTATCTATGGTTTGAATGTTTGATATACATACATATGTATATACGTACATATGTACATATGTATGTGCCCATTTCCAAATCGAAAAAAAATGCTCACAGCCAATTACTCATGAACGCGTGCATTTAATAATTGCTCGTTGGGTAGCGCACACTCACGAGCAGCTCATGAGTGTTTGCTTTTTTTTACCAAACCACAACACTGTCCGAACAATCTCATACATACATATGTATCGGCTATCATCCGATCACTGTAATCAACCAGCGTCGGGTGCGGTTAGTACTTAGATGGTGGACCACTTGGAAACACCGTGTGTTGTTCATTTTTCATCAACGTTTTCTAATGACGTTATCACCTAAAATAATCATCCGTAAACCGACTTTACAGATAACCAACATTTTTTTTTTATTTATTAGAGTATTACAATCTAGTCTTAAGACTATTTAGCAATTTTGTTTTGACTTAAATTACTACAGAAGTTTTATAAACAAGGTTTAATATTAATACATTAAACTTAGCTTGGTTTTAGATAAAAATGATTAAATTAATAAATTAAATATTTCATACCAATTCAAAGGGTTTAGTCCTTTTAAGTCTTCTCACCAGATTCGAGTGATCCAAGAGCAGGGTAGTTTCACGGTTTGTGTGGTGTAAGAGCCATTCTTTGTGTTTTTTGCTAATCTTTGAAATCCACGTATTCCACGCCGAGGTCTCTGTGGACGTCATCGTTCCTTATGTAGAAAGGCGCATTAACAATATTTCTTAACACCTTATTTTGAAACCTATGAATAACTTCTATATTGCTATTTTTGGTTCAGCCCCAGAGCTGAATACCATAAGTCCATATGGGCTTGATGACTTGTTTATACAGCAAGATTTTGTTTTGTGTTGACAAACTTGAATGTCTTCCTAAGAGCCAATGCATTTTATTGTAACGGATACCAACCTCTTCTCTTTTTTTCTTTACGTGGGCTTTCCAGCGAAGTTTTACATCTAGAGTCATCCCGAAATATTTTGCGCAGTTCGCGTATGGTATTGTTAGGTTGTTAGCGTATACTCGTATGTACTCTGTTTTTTTGTTTGTGAAATCGGCATGTACAGATTTCGATTCATTTAAACGAATTTTCCATTTTTTGGTCCAATTTTGAATGTGGAAGACTGCCTTTTGTAGCTTGCGAGTTGACTCCTCGTTAGTGTTTGCGACTGCCATTATAGCTGTATCGTCAGCAAATGTGGCTATCGTATCGTACTCCAGGGTTGGTATATCATGAGTGTAAAGGAGGTAGAGAATTGGCCCAAGGATACTTCCTTGAGGTACACGCGCTTCAATTTCCTTTAGCTCTGAGTAAGTATCTTTCTCCTTTATGCGGAAGTATCTATCAGATATGTATGATTTTAGAATCTCATCTAGTTCAAACGGTAGTATCTTTTTAAGCTTATGGACTAATCCCTCGTGCCAAACTTTATCGAATGCTTGCGCTACATCGAGGAAAACGGTGAAACATACTTTCTCTCTTCAAGTGCTTTTTCGATTACATTTATTATTCGATGAACCTGATCGATCGTTGAATGTTTCATGCGAAAGCCGAATTGATGATCTGGAATTATATGTTTTCTATCTATAATGGGCAGCATTCTTTTTAAAAGTAGTCTTTCAAAAATTTAAGACTTAGTTGGCAGAAAAGATATTGGTCTATATGATGAAGCTTCTTGGGGAGGCTTACCAGGTTTGGCTATCATAAACACTTCAGCTACTTTCCACAACTGTGGTACATATTTTAATTTAATAGCAGCATTGAAGATAGAGTTAATTTAGTAATTGCTTTCCCTCGGAGGTTTTTGAGAATTTGGCTCGTTATCAGATCAAATCCTGACGCTTTTTTAACCTTACACTTTTTTATTTCCTTTTTAACCTCAGCTGATGATGCGATGCGGATTTCCTCACTATAATCAATAGGTTCTTCGCTGGGTAAATCATTCACACCTGGGTTTGGTTGAAAAATATTTTCAAGATACTCAGCGAATCTTCCTGCTTTTTCCTTGTCGCTTTTGGCCCACTTACCATCCGTTTTTCTTATTGGTGGAGTGTGAGCGATTGGGTGCTTAAGTTTTCTTGTGGCTTTCCATAGCGAATAATCTGTGTTCCTACTGTTACTTAGATTCTGCAGGAAGGAGCTTATTTCAAGTTTTTATGTTCCTTTATTGTTCTTCTAACTTGTTGCGCTAGTTTGTTGAGAGTATTTTTATCTTGGGGGGCTCTGGTTGTATGCCACTTCTTTCTTGCTTTTCGCCTTAGGGCAATTAACTCTCTTATATGGGGAGGGGTAGCATTTGTTGTTCAGCCTCTTTTTGATATTGGGTGTATTTTCCCAGGCTGAGGCCTGGGATAAATTGCTCAAGCTCAGAGTCAAGTTGGTCTTTAGATTGTATAAGTGTATGTCGACCAATTTTTTCTTGAAGGCTTAGTCTGAAGCTTGCCCAGACTGTTCGTTTATTTTAAGTGTACATCTGACTTATAATCTTATAACCTACGCCATATTACGTCTTTCGAGCTCAACGCTGGCTGTCTTTTAATGCGATACTATTGGTACATACATATGTACATACATGCGAGATACATACGTACATACATTCAGAATGTTGGAGAAATTGTTTATGTCGGAAACTATATAATCGATTTGGTACACTCTTGATCTTCTTCGGCTACTATCTACTATCTGCTGTCGGTTATTTGCAACAAGTTACTATCACGTTTTTAGCTCCACATAAAGTGATAATTGATGTGTTTGAAATGATGTAACGCAGCTGAATTGCTATCACTTCCAAATTTTTGTGCGTCTTATGTGACTACGTTTTTTTTGTGAACGTCGTATCGGCATATTAACATTTGTATTTTGTATGCACTTGTGCTATATTACAGATCTATTATATGTACCTACTACACCTCGTTGGTGTATACTTCTGGGAGGTGGGAATTGGAAGTAGGATACAAAAGTAGCGAGAATTTGTGAAGCTGTCTTTTAAATTAATACAATTTCACAACTAATTTTAATTAAAACAAAGTATCAAAAAAAGTTATTCACAATAGATAAGCATTTTAAAAAGTCCTTATTAATAAGCATAATATGAGGTGTATCAAATACGTTCCGGGAATTGGTAAACTAAAAACGAACAAATTAAGTTCGTCAACATTTTATTGTTAACCTTCACAATAGTTCCCTCTAACTCTACACAATGATCCCAACGGCGGCGCTCCCACGATTCGAAGCACCCTTGATAATCCTCCAAAGTTAACTCGTTTAGAACCGTGCTTACAGCCTTTTTGACCTTCTCTACACCGATGATTTCCTCTGAGATGTGACTTCATCTGTGTCGGTAGCAACATACGTGTTGGCCAAAACTAAAGCACGGGATGATATCCCGAAATTAAAAAAATGTACGATCATTTTCGAGTCTTAATTTTTTTCTAACCAAATTATATTTAAACTTCAATTAATAACTAACATTTCTATTAATACTCTTAACCTATTTAAATAAAAACAAATCAAAGAAAAACTCATCAAAAAGTAGCTGGACAAAATTAAAGCACGATCTTAAATTTACAAGTAAAAAATTTAATATAATTTATAATTAATATTTGGTGGCGTAACCATGGTTTTGGATAATTGCAGCACAGCGTCTAGGCATAGAGTCAAGGTTATCAATTATTGTCTGGGTATGCTATTCCAGGCAATTTGTGTTTGGTGAAACAAGGAGTCTAAGCTTGGGCAATTAGTGCGATCGATTCGCCGATCTACAATCTACAATCTCCCATGGATTCTCTATGGGATTGAGATCAGGCGATTGTGTTGGCCATTTCATAGCATTGATATGGCTTTCAGAAAGCCAATTCTTAACACAGTTAGCTGTATGCTTGGGATCGTTATCATGTTGAAAGATCCATCGCAACGGCATATCCTCCTCTGCGTGAGGAAGCATGACGTTTTGAAGAATCTCTCGGTACATGAAACGATCCATTTTACCATTTACCCTGTGAATTGGCCCGACTCCTTGGCTGGAAAAACATCCCCAGGCAATAATATTGCCTCCCCCGTGCTTTATTGTGCTTTAAAGCGAGGATTTAGGCGTTCTCCCTTTGGTCTCCGTACTGTCCGAAATCCATCAGAGCTTTTTAAATTAAATTTGGATTCATCTGAAAAAGTACCGTTTTCCATTTAGCCACGGGTCTAGTTCAAATGTACCGTCGCAAATTCAAGGCTTGCTCGTCGATTTTTCTCAGAAATAAATGGCTTTTTTATGTGTCGATATGATTTTAAGCCACCATCAACCGCTCTTCGCCGTATCGTCCTGCTTGAGACCTCTAGACTTAATTCGTCCCTTATGCATCTAGATGATTTGAAGGAGTCCTTTTTGATCATCCTAATGAGGCTGCATACACGAGAATATATCATCCGAAAAAAAAATCGGAAGGGAGCTGAAGGTTGCGGTACGAAACGGAATACAATTTTCTTTCGCAAATTTAGTGGTTGAACAGAAGTGGAAAACTAATACATATACAACTCTTCATTTTTCGAGTCCGCACTTTTTTTGCCTGGTGTTGCGCTTCAATCGTCATTGGTCTTTCAAGCAGTGAACATCGGAAAAAAACAAAGGGACATTTTAGTGCGTGGTCGCACTTAATATCTCTGTCAAAGGAAATATCTCTTTCAAATGAAATGTCAAAAAGACAGAAACACCAACACAATTGAACAAGGTTCACATATACAATTTTTTCTTCTAGAAAAATTTATCCCGTGTATGCTTTAGTGTAGAGCATCAAACCGGTTTTCCTCCTGCTAGCGATATCCTCGTGTATGCAGCCTCAATAATCATTCTATCGTCATAACTAGTCCTTTTTCGGGGTCTACCGCCACTATGAACCGTTTTGACAGTTCCCCGACTACGAAATCGACTAATTATGCGCGAAATCACTGTGTGGCTTATACCAAGTTTATTTCCGATATGCACCACTGATCACCATTATTAAAATCGGACATCATTTTTTCCTTTAATTGCTGAGAATAGTTATTTCACGCCATTTTCTCACTTTTTTTTTTTATTTCTTAATTGCACTACACAACTGAATCATACCGCCGGAGAAACACAATTACTAACTCTTTCTATTGTTCGGATCATGCTTTAGAAAAAACAGCAAATTCGATACAAAAGCTAAGATTAAATAAACACGGGTTAACTGTTTCCATTAAAGGGTGCCCGTGCTTTAGTTTTGTCCAGCTACTTTTTGATGAATTTTTGTTTAATTTGTTTTTATTTAAATAGGTTAAGAGTATTAATAGAAACGTGAGTTGTAAATTAAAGTTTAAAGATATTTCGGTTAGAAAAAAATGAACATTCGAAAGTTATCGTACGTTTTTTTTTATTTTTCTTTAGTTATATACAAAAGAATATCGTCCCGTGCTTTAGTTTTGGCCAACACTGTATTTACAATGGATATTGAAAAAAAAAAAACCGGCCAAGTGCGAGTCGAACTCGCGCACGAAGGGTTCCGTACTATCTGTATATATAAATATGAAAGAGACGCTGTATGTTACCTCATCAGTCATCACATTAAATCACATTTTTTGTATGATGACAGATCTTGGTTGCAGGCAGGTTATCGGCATATTACTTTGATAATCAAAAATCTCCGTGTTGAGATATAGTTGATCATCAAAGTGTCCATTGAATTCAAATCAATTATCTTACTTGACAGCAACGATGTGAAAAGGTGAATAACAATAATGGGAAATATGGGAAAAAGGTTTGCAGCTAGGATTAATTCATCAAAGACCCAAACGATATTGTCGACTAACCTTAGTTCAGTTCAAAATCATGTCTGTTGTGTAGGAGCCCCCCTTAAATATTCAGTTTGTTCTGTTTTTAGTATTTGTCGTGGTAGCGGCAACAGAAATACATCATCTGTGAAAATTTCAACTGTCTAACTATCACGGTTCATGAGATACAGCCTGGTGACAGACGGACGGACGGACAGCGAAGTCTTAGTAATAGGGTTCCGTTTTACCTTTGGGTACGGAACCCTAAAAAACGATCAACAGTTCCTTCATTCGCGACTTGGACATGTTCGCTTTCCTTGGCCACTCCCTGCCCCCTTTCCATGAAATTATATGAAATTAAATGGGTATTTTCATTTTTCCCCACTGGGGAAAAAGGTTTGGGCCTTGTGGGTCGCACCTAAACCACATTTTTATTTATTTGTTTTCTGAGAAAGCATATATCTACCTATCTACCGGTTTTTTTTTTTTTATATATTCTCTTATGATGTGTTTACACACACAACCTGAACGGAGTGCAGTGGTTTGGGTCATTGATGTTCGTTCCCTACTCTCAGGGGTGGTTGTCCTAGATAGGACGAGAGCCGACCAAATTCCGCGCTGGTTATAGTCCGTAGTAATTCGTTCGAGAACTTTAGTATTGCATACGCAGAGGATGAATTTAGTTGACCATGTACTGTGAGTGAGGAGAGCACCGTGGCGCAGTGGGTAGTGTGTTGGCCTCTGACGCCGATGGCTCGGGATCGAATCCCGACACAGCCATGTCATCGAACGTGTTTTTCACGATGTTTCTCCTCAGCGGGGTTCTGACAAAACCCCCTGTAGTAAAATTGTCATGAAAAGCTTCTCGAAATTCGCCGTTCGGAACCGGCAATAGAAACTGTAGGTCCCTTTCACCTATGTGAAAATTAAATCACACACAACATGGGTGATTGAGAGAAGCTCGGCTCAGGTTCTGAGTCTTATGCCTGCAGCAGTACGTCTGGCCACTTTCCATTCAGAACTGCGTTGCATACTTTTTGTCCTTATAGGAACTACATTTTCTTGGCTATGAAGCGAATTTGAACTATAGACCTTTCGCTCGACGGTAGATGATGTTAACCACTGTACCACGGCCACCCGCCGTTTTGCTATAAGGATACGTATTTAGTTTTCTTTACTTTTTTCTTTTTTTTTTTTTTGTAGAAAAGCCGGTTGTGAAGTTATCAATATCTGAACGCTGGGAGAAGCTTCTTGAAGCAAGTAATGAAAAAAATAAAGAACTTAGCAAACAGAAAGGAAGTTCTAAGAAAAGATCCTTGTATAGTACAAATCTCTTGCAATGGGTGGATGAACTTTTGTCAGAAGTGAATTGGACTATCGAACATGTTGTGTGTGCATTTAACCTGCCTACTGCTTACAATGCCCCTGATCAAGAAAATGTCGAGTTTGAAGAAGCAAAAAAAAAAATTCACGTAGATACAAAGAAGGCCGTGATAAGTAACTTTAGCAAAATTCAACTCGAGGATATTGTGACTGGTTGGATGAATTACATTCAAAAGGTGTTAAAAGAACTTAAAGAGAGGGTGAGTATAATTAAAGGGATTGTAGAAAAAGGGATAAATAAGCAAAATTGTATGCAATTTTCATTTTATTCATTCTTTTTTAGTTTTTTGAGGATAAAATGAATGTTCGTAAATCGATTTTCATGAAATTCTTATAAAAATGAGATTAATGAACGAAATCGAATGGGTAGGATGTCTGAAACAAAAGGGATTACAGCAAAACTTCCTTGTATCCAATGTATTTCTTAACATTTACCATTAAATTTGTATATGTACATTGGCGTTACAGTCCATGAAGGACCAAAGTCGAGCTTCTCTCAATCACCCATGTTGTATGTGATTGTATTGCCCCATAAGTGAAAGGGACCTACTTATCAGATTCCCTCCGAAAAAAGCACCGTGAATACACGTTCGATGACATCGCTGTTGTCGAGATTCGATCCCGTATCATCGGCGTCAGAGGACAACACACTAGCCACTGCGCCACGGTGCTCTCAACTTTTCAACCATTCTCATTCAATTCAAATTTTTTTGTCATACTCAACGGTCATATTGACTCATTATTTACTAATAAAATCAATAAATGAATAGTAATAATAATAAAATTAATAAGATTAATAAGAAGTTCACGAAAATCAGTTGACGAAATTGTAAATGATATATACAGTCATACATATATTTATTTTAGTTATTTAACTATATGTTGTTATTAGCAATTGGATGAATTCACTCCAATGGCTGAATACCGTTTGTGGTATCATCGGGAATCTGAGTTGTATTCTATTATGGAAGAATTGAAAACTGATTTTGTCTCATCAGTGTTAGGTACGTGTGTATCTAGAAGCAAATGAAAATTAATCCAGAATAAGTACATTTCTTATAGGTGCCCTGGCGGGGTCTCCTCTAATTCCAATCTGGAAAACATTCGTTGATGAGGTTGAAAGCAGTTTTAAGCTTGCTAAGGAAAACTTCGATTATCTTTCGACGATCAAAGACTACCTAGAGGTAAGAGTTTGTTTTTTAATCATTGTATGTATGTATTGGTTTTGTGTTTTATTTAAAAATTTTTGTTTTTAGAAAATTCAATGTTACAGTAATTTTAAATTTATGTCGTTACTTTTACCCGATCTTATGGTTGGTCTAAATCATATATGGACAATGTCAAGCTATTATTGCCGAGATGATAACATGCAAGTTTTGTTGAATCAAATTTCCCATGTATTTACGGAAAAAATAAAAAAGATAGTAACGCTTGATGTAATATTCAAGTAAGTTCAAACAGTTCAAAATTTAGTATTTAATTATGTACTAAATTAAACAAAATTACTTAATATCTTATCCTTTTCATCCAATAGACAATCCGCAAAAAATGTCTACGAGATAGCCACAAATTGTGCTAATTTTCTTTTATTGTGGAAAAACTCTTATATGAAAACAAGAGCTAAAATCGAGAACTCAGGAGTTGGCTCACGATGGGAATTCGATAAAAACATATTGTTTAACGAAGTTGACCATATAACTCGTATTAGTCAAGATATTGCATACATTGCAAAAATATTTTTCCAATTTGAAAATCTATTTGGATTTCGTCTTAAGTCTATCATCGTTGATCCTTCAATAATTGATACTATGATGGAAAAGGTTTATTGTCTATTAGGAGATATCATGAGGGTTGACTACGATATATTTAAACCTTCGAACTTAGAAAATTGGGAAGATACCTTAGACAACTTTAACCGCAAGCTAAGTGTTGTTGAATCTGAAGCAAAAGCCGTTGTCGACCAGTGTATAACGTCCTTAAGATCATCACACTTAGGCTTAGCTTTAGTAACTGACATACAATCAATAAATACAAAAGAAGAGTTGGCCAATTACGTGTCTGAAAAGCACGAAAACATCCTGAGATTTTTTGTGACAGAAATTAATACAGTTGAATATGAATTCATGGTATTATTAACGACTTACATGTAATGCAGAATCTAGACTAAAAAACAAATCTCTTGTACAGAATAACAAGAAAAACCCCCCGCTTGCTAAACATCAACCCGCCAGAGTAGCTGTTATCAGATGGACTCGTTTATTAAGTAATAAATTAAGGAAATCAGTTTTGGCTTTTAAGCAGGTATGTACAAAATGTTGTTGTGTTGTAAGTGACAAAACAATCATTGCAATTTTTCTTCTTATTTTTCATAAATATGCAGCTAGAGCATCTGCCAAACTTACAAAATAGCTACCTTAAACGGAGTACTTTTAAACAATATTATGAACTTGTGCATCAGATGTATATGTATGAAAAGGATCTGTTTGACAAATTTAATATGAGATCAACCTACACAGTAAATGCAGTAATGCGTAACAATATTTTAGCTATACGGATTTTCAACAAGGCAGCTGGTGAGTTAATGAGATTTCAAATGCTTCAATGAATTTCCAGTTGCTTGCTTTTTGCATCGCAATGTGTATATGTATGTTGGCGTTACAGTCCATGAAGAACCTGAGCCGAGCTTCTCTCAATCACCCATGTTGTGTGTGATTTCATATTCCCATAGATGAAAGGGACATACAGTTTATTGCCGGTTCCGAATGGCGAATTTCGAGAAGCTTTTCATGACAATTTTACTACAGGGGGTTTCGTCAGAACCCCGTTGAGGAGAAACACCGTGAAAAACACGTTCGATGACATGGCTGTGTCGGGATTCGATCCCGTGTAATCGGCGTCGGAGGCCAACACACTACCCACTGCGCCACGGTGCTCTCAGTTTGCATCGCAATATCTAGATTTATTTTCTTTATTAAATATCCTTTCTGTTACCTTAGGTTTACTTACTTAATTTGATGGCGCTACAGTTCGGGGTGACCCAGGGCCTCAACCAACAGGCCTCTCCAGCCGGCCCAATCTTTAGCCAGCCGCTTCCAGTGCCACACGCCCAGTTGGTTGAGGTCCCTTTCCACCTGTGCGCGCCACCTTAAATGCGGTCGTCCTCTGCTGCGTCCGTCGTCCCTCGGGGTTGGAGTCGAAGACTCTTCGGGCCGGTTCGTTGATGTCCATTCGCTCTACATGGTCTAGCCATCTTAGACGTTGGATCCGAAGACGTCTAACCAGGCCGATGTCGCTGTACAGCCCGTACAGTTCTTGGTTGAATCTCCTCCTCCACTCTCCGTTTACACAAACGGGACCAAAGATTGCACGCAGAATTTTCCTTTCGAAACGCCCAAGAACCTCTTCACCCGCTTTTGATAACGTCCAACCTCAGCGCCGTAGAGAAGGAACGGGATGATAAAGGTTTTGTAGAGGGATACCTTAGTTTTTCGAGAGAAGGTTCTACTACTCAGTTGCCTCTTGAGCCCAAAGAAGCAGCTGTTGGCAAGAGTTATTCTGCGTTTTATCTCAGCGCTGGTGTCGTTGCTGCTTGTCACGATTGAGCCAAGGTAGACGAAGTCCTTGACTACTTCAAAAATATAGCTGCCGAAGGTGACGTTCTGACCAAGACGGGGCGGTGTTGCGCGTCTTTCTTGGATGACAGCATATATTTGGTCTTGTTCCCATTTACCCTTGGACCCACTTTAGCCGCTTCTGCTTCAATGCTTGCGAACGCCTCATTGACGTCTCTCTTTGTCCGTCCAATAACGTCAATGGTATCTGCGTAGGCAAGCAATTGTGTGGACTTGAAGTAGATCGTGCCTCTTGTATTGGCCGCAGAGTCCCGCACGATCTTTTCAAGTATGATGTTAAAGAAATCACATGACAGTGCGTCACCCTGCCTAAAACCTTTATTAACATCAAAGGGGTTAGATCACCTCCGACCTTAATGGAGCAGCGAGAGTTCTCCATAGTCATCCTGCACAGTCTGACGAGTTTGGCAGGAATGTTAAAACATGACATGGCTCTGTATAGCTCGTCTCTATAACCACTGTCATAAGCGGCGTTCACACTGTACGATTTGTCTGTACGATTTGCTTGATGACTCGTGTCTGTACTGCCAATCGTCAATGTGAACGCTCCATACTACAAGTCGATACGATTTGTAGTATGAAGTTCAGAATTTTCGACTTTTTGCCTTGCTTGTGTGGGTGCCCGTGTATGTGTAAAAGTCAGAAATTTTACTTCCATACGTTTTTCACAAATTCTCTCTCACTAATGAAGTCTATCAAACATGCGTATAGTGTGAACGCTACGAACTTTTGGTGGTCAAAAAAATCGTACAGACAAATCGTACAGTGTGAATGCCGCTTTACGCGGCTTTAAAGTCGACGAAAAGATGGTGCGTGTCGACCTGGAATTCATGGGTCTTCTCCAAGATCTGCCGTAGTGTAAATATTTGGTCTATCGTGGATTTTCCTGGCCTGAAACCACACTGGTAGGAATCTATCAGATTGTCCACGAACGAGAGGATCTTGTACGCGATGTTCAGGAGGCTTATCCCTCTGTAATTGGCGCGGTCATAGGGGTCTCCTTTATTATGGACCGGGCATACGATACTGGGATTCCATTCATCGGGCATGCGTTCTTTCGACCATATCTTGCAGATGAGTTGGTACATGTTCCTGACCAGCTCATCGCCAGCTGCTTTAAACGTTCCACGTGGAGTCCGTCTGCTCCAGCAGCTATATAAGACTAAGTTTCGATATCGCTATCTTGACATCGTCTAGGTCGGGTGGACGGGATTCTCCTTCGTCTTCGTTCATTGTGAATGGTTCGCTCCGCCTGAAGGCGGCATTTTGACTATCATCGCCGTTATACAGTCTGCAGAAGTGGTCCTTCCACAATCGCAGCATCGACTGTGACTCCACTACTAGTTGTCCGTGCTCATCCCTGCAGGCATCTGCTCTGGCTTTATAGCCTTGGCATGTTCGTTTTACTTCCTTGTACAATTTTCGAACGTCGTTCCTGCAGTAACATCTCTTCATCTCCTCGATCTCGCGCTTCTCGTGCTCCTTCTTTTTCCTTCTCAGAAGCGCATGCTTATCCCTCCTTTTCTGTTCATAGAGCTAGCGGGCCTCGTCCGTCGATGCAATGTGGCCATGTATGCATTCTGTTTCTCTACATGGACCTGTCTGCACTCATCATCAAACCAGGGGTTTCTCGACGGTGGTGGCTCGAAACCGAGTATATCTCAGGCGGCCTCTCTAATGGCTTTCTGACAACGACTCCATTGCTGTCCTATGGTTTCTGCAGATTGCATCGGGACCTGAGAGAGCTTGAAGGGAGACTTGATCGGCGAAGGTCCTGGCGGTCTCCTGCGATTGCAGCTTTCCGACGTTAAATTTTGGTGTTCTTACTCGACTCCGTTGATTCCGAGAAATTCGCATCCGTTCCTTGGCTGTAACAAGGTAATGATCCGAGTCGATGTTGGCTCCTCGAAAGGTTCGGACATTTAGGATGCTGGAGGAATGTCTGCCGTCGATCGCAATATGATTAATTTGGTTGGTTGTCGATTGATCGAAAGACCGCCAGGTCCCCTTATGGATGTTGAGGTGTGGGAATCGTGTACTTGCTACTACCAGGTTATGTCCCGCCATAAAGTCCACCAGCCTTAGTCCGTTTTCTGCCGTGGTGTTGTGTAGGCTGTGCTTTCCAATGACCCGTTCAAAGATAGCTTCCTTACTCAGCCTCGCATTGAAATCTCCTAGAACGATTTTGGTGTCATAGCTGGGACATTGCGCAAACGTTCTGCCTAGGAGATCATAGAAGTTGTCTTTATGTCGGTTATCCGTCTCCTCTGTGGGGGCGTGGACACATAGTAAGCTTATACTGCTGAGATTGGCCTTGATGCGGATAGTTATGAGGCGTTCGCTTACATACTGGAAGCTTAAGACTTTTTTCCTGAGTCTGCCTCAAACAACAAATCCGCATCCGAATAAGCGTTGTTTATTTTCTCTGTAGCAGTTTCCGTAGTATATATCACAGTTTTTCATCCGCTTTTTGCCTCGCCCATCCCATCGCACTTCTTGGAGCGCGGTAATGTCTGCCTTATAGCAGTCCAAAGAGTTGACCAGTTGTTCGGCTGCACCTGGTCTGTGGGGGGACCTAACGTTCCAGGTGCAGATCCGAAATTCGTTTCCTTTTTGACGTTCGCGGGGGTCGTCAACATGTAATCCGTCCGTATCCGAGGCTATTGGTTGTCTTTGAACAAAATTTTTGTTTTACGCGATGGGGATGTTAGCCCTAAGCGCAACCCCCAACCTGGAGGTCCAGGATCCTCTTTCCCCAGGAACAAGGGGTCGGATTGCTGCTCAGATTGGTTCACTACCTGGCGGGTGCCAGTATAGCTATCCAGGGGAGGCCACGCGGAGGCTGTGTGTCAACTTGGATTGAGCAGGGACAGAGATCGAAGCTGGCGTTAAACGCGATCACCTTCTTTGCTCTGTTTGCTCGCACCTTTCTCCCCTCGCTGAGTTATTAGAATAAATTAATACTCGTCTGAAACAAATAACTGGCTTGTTTACAAAAGATTTTGTAGGATTAGATGTTATACTTATCGGGGACTTGCGACAACTACCTCCTGTAGAAGCGACGCCAAAAAAATTGAATTAAAACAAGTAATGAGATAAGAGGATAGTCAGTTTGTCGAAATTTTAATGAAGATTGGAAATGAAAATATTTTAACGGAAGAAGAAATACAGGTAATAGAATCAAGATTTGTCACAAAAGAGGAAGCTCAATCAGTATGTCCTGAAGGAATTAGAGTTATATTTACAAATGCCGCGGTAAATGAATACAACCATTCCATTTTAAACAGTGAAGAAAATTAAATAATATCTTTGTTGTTAGACAGAAGTTGCATAAAATGAGAGCTGATGATAATGGTGGATTGCCTTACGAATTAATTTTAGTTCTCAACCGACCTTAGATGATAACAAATAACATGGATGTTGCAGACGGATTATCAAATGGCACTGTTGGAAAATTGTGTTACGTAAAGAGAGATGAAAATCATGACATCATAAGGATTTGGATGAAATTTACAAAACTATGTGGACGAAAACGAGCCACAAAATCGAGGAATCTTAGTGTCCACCTTAATCTGTGCCAATCACTCTTCAGACATCATCCATACCACCCAATAACAATAAAACCATAATAGCAAAACGAAAACATTTTCCACTTATTTCTGCTTTGGCAATGACTATTCACAAGTTACAGGAAGGTACTTATGATGCTATTGTCTACGAATACGATCGCAAACATCCTGGAGAATTAGTGTATGTAGCTTTAACAAGAGTAACGAGTATTCAAGCTTTATTTTTGGTTACTCAAGAAAACATCAGCTGGAAATTTTGGATTGGTAGAACAGGAACACCTCTAAATGCTTCAGAAACAGATAGACATCATAAAAGATCGACAAGCCATCGAGAGGATCTAACGTTAGAATTGAAAAGGTTACAAAACAATACACTACAAACGGTCACCAAAACTTTTCTAGAATTCGTCTCCAACAAGAGAGGACTATCTATATTTTCATTCAATTGCCAAAGTTTGCATGTGTATGCAGCTGACCTAAAAAATGATGCTATCGTAAAAAAGTCAAATGTTCTGCTTTTGTCAAAAAACTCATATGCAAGTAGTACCAGAAAGTAGTACCGTATTTGAACACAGCGAAATATCTTGGAATGACGCTGGACGCTAAATTAAGATGGAAAGAGCACATTAAAAAGAAAAAAAAACCGGCCAAATGCGAGTCGGACTCGCGCAAGAAGAGTTCCGTACCATCTGTATATATAAATATGGAAGAGACTAGGTATGTTACCTCATCAAACGACAGATCTTGGTTGCAGGCAGGATTTTTTGGATGAGAATCATGTCTGTTGTATGGGAGCCCCCTTAAATATTAATTTTGTTCTGTTTTTAGTATTTTTCGTGGTAGCGGTAACAGAAATACATCATCTGTGAAAATTTCAACTGTCTAACTATCACGGTTCATGAGATACAGTCTGGTGACAGACGGACGGACGGACAGCGAAGTCTTAGTAATAGGGTTCCGTTTTACCTTTGGGTACGTAACCCTAAAAAGCGGAACTAGAAATAAAATACAGAAAAATGTATTGGCTGATAGGAAAGGATTCGCCCCTATCAGTTCATAACAAGCTTTTTAGGGTTCCGTACCCAAAGGTAAAACGGAGTCCTATTACTAAGACTTCGCTATCTGTCCGTCCGTCCGTCCGTCTGTCACCAGGCTGTATCTCATGAACCGTGATAGTTAGGGAGTTGAAATTTTCGCAGATGATGTATTTCTGTTGCCGCTATCACAAAAAATACTAAAAACAGAACAAAATGAATATTTAAGGGGGCTCCCATACAACAGACATGATTCTCATCCAAAAAATCCCCTTGGTCACATACTGAACTAAGGTTAGTCGACAATATCCCACAACCAGCAAACTTCCCAGTTTTGATCTTGTTTGTGTCTTTGATGAATTAATCCTAGCTGCAAACCTTTTTCCCATATTTATTGTTATTCACCTTTTCACATCGTTGCTGTCAAGTAAGATAATTGATTTGAATTCAATGGACACTTTGATGATCAACTATATCTCATCATGAAGATAGTACATCCATAGTCTCTTTCATATTTATATATACAGATGGTACGGAACCCTTCGTGCGCGAGTCCGACTCGCACATGGCCGGTTTTTATTATACAAGCAATCACTGAAGCCAATATGGACATATGGTAGTCAACTATGGGGTTGTACCAAAAAGAGCACCGTGGACATCATACAAAGATTTCAAAACAAAGTTCTAAGGGATATCGTAAATGCCCCATGGTACATAAGAAATATAGACCTCCACAGGGATTTGGGAGTAGAATTCGTTATGGATGAAAAAAAAAAAAAAAAAGTGCACGAAGGCACGAGTCAAGACTTCGGGTACACACAAACAGTGAGGTGTAGTACAACTCTTAGACAACACAAACATAGTGAGAAGGCTTAAAATGACAAAGCCATATGAATTGATCTCATGAAAATTACCATCTGTATTGGAACCCCTAGGCTTGTCCGACCACTGCATGATATCAGCAAAATTCTCGAACTCCCACCATCCAGTTAAAGAAAAAGCTCCTAAAAGAACACTATGGCTATACGAGAAAGCCAACTGGTGCGGCCTTAACAACTTCTTTCGGATCTTTAACTGGTCGCTGTGCTTCCTCGACAACGACGTGGACGCCGCAACTGATATTATCGTAAACATCACCCGAATTGGCATGGCAAATTTTATTCCCAGCAAGATTAAAAGCACCAGGCCTAAGGATAATACGTGGCTTGACTCGAGCTGCAAAGAGGCTATTAGGCTCAGGGAGCTAAGTTTTCGGGCCTACAAGGCAAAAAGTTCTGAGGTAAACCGAAAAAAGTACATACGAGCCAGAAATGACTGCAACCCACGTTCGACGGATTAAATTCCAATCCGACCAAAAATTAAGGCGTAAAATCCTTCAATGTCCCAAAGGTAGCAAAAGTTTCTGGTCCTTTGTAAAAAACGTAAAAAACTCAACTCTTTCGTCTATACCGACGCTCATCTACAATGACATTCCAGCTGTCACCCCCTTAGACAAAGCTTACCTACTTGCTGCCCATTTCGCAACCAGTTCCCAGCTGCCAGCCTGTACTTTGCCTCCGCCTGTACTAGAGTGCGTAAATTCCACCATGGGACCAATCCACTTCCGCACTCGTACAGTCGCAAGGTTTCTTAAAGACCTCGACATACACAAATCCGCTGGTCCAGATGGTATTGCCCCAATAGTTCTGAAGAGGTGTTCTTCTACGCTGGCAAAACCACTGCGTAAGCTTTTTCACCTTTCCTACGCCTCTGGGCTCATTCCGACTAGGTGGAAAACAGCGTTTGTCCAGCCTATACCCAAAAAAGGCGAATCATCATCTCCCTCCAACTACCGACCCGTTGCACTAACGTCCCTTCTTTCCAAGGTCATAGAAACGCTGATTAACCGTCAGCTTATGAAATATCTTGAATCACGGAAGCTCCTCAATGACCGCCAATACGGTTTCCGCAGCAACAGATCCACTGGTGATATGATGGCACATCTCGCTGAAAACTGGAATCACTCGCTTCACAAAGCAGGTGAAAGCAAAATTGTTGCACTGGATATTTCGAAAGCATTTGACAGGGTTTGGCACGAAGCCCTTTTGTCGAAAATGCGTGCTTTTGGGATCGATGAGTCTCTCTTTCAATGGATTAGAAGCTACCTTTCGAATCGTTCAATTCAAGTTGTTTTGGACGGATTCAGGTCTAATACTCACTTTGTAAATGGCGGTGTTCCCCAGGGCTCCGTTTTGTCTCCGACACTCTTTCTTATTTTTATAAATGATCTCTTGTCTGTTACTTCTAATCCAATTCACTCCTTCGCTGACGACAGTACCCTCAGCTTCTCATATTCGTTCACCAGTTTACGACCCTGCACTTCGGTTGTAGATAATGAGCGGCAGCGTATGTTAAGCTCATTAAATTCCGATATCGACAGCATCATCCAATGGGGTAAAAACAATAGAGTGGAATTTAATGCTTCCAAAACACAATGCTGTCTCTTGTCGTTAAAGCGTATAAATAACCCGTAGCCATTATCCATGAATGGCACTTGCATCTCAGAAACTGAAAAGCTTTCCATGCTGGGTATGAGTGTTGCTCACAACCATAATTGGAGCGACCATATATTCAGTGTCGCCAAGAATGCTGCGAAATGCCTAGGCTTCTTATACAGATGCAAGAAATATTTCTCACCCTTAGATCTGGCTACAATCTATAAGGCGTTCATTCGCCCCAAATTAGAGTTTAACGCTCATGTCTGGTCCGGTGCTTCCAAGACCTCACTGCACCTACTAGACAGAATACAGAAACGAGCCATAAAACTAATAGGTGACTCCAGCATTACCAAAACACTAGACTCGCTGGAACACTACAGGAATGTTACCTGCCTCTCCCTTTTTTATCGTTTCTACCACCAAAAATGCTCTGATGAAATAGCCAGTTGCTTTCCGTCCCTTCAACATTTCTCCCGCAATACACGTCTCTCTAGGAATGCTCACTAATATACTCTGAAGCCCGCTTTCGGACGTACTGTCAAATAAAGAGAATCTTTCATTAACCGAACCACACGAATCTGGATGTCTCTGCCGGATTCGGTTTTCCCCCCTCAATGCAACATGCAAGCATTTAAGATCAATGTCCATCGGCATCTCCTCTATTCCTCTTCCTCTCTACCTTCTGCCCGCACTGTGTCACCGACATAATAAGCTTATTAGACCTTGAGTGCGCGCAAATTAAAAAAAAATAAAAAAATTTACATTAATAAATTCAGGCATACACAGATCTTATTATCTGTCAAGAGATGCTAATAGGTGGAACTTTTGAAACGACATATGTATACTATTCAGATTAAGTCAGCATAAAATTGATCATTAGGCCAAGTGACTAGATCGCAATAATGTGGTAGGTGGTTTTAGTCGGTAAAAATCCGGCATACTGATTACTCGGATCATTAGTATCTTTTTGAAGATTTCCCCTTCCTCTAAAAAAACAAAAAGAAACAAAAATTGGATACTAAAAGTTCTAAGCTTTCACTTCTATCGACAGTTCTTATAACTGCCAATTGTTTTTTTTACAATTTCTCCAAACCAAAATTATACCAAATTGTACATACAATGTACAGATACTCAAATAAACCATTTTTTGATTCCATGCAGATCCGATATTAACTTTATAATATATTTTAAATGAAAAAAGAAATCATATGCGACTCACATATGTAGATATCATTAATTCATCAATTCGTTATTATTTTTTAAGTGACCTTTATTACTCGAGCGACAGAAGGAACAATGGTACGGAAGGTAAGTCAATCTTTTCTGTCTATACAAAACAAAAAAAAAACAATATGCTTAGCACTAAAGGCAGTTTATTTTATTTATTAAAATATTAGTTTAATAATTAATATTAATTAGTTTATTAATATTAAAATTATAGTATCACTAATGTACGGGGACAGAAAAATCAATGTTTTGCAATTTATTTATTTTAGATGGACATAAATAAAGAAGACACCGAAGCGTCAACAACGGGAGGGTTCATACGAAAAATTAATAAATTTACTGTGTATGCTACACTTGTACAGTGGCTTGTTAGCAGACCACAACATATAGATACACTACTTCAAAAGGCTAAAGATTTTTATAATATGATTCGGACTAAGAAAAATCCAACAGCGGAAGAAAAACTACGAGCTAGGCAATGCGAACGTAAGAATTCTACATAAGATATATATGGGTGTTCCAAAATTCACGAAAGAACTTATGCACAAAAAATGAGTCACTACTGTTATTAACGTCAAATTTTTTTTTTTTTTTTTTTTTAGAGACTCGCGCAGGTTCAAGAGTTTTCATATTCAGCCTTATCATGAATTCCGAGGGAACTTTTTGTTTCCCCATTTTTTTTCCTTCCAGGGAAAATGTTCCTCCTATTGTCAATTTCCATCGGAATTTTTTTCCCCAGACTGAATTCGAAATTAAATTCGAAAGTTTTTTTTTTTGTTGAAGGCTTCTGCTATCTGCTGGAGCACTCAGACAACACTGGTCCATTGTACTCCAGACAGACACCTTACATTACTGTATTTTCCCTATTTTCCGGAGAAAAATTTTAAGGAGCTACAGTGATGTAGAGCTAAGGGATTCGGCACACACCACGTCGGCTAGAAGGGTGCGCCACCGTGCGCGAGTAAAGGCGGGACAGTCTCAGAGAAAATGCTCACAGACCACCATGCACCATAAAAGCGGAGACAGGACGACGCCTTGCGGGCATACCTTGTTTACGCGAGATTTAACACAATATCAGGGACCTGCACGAACGATCAATGGCCTGTGCACAAGCATTGCTTTGATCTGAAAGGGCAGTGCTTCATCTACGCCGTGCCGTCTGACATGCTGTCGAAAGTAACGTTATCAAAAGCTTCCCAAATATCGACGAAAAAGCCCAGCGCGTACTCTTTCCTTTCAAGCGTGCATTCAACTTTGCCCACGTGCATCTCTGTCAGTCTCTTCATGCTTTTTAGCGTTCTCTACCAGTTGCTTTATTCTAAGTTTAGGTAGGGCCTGAGTGAATTTCTCTTTCTCGGATTCTGTCTGGTTTGCAAGAAAGAGATCCCCCAACTTAGAGAGTTAGTAAGTTTAAAAACCTTCCGTTGTCTTGTCGTAACAAACGTTGTTTGAGAGCCAACATTGTTGATGTTAAGGTCAGACGAGAGAGCGAATTCTAAAAGAAGGTCCCCTCTTGTATTGCATTTGCTGCTGCCCCAGGCAATGTTTTGGGCATTGGCATCGCAACACAAGATGAGACCAATCTTTCTGGATTCACAGTACTTTACGAGTTCAAAAACTTCCTTCGGTGGTGGAGGTAGTATCGAGTCGTAGGGAAAGTAGGCAGACGCAACGACGAAGTGTTCTTTTCCTCCGGGCGTTTTGTATCTTACTCTAGCAGCCACCAGATCTTGTCCACAAAAGTGTCCAAGTTTGGTTGCCAATAATGAGTTCGATATGATGAGGCAGACCCTAGGCCTTTCGGATAGCTCATCAATATGAATCGTAGGATCACGTATACCTCCAAGGCCACATAGGCATTTATTCCACACCCACGGTTGTTGAATGGATACAACGTGATTTGTACTACTGCATGCAATTCTACTACTGAAAAGAGCAGTAGCAGCGTTTCAATGGTGTAGATTGGTCTGGATAGAAATTATCCTGACCTTTTCAGAGATAATTACAAATTTCTTGATTTCCTTCCTTTGTTCTCTGTTTTCCCTAGAAAAATTACAGGGAAAAAGTTCGAGGGAAATTTCGTTAAAATTTCCATAGGAAAATTATTCACAATAGGGAGAACTTTTTCCTTTTCCTTTCGAACATTGTTTACAATACCGGGTTTCCCGATAAGAGAAAAAGTTCGGAGGGAATTTTGTTCATAATAAGGCTGATTCTCTTATGATGTGTTTTAGACACATAATCTGAACGAAGTGCAGTGGTTTGGGTCGTTGATGTTCGGTCATTACTCTCAGGGGTGGTTGTCCTAGATAGGACGAGAGCCGACCAATTCCGGGTTGGTTATAGTCCGTAGAAATTCGTTCGAGCACTTTTTGTATTGCATACGCAGAGAATGAATTTCAGTTGACCATATACTGTGAGTGTTATGCCTGCAGCAGTACGTCTGGTCACTTTCCATTCACAACTGCGTTGCATACTTTTTTCCCGTATAGGAATTACTTTTTTTTGGCTACGAAACGAATTTGAACTATAGACCTTCCGCTCGGCGGTCGATGATGTTAACCACTGCACCACAGCCATCCCTAATTAATAATTAATTGTGGATGCACTCTCTTCTAACAACATTTTGTACCTTTTTTGGCATGAAGAAATTGACCCATCTTTCATGAGAATACACTGTTGAGATTTTATCAAAATCTCAAATTCTTAACGACTGTGCCGAATTTGTGTTTCTGTATTCTCCTTTCCCGTGTGCAATACTTTACCGACAAAATGTCGCAAGATTCAGATCTTCCGTGCTTTTTGAAAAACTCTGCATATAAACAAAAAGAATATTTTACATAAAATATTTAGTTCTTGTTCAAGCTAATAATCAGGAGTATTTACCTACTTGGAGGGAATTGGTTGGTGATCACGTATTGATTGAGCTTGAAATGGGATTTCACATACATATTTCAAAAGGCAAGCATAGAAGTCGAAAGTATAATATCATTTGTGTGGATTTTTAATTCGTATTTTTTGCATTTATTTATAGAAATTTTTACCATTTTACATGAAGGATTAGAGTTTGAGCACTTAGGGTTTAAATTGCCATATGCGATTCGTATGGCCATAATGAGAAAAAGTCTTCTTCTAACTGATTATGAATCAGTTCGAGACGTCATAGGAGAGTACAATTCAATTATAAACGCGCTTTCATTGTCTGAGGTAAAGTTTTAAAAATAGCAATTGTCATATGTATACTCGTATATACATATATGTACATATATACTGATTGAATGATATATCATATGTGGTATATTTAGGTGGACTTCTTACGAGATCATTTATACGACACCGAAGTATTCGTACAAGCTGGTATAGGACGGTATACATGGCAATCATTCAATATACAAAAATTTTCGGCGAATATAAAAATGTTGCTACGTAAACTCACGTCGATTGTTTCTCAAATTAATAACATCCGAGTAGAGATTAGAGCTCGCATCCAAAAAGTTGAAAATTTCAACTTATTTAAGATAATTGAGCCCGACGAAAATACAGCCCAAGGAATCTTCCTACATGAATTTGACTATCCGTGTCTCAAATCGGATAAAATCAGTGATGATTCTAACGAATGCGAAAATATTTATCCTTGTGAGGAATATCTAAAAAGGTTAAGAGAATCAAGGAATGAAAAAATTTCATATATGAAAAGGATCGTGGATTCCCTTGGACCAGTTTTGATAAAACTTGAAAGTCTTGTTCTAGGTACATTTACCGGACGATCAGAAAAAATGAGGGAATATTACGTCTTCTGGGAACGAGAAATATTTGATTGCATTTTGAGGTAAAGATTCTATTACGAACAATTCAATTATTAATTCACTTACTTCCAGATACACGCATAAGAATTTTCAAAGATTTTTACATGCATTAATGGGTAATTTACCAATCTTTGAGGTAAAAGGTTTACTTATGACGCCAGAGATCGCACTACATCCAAGCATACAAGAATTACAAAATATTTTTGTTCAGTCCGCTAAGGATTTTTTGGAGAGGTAAGGCTCAGTCTCTATTTAAGGGTAAGTGGCCGTGGTGCACTGGGAAACATCACCGACCGTCGAGGTCTGTAGTTTAAAGCCGTTCCATAGCCAAAAAAAAAAACAATTCCTGTACGGAGAGAAAATTATGCAACACAGCTGTTATGAATGTGAAGTGACTAAGTTGCTGAGATCTACAACCAAACTGAAAATTCGGTCGGTTCCTCTCCTATCTACGACAACCACCCCTGGAGAGTAGTGAACGAACATCTACGATCCAAACCACTGCACTCTGCTCAGGTTGTGTGGAAAATCATCAACTTGCGCGAAACTCACCCTCTCCCTGTTATCTTCGCTCGCACAACGTTCAAAACGTCATAAGACCTTAGCCTTGAGTACGAGTGTAACTATAAAAAAAAAAGAAAAACTCACTCAAACTAACTTAATTCAAAATGTAAACGAGCAAATATGTTTTCTAACACGTAACGTTAATTTTCTGTTTGATTCTCACGTTCGACTAAAAACTCGTTCGATCAAACATACATACATACGTCTCCACCTTGGCTGAATACCGACATCCTTGCTGTGATGTCACAACGAGATGCCGCTTATAGTCAATGGAAACGACACAGGTTGGAAGTCTTACATCAAGGCTACGAAACGAAGTGGTGAAAATGATTAGATTGGCAGTAACACCCCCTGATGACATTGATTGTGATGCCTTAAACCATACATTTACTTCACTGCCACATTCAAACTACAAGGACATTGGCAGTCGTCTGTTTAATGATGAACGTCAGTTTTTAGGCAATGCTTTCAGCTTTATGAGGTTATCAGATGAAGATGTTGTGGAGGCAATTATATCTATTCACTCGAATGCCGTTGGGCTTGATTTAATCAACCCTAAATTCAAAAAACTTTTGCTGCTCAATCTTCTGCGCTTCATAACATATATTTCGCACGCCCAGTTGGTTAAGGTCCCCTTCCACCTGGGTGCGCCACCGTTGATGCCGCCGTTCTCTGCCGCGCCTTCCTTCCGGGGTGGATTCGAAGACTCTTCGGGTCGGATCTGCGCTCTACATGGCCTAGCCACCTTAGACGCTGTATCCGTAGACGTCGTACCTGGCCGATGTCGCTGTACAATCTGTACAGTTCTTCGTTATATCTTCTCCTCCATACACCGTTTGAGCAAACGGGACCGTAGATAATGCGCAGAATTTTCCTCTCGAAACGACCAAGGGCATCTTCATCCGCTTTTGTTAAGGTCCAAGCTTCTGCGCCGTAAAGGACTGGGATGATTAAGGTCTTATATAGTGTCACCTTGGTTTTCCGAGAGAGGGCTCTACTTTTCAATTGCCTCTCGAGCTCTTCGGTGTTACATCACATATATATAACCCGCGCTCACGCACATTTAGTGTTTTTCTAGTCACATCCGAGCCCGAATTGTGATTAATTTATTTTTAAATGAAAAATGGAATTTTACTTGGCCATTTTATTCATTTATATATGTATGTATCTAACCTAATTTCTAAATTATGTAAGTGCTACTGAATGTACTACTTTGTAGGATTAAAGTTTTTAAACGTTGGATGGATGGTACATGCCTCTTTTGCCCACCTATTGATAACAAAGGTTCTAAGTACGTATTTACGTTTTATGAAGAGATTCTTAAGGTACATGTTTGATATTACACGTCGTTATTATTTTATGTATTCCCGTTTTGGTTATAATAGAAAGATGAAGTAACTACTTTGATAAAGAGTGTGCAACTGATTGCTAACAGAGTAACAGATGAAGCCCAACAGTACGTAAGAAGGTACGAATGGAGAGAATTAGTTGGCATATCTACTTTTTATCCTAAATTAGGATTGAGAGCACGTTTCAAAAATTTTGCGATCGACATGTTTTCGCGACACGACATGCAGCATACAAAAATAAAATTTTGGTTAGAAAAATATATCAAGTGGACTCTCGTAATCAACCAACACGACATACGAGCTCGGATCGAAGAGAAAATTTTATATAAACGCTAGCAGACTCTCGTGATCGACCAACACGACATACGAGCTCGGATCGAAGAGAAAATTTTATCTACAATTCCTTTGCGTTGAACTCTACGGAACTTCAAAATTTTTGAAACGTGCTCTCAATCCTAATTTAGGATATGGTCGTCAGAGTCGGGACGAGACTCTGCGAGGCTTTTTTTTTAAGTGGTTAATTGCCTTAATTGACATTCTAAATAATATGTTCCAGATTTAAAAAATTTTACGGCCTCTGGGCTTACGATAAAGTGGCAGTATGCGAAAAGTTTGTAAATGCGGCTATGCCACTTGTGCAGTATGATGAAAAATTTACATTTTTTGCTAATGTAATACAAGAATTGCGCCAGTCACCCGTATATTGCGATGTTCGTTGCTTACGAGTAAATTTGCTACCACTTATAGACAGTTTATGTGAGCATGCATTTGAATGGAAAACAACATTAGGTGTCATCCTAGCCAATAAAACAAAACGAAATATGACAGCTTTGCGAGATGAAATAAAGGTATTTAGAGACGTGCAATATTATAATGACCGTTTTTTCTCAATATACGTATTTTTCACAGCAACTTCAACATAACTTAGATAGAAGTCCAAAACATTTGGAAGATTTTAAGATTGTTATGGCAGCGATAGTAACAATTCAATCAAAGACACTTACATTTCAATTAAAAATAACAGAAATGAAACAAACTTATATAATATTCAGCGAGCATTGCTTAAAAGTAAGGGAAATGAAATTGGATTCACCATTACAGTATTTGAGAATGATCAGAGTTATTTTAGTTTGATTACAATGATATGCTCATGGCTCATCATTTGGAAAAAAGATGGAAACGATTATACCGATCCTCCCTATATCGATCAGTAAAGTTGGCTCCAATTAAAGAAAAATTTGCAAAGATAGTTACATCAGACATAGGAGACTTTTTAGAAGAGGTTGGTCATTTAATTCGATTCAAGATTTTTCTCTTTGTATGGTGTTTCTTTTAATACTTTTGGTACTTTCCCTTAATAAGAAAACAAGCATTTTATTATATTTATATGCATACATATTTTAATGTTTATATGTATATGTACATACAGTGGTATTCTTACAAATAGCACACCCTTATTCAAATGTGTATTTGCTTGCAATACACACTGTACTTACAAGCTGCACAGGAGTAAAGCCATAATATCCCATAAATATGAAAACTACAAAGAAAATCCCGTTAAGTTTTCCTGGTTTTGCAACCGTTAGAGTTGGTGATCATTGCAAATTGGGTGTCATATAAATAGCACATGTCATGGTGTGTCAGAAAAAAAATATTTTTCAGTGATTTAAGTGAGGCTAGTGTGAATCTTTTTTAAGGATAGTCATAATTACACTCATTTCTTACACAAATAGGAGCATTTAAAATGGGCAGAGGAAAGCATTACACGGAGGAAAGGAGGCAAATAGTCGGTACCATGATACACGATGGAAAAACTATTTCAGAGGTGGTAAAGACATTAAGGTGCTCTAGGAAGCTTGTTCAAAATGCAATGAAGGCCATACGGTGCAGCCAATCTTCCGAAAATCCAGGCAGGGAAAAACAAAAAAAGGAAAACGACAGAAGTGACTGACAGAATTATCCACAAAATCAGTAGCAGCGACCTTTTCATAACTTCCCGGGAGATAAAGCAACAACTACCTGACCAACACAATGTCCAAATATCAGCCGTCCAGCTTCATGGAAGAATCGCCAGAAAAAACCACTTGTCTCCAAAAAAAAAGAAAGAAAACAAACCCGAAAGAGAGGACTTATTTTCGCAAACGCTCACAAGAACAAACCCTTGTCCTTTTGGAAAAATATCCTGTGGAGCGACGAAAATAAGTTCAACAAGTTGGGATCAGATGGAAAAAAACCGGCCAAGTGCGAGTCGGACTCGCGCACGAAAGGTTCCGTACCATCTGTATATATAAATATGAAAGAGACTATGTGTGTTACTTCATCAGTCATCACATTAAATCACATTTTTTGTATGATGACAGATCTTGGTTGCAGGCAGGTTATCGGCATATTACCTTGATAATCAAAAATCTTCACGATGAGATATACATATGTAGTTGATCATCAAAGTGTCCATTGAATTCAAATCTTACTTGACAGCAACGATGTGAAAAGGTGAATAACAATTAATATGGGGAAAAGGTTTGCAACTAGTATTAATTCATCAAAGACACAAACATATTGTCGACTAACCTTAGTTCAGTATGTGACCAAGGGGATTTTTTGGATAAAAATCATGTCTGTTGTATGGGCGCCCCCCTTAAATATTCTATTTGTTCTGTTTTTAGTATTTGTCGTGGTAGCGGCAACAGAAATACATCATCTGTGAAAATTTCAACAGTCTAACGATCACGGTTCATGAGATACAGCCTGATGACAGACGGACGGACGGACGAAGTCTTAGTAATAGGGTTCCGTTTTACCCTTGGGTACGAAGGCCAACGAACCGAGAGTAACATCCCAGATATACCATTAAGAGTGTCAAGGAGAGCGGCGGCAGCATAATGGTGTGGGCGGCGATGCCATGGCATGGCGTTGGACCAATTGTGAAAATAAATGGCATTATGAATCAACATCAGTATAAGCTAATCCTGGAGAACCAAATCGAATCATATACCGACGACTCTATGCCTGTATCATGGATTTTTATGCATGACAATTATCCATAGCATACTTCGCGGATAGTGGAGAATTGACTTTCGGAGCGACAAATTTCCCTGCTTGATTGGCCGGCCAAAAGTCTCGATCTGAATCCTATCGAGAATCTTTGGAAGGATGTTGGCTCCCTTGTTAAAAACTCCAGCTCAAAAAATCTAGAAGAATTTAGACAAACCATAATGCCCATATCACAATACTGCGTTAGCGCTAGCTTCGAGTGACGTTTAACATTCAACACAGGCAATTTAATGTGGCACTCTACAATACTGCGTTTGCGTTAGCGAGCTTACGTTCATTGAAAAATGAAGGGAAATAAGAAAAAATGAGAGCGAGAGAACACGTAAACACACGTAACCAAAGGAGACAAAAGTCAAACACGTCGGAAATTTCTGTGCGTTTGAACAACTGTTGCTGTGTATTGATGTGCATGCTGTATCTGTGTATTTTGTGGTTTGTGTTGTGTACGTTTCACGTTTTCTCGTAACACGTAATGAGGCACTCACCAACGCAGTATTGTGATACGGGCATAAAGGCTGCTTGGGAAGCTATACCTGGCCAGAAATGTAATCGCTTAGTAGAGAGTTTGCCAAAACGTTGTCAAGAGTGATAAGGAACAAGGAATATCCTACAAAATGTTAATAAAATATTTACTTATACATTCGTTTTTTTTTTTTTGGATTATTTATTAATTTTTTTAAGTATTCCGTTGACTGTGCTATTTAAATGAACAACCATTTTTTTATTTTTCCCCATTTTGAATTATTATTTTTAAGTTAATTTAAAGGAATTGTGTGTTTTTAAATAAAGCACATATGTATAAACGCACATCAGTTATAAAACAAAAAAAAGCTGAACCTGTTTTTAGACTTTTGGCACAACATAATGTATGAGAACTTACGGGTGTGCTATCTATCTGAACACCACTGTACATACGTACCGCTCCAGATGTCACCGAAGCCGTATTAAATATAGTTATCAATATTGTATTATTTGTTTATGGTTCATCTAAACAGAGTGCTGAAATTTGCTCGTTACTTTTGACCAAGTCTACATTTTTTTGAAACATTTTTGATAACTACACTCATGACCTGATATGGTGTCAATAATCAATTAATAAAATTGTTTATATTTCTTTTAAGCTGCGAGTATTTATAGAAGATTTTGAGAAAAACGGTCCAGGTTCTGTAGGCACGGAACTTGATCGAGGAGCAAAACTTTTAGATTCTTACGGTACAAAGTTTCAGCAACTAGAAGAACGTAGAACAGAATTATGTAGGTTCTTATTCCGCTTACATTTCTAAGGGTACTTAAATTCGTTCTTTAGCTAACGCAGAAAAGTTATTTGACATACCGATTGTAGACTACAGTAACTATCTGAAAATTAAATCAGATTACGATGGAATGCAATTGGTATAGTGTGAATATAATGAATATGCTTGTTGCTCATTATTTTCATCAGATTTACAGACTATTTAAACAACAAAAAATTGCAAGAGACACATGGTCAAAAACTTTATGGTCTGATTTAGATCCACAAATACTTATTGATGGAATTGAAAGCTATTTAAGGGAATTTCGGAAAATTCCAAAGAAGGTAGGAAAATTCAGGTGAAATAGTCCTGTTGATACATTCTTGTAATATTGATTACTATTTGCTTTTGAGGTACGAGAACTGGCAGTCGGCCAGATGCTAGAATTACAAATGAAACAATTCAAGAATTCGGTACCTCTAATGGTAAGCTTGAAAAGTGAGGCTTTGCGTGAACGCCACTGGAGAATGTTAATGGAAAAAACTGGTAAATTTTTCGACATGGCTCCTGATAGATTTACATTAGAAAATATGTTTAACATGCAGCTACATCAATATCAGGTTATTTGTTTAGCATTTTTTTGCAAAAGAACTGGTAAAATGTGAAAATATATATTTTTAAAGGACATAGCTGAGCAAATAATAACTAATGCGTTAAAAGAGTTAGCAATCGAAAAGGGAATAAAAGATGTAGAGGATACATGGTCTGTTATGACATTTTCAGTTTACAAGCACTCTAAAGGAAAGGAAGATCGAGGTTACATTCTTGGATCTGTCGAGGAAATTATGCAAGCATTAGACGACAATTCAGCAAGTCTTCAATCAATGGGTGCATCACAGTAAGTTATATTCTTTTTATTTTATTCTCGTCTTAGTACCTATGTATATACTAGTAGTCCAGGTTTTTGTTTTTTTTTTGCGTTACTGTACTGTAGCAAACATATCTAATAAAAAGTACAGTGGGTCAGATTTTTTATAGATGAACTAATTTTATAATAGTTCATAGTTATAAAGCCCGAACGGAAGCCTGCAGGGATGAGAACGGATACCTAGTAGTAGAATCGCAGTCGATGCTGAGAATATGGAAAAAAACACTCTTGCAGGCTGTATAACGGCGATGTTAGTCAATATACCGCTGTCAGGCAGAATGATCCATTTCTAATCGACGGAGACCACAGAGAACTCCGTCCCCCTGACCTCGACGAAGTTAAGATTGCCATATCGAAGCTGGCGCAGACGGACTGTCTGCTGTGCTCTTCAAGGCAGCTGGGGATGACCTGGTTAGGAGCATACTCCAGCTCATCTGTAAGATATGGTCAGAGGAAAGCGTGCCCGAGGAATGGAGTCTCAGCATCGTATGTCCGATCCATAAGAAAGGAGCCCCTCTGATTGCGCCAACTATAGAGGAATAAGTCTCCTTAACATCGCCTATAAAATCTTCTCTGCCGTTTTGTGTGAACACCTGAAGCCTTTTGTAAATAAGCTGATAGGTCCTTATCAGTGCGGATTTAGGCCTGGGAAGTCCACCATCTACCAAATCTTCACCCTATGGCAGATCCTGGAATAAACCAATGAATTTCAAGTCGACACTCACCACCTATTTGTTGACTTCAAAGCCGCATACGACAGCGTAATTAGAGACGAGCTATGCAACGCTATGTCTACCTTTGACATACCTGCTAAACTCGTCAGGCTATGCAGGATGATTTTGGACAAAGCTCGCAGTTCATCCGAATCGGTGAACACCTTACCGATAGTTTTGATGTCAAAAAAGGATTTAGGCAGGGCGATGCGCTGTCGTGTGATTTCTTCAACATCGTATTAGAAATGATTGTGCAAAAATCACTGGCCAATACAAGAGGCACGATCTACTTCAAATCCTCGCAACTCCTTGCATACGCCGACGACATTGACATAATAGGTAGATCACAGGGAGACGACAATGAGGCATTTGCGAGTATTGAGATGGAGGCGGCGAAAATTGGTTTGGCGGTGAACGAGGGCAAAACTAAATATATGCTGTCATCAAAAAAGGACGCCCACCACCGACGTCCATAAGAAAGGAGACCCCTATAACTGCGCCAACTATAGGGGAATAAGTCTCCTTAACATCGCATATAAGATCCTCTCTGCCGTATTGTCTGAACGCCTGAAACCGTTTGTGGATAACCTGATCGGCTCTTATCAGTGTGATTTCAGGCCAGGTAAATCCACAATAGACCAAATATTTACGCTACGGCAGATCATGGAGTAGACCCAGGAATACCAAATCGACACTCACCACCTCTTCGTTGATTTCAAGGCTGCATATGACAACGTGTATAGAGATGAGCTATACAAAGCCATGTCTAGTTTTAACATCCCTGTCAAACTCGTCCGACTGTGCAGGATGACAATGGAGAATTCTCGCTGCTCCATTAAGGTCGGTAATGAGCAAACCGAGACCTTTGATGTTAAAAAAGGATTTACGATATTGACGTAATTGGACGAAAACAGCAAGACGTCAATGAGGCTATCGTGAGCATTGAGGTAGAAGCGGCTAAGATGGGGCTCAAGGTTAATGAGGGTAAAACCAAATATCTGCTTTCATCTAAAAGAGACGGACAACACCGACGTATTGGCCAGAACGTCACCATGGGCGGATATAACTTTGAAGTGGTCAAGGAATTCGTCTACCTTGGCTCACTGATGACCAGCGACAACAACACCAGCGCTGAGATAAAACGCAGAATCACTCTTGCCAACAGCTGTTTCTTTGGGCTCAAGAGGCAATTGAGAAGTAGAGCCCTCTCTCGGAAAACCAAGGTGACACTATATAAGACCTTGATCATCCCAGTCCTCCTTTACGGCGCAGAGGCTTGGACCTTAGTAAAAGCGAATGAAGATGCCCTTGGTCGTTTCGAGAGGAAAATTCTGCGCACTATCTACGGTCCCGTTTGTTCAAACGGTGTATGGAGGAGAAGATATAACGAAGAACTGTACGGGTTGTACAGCGACATCGGCCTGGTACGATGTCTACGGATACAGCGTCTAAGGTGGCTAGGCCATGTAGAGCGCATGGAAGATACAGCTCCGACCCGAAAAGTCTTCGAATCCACTCCGGAAGGAAGGCGCGGCAGAGGACGGCCGCCTCAGCGGTGGCGCACGCAGGTGGAAGGGGACCTCAACCAACTGGCGTGCGGCACTGGAAACAGCTGGCCAAAGACCGTGCCAGCTGGAGACGCTTGTTGGTTGAGGTCCAGGTTCACCACGGACTGTAGCGTCACCTAAGTAAGTAAGTACCACCGACGTCTTGGCCAGAACGTTTGTATTGGCAGATATAATTTCGAGTTAGTTAAGGACTTCGTCTCCGCGGTGACCTGGAACAACGACATCAGTTCCGAAATCAAACGCAGGATCAAATCACTCTTACCAATCGCTGTTTCTTTGGGCTCAGGAGGCAACTGAGTAATAGAGCCCTCTCCCGAACGACAAAGTTGACTCTATATAAGACCCTTATTATCCCGGTCCTGTTGTATGGCGCAGAAGCATGGACACTATCAAAAGCGGATGAGGAGGCCCTTGGTCGGTTCGAGAGAAAGATTTTGCGCGTGATTTTCGGGCCTATAAACGCAGACGGGGGATGGAGCAAAGGATTCAACCACGAACTTTACGGGCTGTACAGCGACATGAGCCTAGTTAGGCGTCTACGGATTCAACGCCTAAGATGGCTGGGCCATGTGGAGCGAATGGACACCACAGCGCCAGCCCGGAGAGTCTTTGAATCTAACCCCGAGGGACGAAGAAGCAGAGGACGGCCGTACTTAAGATGACGCACGCAGGTGGAAGGGGACCTCAGGTAACTGGGTGTGCGGCAATGGTTAAGCTAGCAAAAGATTGTGCTAGTTGGAGGGGCCTGTTGGTTGAGGCCCAGGTTCACCTCGAACTGTGGCGCCCACTAAGAAGAAGAAGAAGAAGAAAACATTATTCATCTTATCGGTAATGATCTCGTAGTCGTGATGTGTCCGGGCTACCCGCGATCCACTTCCACGCAGATCCTATAAAGTCCAAGGATCAAAAACAACTTTAAGAGATTCAAATCTTTTACAAATGACATTAATCTTTAAAAGACAATAAACCAATTTTTAAATGTAATAATTTAAATCTCTGTTTCGGAAGAGGCTTATCACTTCTGAGTTTTTTAATTTGAATGACCGAAGAAATGTGGTAAATTGGTCATTCCAACATCTTGCCGCCTGTTTCAAATGCATATTTTTAGACGATGCAATTGAGAGAATAGTTCTAGTCGAAGCAAATTTGGCTACTGGACTAAATATCTCTATAATCCACAACGTATTTTTGAGTGAATACCTTAATAACCAACCTCGCTCGAAATCGTTCGGATTCATTGCCGCATCTTTGATCTTGAAGACCCAACGATTATCGACAGCTGCTTTATTGTGTGGCAGTTCAACGATATCCCATGTATAGTTTTTATTTAACGCAGTGATTTCCTCTCTGATGGCTTCTTTCAATTTGTGCTGATCTGTGGATTTAACGGCTTCTTCATAGGTAGATGGTCCTGGTTTTTCGGCTACAAATACATGCGCATTCAAAAGAGTTGTCATTGATTCGGATGATTCTCGTTCACTTCTTAATGGATGCTTTATAGGTGTGTGTCGTTTGCAACTTCATTCTCCCCTTCTGTGAGATCATCGGATTCTTCAGCTTGTTTCACATATTCCTTTTTAACAGCTTACGTTGAAGTAGATATGTTCAGCGCTTAAGCCAGTTGCATCAATGTTATTACAATTGACAATAACTTGGTTACCGTCTTCACTGGAAAGAGACAAATGTTAAAAAATTACGTAACGTTTTACCTCCACTTTATCTGCATAGCGTTCGTAGTAGTTAATGCTTTGATCTTTGCCTAGCCACATCACCCATGCAGTTTTGCCACCTACGCCAGTGGGAGCTGTCTTATTTAATACGAAAACACCATAGTTAACAGCTTCCGCCCACAGTTTTAATGATATGCTTTTAGCATAAAGTCGTTCCCGCTTCGACAATTGTTCGGTTTTCTCTCTCCGTCCTCCCATTTTGCTGCGGTTAGTATGGAGCAGCAACATTTACATTCTCTCTGACAGCAAGGCTGCACTTCTGGCCCTAAAGAGCTATGAAATCACCTCCAAACTGGTATGGGACTGCCTACAGCTACTTCACCAGCTGGCCAGCACAAACAGAGTTTATCTCATTTGGATACCTGGACACAGCGGCCATACAGGCAACGAAAATGCGGACCTACTAGCAAGGAAAGGCTCTGCATCACCAGTTATGATGCCACAGCCTTTCTGCGGCAGAGATTTGATGAACAACGAACTCCTTAAAACTGATTTAACCTTCCCGTAGACAAACTCTAGCTCATTGTCCGTTTGAATCACTTTTCCCGCAAAACAAGTCTCCGTTTGAATCTTTTTTAAAAAATCTTTTAACAGTCAACAACTTCCGTCTTTTCTTTTAAAAAATATACCATTCGATAGCATGTGAAATCGTCTTTGAACAGAAGAAAATATCTTGACCCACCGAACGAACTATTCTGCATCGACCCACACAAATAAGAGTGCACGAGTTCCCCTACCTGTTTTGCCCTGCTTTCGCTCTAATGAAATGGTAACCTATATGTAGGACCTTGCCCAGAGCACACGCATCGCAAAAGAGTTATTTTTCATCAACAAAGTCAATTTTCCGTTCTTTAAGGAAATTACGCACATATATCAGGTTCTGGTGACCGAACACTTCATGCCAGCACATATTTGATTTACGCGGTTTTGTTACTCACATTGGCACCAGAGGGTTTTTCGATTTTAAACATCTTGAACAGAGAACAATGGAGCGCTCCGACTACAACGGTACAGCCATTCGACAACAGTTCACGGTGATCTTTATTGGAAATTAGTAGAGATGAGACGCCGTGCCGCAGTGGTTAGTGTTGGACTCTGGCGCACGATGAGCGAGTTCGGATCCCGATAACACCGACGCCATCGAATGTTTATTTCGCGGCGTTCCTCCTCGGCGGGGTACTGGCAAAACCCCCCGTAGTATACTTGCCGTGAAAAAGCTTCTCGGCTCATGCCGTTCGGATCCGGCATTAAACTGTAGGTCCCTTTCACCTGTGTGAAAAATAAATCACACACATGGGTGATTGAGAGAAACTTGGCTCTGGTCCTTCATGGGCTGTAACGCCATCAAAGAAGAATACGAATATCTTAGACATCATGATATATTGATAATCGTCAAAACACACCAGGTTATTATGTGAATCCAAGTTATACCAATACGAATACCTCAAATATTATAATACTTTGGTATTCACCAATGCGATATAGATTGCTTTGACAATCCAATGCGAATGAACTAATAGATACCACATATGCATACCACATAGGCATGGGTACGAATGACATAGAATAAAACAGAAAATACACTTAAGCGGCCTACACACACGCTACGGATCGAATGGATCGGTTGCGATTCAAACAGATCGTCGTGTGCGTGGGGTAGTTTGCTACAGATCGCAAATTTTCAAATGAGTTTGATATTCTTGCATTCGGTAGTGTGTGTGTGTGGCGCGGTTGAAAATGTTGCGATTCAAACAGATCGTCGTGTGTGTGGCACAGTCTGCTACAGATCGCAAGTTATCAAATGAGTTTGATATTCTTGCGATCGGTAGCGTGTGTGTGGCGCGGTTGACGATGCCTAGGAAACGTCCACCCGAAGTTTGTAGAGTGCATCTATGCAGTCTGTTTATATGTTTATGATTGTATTTATGATTCGTATGTGCACAAATGTATGTATGTTATAAAACTGTGAACATCGAATCATAAAATGAAATAAGCAATAAACACTCGCAGGCAATAGGCAATGGGCCTGTATACACGAGAATATCGCTAGCAGCAGGAAGACCGGTTTGATGCTCTACACTGAAGCATACACGGGATTCATTTTTCTAGAACAAAAAATTGTATATGTGAACCTTGTTCAATTGTGTTGGTGTTTCTGTCTTTTTGACATTTCATTTGAAAGAGATATTTCCTTTGACAGAGATATTAAGTGCGACCACGCACTAAAATGTCCCTTTGTTTTTTTCCGATGTTCACTGCTTGAAAGACCAATGACGATTGAAGCGCAACACCAGGCAAAAGAAGTGCGGACTCGAAAACTGAAGAGTTGTGTATGTATTAGTTTTCCACTTCTGTTCACCCACAAAATTTGCGGACGAAAATGGTATTCCGTTTCGTACCGCAACCTTCAGCTCCCTCTCCCACAAAACCGTTTTTTTTCGGATGATATATTCTCGTGTATACACCCTCAATAGAATTATAAGACCTTCATTCACATATTTGTGAATGCATGTATCTATATATGAATAAGTTATTAGGATCAGAAACCACTCCTGCATCCACAGTGAACGTTTCTTTTTCATTATTCCTTCTTTTCTTTTTCCACACAAATAAACAGCACACAACAAAATTATTTTTTCTCCGCGATCCGTCCTTACTCGACGGCGAACAGCGTGAAATGAAGAACGTATACCGATCAACAAGTGTGTGGCGAAATGAGTTCAAACAGATCCATTCGATCCGTAGCGTGTGTGTAGGCCGCTTTAAACAGATATGAATATCCAAGGTAATATCTAAGAAAATTTCAGAGCTGCGAACTCCACACTAATACCACCACCATCATAATACCAAATCTCCTTCACTATGGAATACACAAACATTAGTGATATTTCTTATCGCTTTAGATATCTGGGGGCATGGCAGTGCTCTGCCAAGTCGAGCAAAAAAGCGCCACGGCCGTACCATCCTTTTCTCGACCCTTGTAGCACACCATAATGATTCTGTTTTCCACTACTAATGGTATTGCATACTTTTACCCTAATTGTTCTGCCTGATAGGTAATTTTGTATCCATTTCGCTCTATTGCCTCTTATCCCTACCCTATATAAACTGTGTTCTATTCTACATATCTAAATAATCTGCCATGAAAAACATAACTTGTAAAAAAAACCAAGACTCGTAACTCAGATCTTCTACCGTAAAAAGTTGTAAGATCCATGTATTACCAAGTCGGTTAATTTATTCAGTCCCTACTTAAGGGACCTTCTGCCTTGATTTATTACGTAATTAGCTAACCTAACAACATCTTATAGTGACCATACCAATATCAAAATCTTTTATGTTTTAAGTAAGCCACACTTACACTCGCTCTCCTAGATTTTTTTTTTTTTTTAATAATTTGCGCGCACTCAAGGTCTAATAACCTTATTATGTCGGTGACACAGTGCGGGCAGAAGGTAGAGAGGAAGAGGAATAGAGGAGATGCCGATGGACATTGATCTTAAATGCTTGCATGTTGCATTGAGGGGGGAAAACCGAATCCGGCAGGGAGTTCCAGATTCGTGTGGTTCGGTTAATGAAAGATTCTCTATATTTGACAGTACGTCCGAAAGCGGGCTTCAGAGTATATTGGTGAGCATTCCTAGAGAGACGTGTATTGCGGGAGAAATGTTGAAGGGGCGGAATGCAACTGGCTATTTCATCAGAGCATTTTTGGTGGTAGTAACGATAAAACAGGGAGAGACAGGTAACATTCCTGCGTTGTTCCAGCGAGTCTAATGTTTTGGTAATGCTGGAGTCACCTATCAGTTTTATGGCTCGTTTTTGTATTCTGTCTAGTAGGTGCAGTGAGGTCTTGGAAGCACCGGACCAGACATGAACGTTAAACTCTAATTTGGGGCGAATGAACGCCTTATAGATTGTAGCCAGATCTAAGGGTGAGAAATATTTCTTGCATCTGTATAAGAATCCTAGGCATTTCGCAGCATTCTTGGCGACACTGAATATATGGTCGCTCCAATTAAGATTGTGAGCAACACTCATACCCAGGATGGAAAGCTTTTCAGTTTCTGAGATGCAAGTGCCATTCATGGATAATGGCTGCGGGTTATTTATACGCTTTAAAACGACAAGAGACAGCATTGTGTTTTGGAAGCATTCAATTCCACTCTATTGTCCTTACCCCATTGGATGATGCTGTCGATATCGGAATTTAATGAGCTTAACATACGCTGCCGCTCATTATCTACAACTGAAGTGCAGGGTCGTAAACTGGTGAACGAATATGAGAAGCTGAGGGTACTGTCGTCAGCGAAGGAGTGAATTGGATTAGAAGTAACAGACAAGAGATCCCTGGGGAACACCGCCATTTACAAAGTGAGTATCAGACTTGAATCCGTCCAAAACAACTTGAATTGAACGATTCGAAAGGTAGCTTCTAATCCATTGAAAGAGAGACTCATCGATCCCAAAAGCACGCATTTTCGACAAAAGGGCTTCATGCCAAACCCTGTCAAATGCTTTCGAAATATCCAGTGCAACAATTTTGCTTTCACCTGCTTTGTGAAGCGAGTGATTCCAGTTTTCAGCGAGATGTGCCATCATATCACCAGTGGATCTATTGCTGCGGAAACCGTATTGGCGGTCATTGAGGAGTTTCCGTGATTCAAGATATTTCATAAGCTGATGGTTAATCAGCGTTTCCATGACCTTGGAAAGAAGGAACGTTAGTGCAATGGGTCGGTAGTTGGAGGGAGAAGATGATTCGCCTTTTTTGGGTATAGGCTGGACAAATGCTGTTTTCCACCTACTCGGAAAGAGCCCAGAGGTGTAGGAAAGGTGAAAAAGCTTACGCAGTGGTTTTGCCAGCGTAGAAGAACACCTCTTCAGAACTATTGGGGCAATACCATCTGGACCAGCGGATTTGTGTATGTCGAGGTCTTTAAGAACCCTTGCGACTGTACGAGTGCGGAAGTGGATTTGCCCCATGGTGGAATTGACGCACTCTAGTACAGGCGGAGACAAAGTACAAGCTGGCAGCTGAGAACTGGTTGCGAAATGGGCGGCAAGTAGGTTAGCTGGAATGTCATTGTGGATGAGCGTCGCTATGGTGGTTGCCATGTCATCTGTGGGATCCTTCTGGAAACTATAAAACTTCTGCTGGTGGAGATGAATATTGGTTTGTGCTTTTCGCTCGTAAACTGCCTCCAGTTTTTGCCACATCTCACGTGCCAGGTTGTAATGTAATAATTCAAGTGGCTTTTGACCCACACTCATTACAATGATTTTCTGAGCCCTCTTTGAGTCCAGTTTTTCCCGTTCTAACGCTTTTTCTAGTTTCGTTGGTTTTATGGTTTTTCCGCTTAGTACATAGAAGAGATCACTTGCATTGAGCATTACCTTCATCTGGAATTTCCAGATGCTCAGCTGATCTTCACCCATGTCAATTTTCACGAAATCACTTCCTTCCATCTTTGGTTCACAAACAGCTCACAAATATATGTACTACCGAAATTATCTTATTGGATGCAAAAGATATACATCCATACATACATTCATATGTATTTAGTTGCGATATTTTCACCGCATACAAATAATCCCGAGTAATTTTCGCGCCTTATCAGTTATTACATATGTACATAGGTTAGGTTAGGTATATGGGTGCCCTATTGACATAAAGTCAAGGCTCACGTAGACTACGTTGAGTCCATTGTGCCCACTTGTTTTGTTTAACCCGTTAATACCTATACGTTTTCCGTCGAGCTGAACCAGCCAGACGAGGATAAAAATCCCAGTATTCTGTTCAGCCCAATATTACCTACCTCTTCTAGTCCCGAAAGGAAGTATCTTCCCAGGAATATATTCCTTTTTTGAGCTAGCGCCGGACATTCGCACAGCAGGTGACGAACGGACTCAATTTCCTCTTCGTCCCTGCAGCTTCTGCAGAAGTCATTGTAAGGCTGGCCTAGTCGAGCTGCATGGTAGGATAGCATGCAGTGCCCGGTGAGGGCACCGACTGCCAGTCGAATGTTTCCACGATTGAGCTTCAGCAGATTTTCCGTTCTTTTCTTGTCATAGACGGGCCAAGTCGATCTCGCCGTTGCGCATGTATCTAAGCGACACCATCGCTTATTGGCTTTCACCAATAGCTCCGTCTGTATCTCCCTGTAGAGCGCACTGAATGGTGCTTTGGCCTCAGCTGAGATCTGCGCAATGTTAGCACCTGATCCCACCCTAGCCAGCTCGTCCGCCCTCTCGTTTCCGGAGATATTCATATGACCAGATACCCAGCAAAGGGTCACCTCATTTACTTTGGATATCTCTTCTAACTAACTTCTAACTCTCCTTGCAGAGTTTGACGAGTTTAGATCTTATCCATGCTGCCTGCAGAGCCTTAATGGCTGCCTGGCTGTCAACATAGATGCTGATCCTTTTTCCTGTGATATTCTCTTTGCTGATCAGGTCCGCCGCCTGCTTAATAGCGAAGACCTCAGCTTGGAAGACACTGCATCCATCATCGAGCCTGTAGGAGCGATGCATATCCCGAGACTCAAAGTAGACTCCGGCACCTGTGCCAACATCCATTTTGGATCCGTCGGTGTAGAGTGCCAGTTCACTTTCCGTGCGTACCAAATCACCGGTCCATTCCTCCCTGGAGGGAATTCTAATAGAGAATCTATTCTCCCAGAAGAAAGTCGGGTGACATAGTCCGTTACGGTTCTGAATCTCGAGACGGCCCATCGATCCAAGGCTGATGCATGTCCGTTAGGACTTATACATATGTACATACATACATACTTACTTACTTACATATCAGACCTGCGATCCATGGAGGATCTGAGCCTGAGCTATAGCTGCCTTCCATCCTTGACGGTCCCGGGCACGCTGCTTCCAGTTGTCAAGACCAAGATGTCTTACATCCGCGATTACTTGGTCTTTATACCGGAGGTTCGGTCTTCCTCTTCTTCTCGAACCAGGAGACTCGGAGTCGAAGACCCTCTTAGCTGGAGCGTTGATGTCCATGCGCTCGATGTGGCCAAGCCAGTGTAGTCGACGGATCCTTGCCTTCCGGACTACATCCACATCTTGGTACAGCTCGTAGAGTTCGCGGTTGTGTCTTCTTCTCCATTCACCTTCCTCACAGACAGGACCAAATATCCGGCGCAGAATTTTTCTTTCGAAAGAACCCAAAATCAGCTTCGCTGTCCTGCGTATCGTCCAGCTTTCGGTTCCGTACAGCAAGACTGGCAGAATGAGCGTTTTGCAAAGCATGACTTTGGTCTTTCGAGTGAGGAGTTTTGACCCCAGTTGTTTGGACAAGCCGAAGTAGCAACGGTTGCCAAGGGCGATTCTATGCCGGATCTCCACTGTGGTGTCATTTGTGGAATATACGTTTGCTCCGAGGTAGTCAAAGTCCTTAACTATCTCGAAATTGTAGCTGTCAATTGTTATGTTTTGTCCCAGGTGGTAAGCGACGGATTGGTTTTTGCTTGACAGCATGTACTTCGTTTTGTCCTCATTGATCTTAAGACCAACTCGTCTCGCCTGTTCTTCAATCGCCGTGAATGCTTCCACAATGCCACGGTGAGAACACGCGATGATGTCGATATCATCCGCGTATCCTAGCAGCTGGATGGACTTGTAAAAGATAGTGCCTTCCCTGTTGACGCCTGCCCGTCGCACTATCTGCTCCAGCACCAGGTTGAAGAAGTCACATGACAGCGCATCTCCTTGCCGAAATCCGGATTTGTCGAAGTGTGAAAATTTGGTCTATAGTTGATTTGCCGGGCCGGAAGCCGCACTGGTAGCTGCCGATTAGTGCGGTGCAAAATGGTTTTAGACGTTCACACAATACGCTGGACAGGATCTTGTATGCGACATTGAGCAGGGATATACCTCTATAGTTCTTGCAAGAGGTAGGATCGCCTTTTTTGTGGATGGGGCATATAGAGCTGGTATTCCAGTCGTCGGGCATGCTTTCATCTTCCCAAATTCTGCAGATGATCTGGTGCATGCTCCCTACCAGAACATCGCCGCCAGCCTTGAAGAGCTCTGATGGCAAGCCATCTGAGCCTGTGGCCTTGTTGTTCTTCAGCTTCTGAATAGCTGTGCCGACTTCTTCGATGCTGGATGGGAGGACTACTTCAGCGGCTGGAGTTGGGATTTCCTCGGTCCCTATCACTCTCTCTTGGTCATGCTCGTTAAGCAGCTGCTGGAAGTGCTGCTTAAATACATCCACTATTCCCTGCGGGTCGGTGACAAGATTACCCTCGCAGTTTCGAAGAGCCAGGGTGCCCTTTTTGAAGCCTCCTGCAAGGCCTTTGGCTTTCTTGTAAAAGGCTCGCCTTTTATGTTTATCCCTAGACTCCTCGATATCCTTGAGCTGAGAGGCTGCGAAGATTCTTTTCTTTTGTCGCAGTAGTTTTTTCTCCTCCCTTCTTCTGGCTCGGTACTCTTTTTGCGCTGCCCTCGTTTTCCTCTGCAGCGCCTTTGGTCCCTATCACTCTCTTTTGGTCATGCTCGTTAAGCAGCTGCTGGAAGTGCTGCTTAAATACATCCACTATTCCCTGCGGGTCGGTGACAAGATTACCCTCGCAGTTTCGAAGAGCCAGGGTGCCCTTTTTGAAGCCTCCTGCAAGGCCTTTGGCTTTCTTGTAAAAGGCTCGTATTTTATGTTTATCCCTAGACTCCTCGATATCCTTGAGCTGGGAGGCTGCGAAGATTCTTTTCTTTTGTCGCAGTAGTTTTTTTCTCCTCCCTTCTTCTGGCTCGGTACTCTTCTTGCGCTGCCCTGGTTTTCCTCTGCAGCGCCTTTTGGCGCTGGACTTGGGCTTGAGCCTGAAGCCTATTAAAATGAAACGTCTTTACTCCGTGAATTCTAAAACAAGTGACAGTTTTATTAAAAAAAAAGCGTGAAAAAGAACAAGTACTGTGAGTGACATATTCAATAAGAAGTACAGTGAGTCAGACCTTTTTTTTTAACATAAATTAATTATTTTTACAATTTATTTATAAACTAATCTGCTAAAGATGATTGTTACGGATGTCGGGTTGTGATCCAAGGAACGGATATGATTTGTCATAATTTGTTATTTTTTTTTTTTTTACAGATTTATTGGGCCATTCCTTCAGACAGTAAATAAGTGGGAACGAACACTTTCATTGATCGGTGAAATAATAGATGAATGGATAGCAGTACAACGCAAATGGTTGTATTTGGAAGGAATTTTTGTTGGTGGTGACATACGCACACAACTACCTGATGAAGCCAGAAAATTTGACGATATTGATAAAGCATATCGAAGGGTAAAACATTTTTCAGAATATATATGTATTTATACGTTTTCCCACTTTCAGCCTGCATTCACATATATGTATTTCTGCATTCCTACAGATAATGGTGGATTGTGCAAAAAATCCATTGGTCCTAACAATTTGCACCGTTGCTGGACGTTTACATGAATTTCTAGCTTTAAACAATGGCTTAGAAGACTGTCAAAAATCCTTAAACGAATACCTTGAATCGAAACGTCGCATATTTCCACGATTCTACTTCATATCCACTGACGAATTACTTTCTATATTGGGTAGCAGCGACCCAACAGTTGTTCAAGATCATATAATTAAAGTAAATATTATAGATTACAAATGCAGTTACATCTGTTAAATATTAATCTATTGACTACTAACAGATGTATGATAACATAAAATCCCTACGATTTTCCAAGGACGCTTCAGATGTAAGTATCATTTCGGCAATGATTTCTAGTGAAGGAGAAGTAATGGAATTTCGCAATCTTGGTAAATAATATACTATAAATGCATATCATTTTTAAAATATACCGAAATTATTATTATTCAATTTGTCAATTTGAAGTAACTGCTCAAGGTAGAGTGGAGAACTGGATGAACGACGTGCTGAGAGAAATGAGACACACTAATTGGTATATAACAAAGAAAGCAATTCAGCATTACGGAAGGAAGAATGAAATTTCGAGGTAATATTAAATAGAAACTAAGTCTAGAAGTCTTTGTTTTTACGTATCGTCAATAGAAATGAATGGATAATGTTATACCAAGGAATGGTTACCTTGGCTGGAAGTCAGCTTTGGTGGACTGTGGAAGTCGAAGAAACATTTTCTGCTTTGCAAAGAGGACAAAAGGGTGCAATGAAAGAGTTCCTACGGGCACAAAATAATCAAATCGAACAACTAGTTATTACAGTTCGTTCAGAATTATCGCGGAATGACAGGTTGAAGTTTAAAACCATTACAACAATTGATGTTCATGCTAAGGATATAATCGAAACTTTTGTGCGAGATAATGTTTTAGACGCTCAGGATTTCGGTTGGGAAAGTACTCTTCGATTTTATTGGTTAAGGCAATTTGATGGTTTATTTGTTGTTCAATGTACTGGCCGCTTTGATTATGGCTATGAATACATGGGCTTGAATGGGCGCTTGGTCATTACACCTTTAACGGACAGAATTTATTTAACAATAACTCAAGCTCTTGTTATGAATATCGGTGCAGCGCCAGCAGGACCAGCCGGAACGGGCAAAACTGAGACTTGTAAGGATTTAGCAAAAGCAATGGCATTGCTTTGCATTGTTACTAACTGTGGTGAGGGTATGGACTATCGCGCTGTTGGAAGTATATTGGCAGGTCTTTGTCAATGTGGAGCATGGGGATGTTTTGATGAGTTTAATCGGATCGAAATTTCCGTTCTCAGTGTCATATCTACACAACTGCAAACTATTCGAAGTGGTTTGTTAAGGAAACTCAAATTTTTTATCGTAAGTCTGACAACAAAATGCATGCAAATACGTATTTACATGAACATTCGCACAGCATCATACTATTCATATTAATATGATTTTAACGCTAGAATTGTAGAAATATAATTCTTTCAATTCTAATACCTTTTGATCAACAGTTTGAAGGAGTAGAGATTGCTCTCGATCCTAAGGTAGGTGTATTTGTAACAATGAATCCGGGCTATGCTGGACGAACAGAACTTCCGGAATCCGTGAAGGCTCTTTTCCGACCCGTGACGTGTATTAAGCCCGACTTGGAACTAATTTGTTTGATTTCATTATTTTCGGACGGGTTTTTAACATCCAAGGCAAGTCTTATTACAATTACTAAAATATGGTAATCTCTTAACATACACAATCGCAGGTCTTAGCCAAGAAGATGACCGTGCTTTATAAGCTCGCGCAGGAACAACTTTCAAAACAATGTCATTACGATTGGGGTTTGCGTTCATTAAACTCTGTTTTACGAATGGCAGGAGTAATGCAAAGAGCATCTAGAGACTTGCCAGAGAATGTTGTTTTAATGCGCGTACTTCGCGACATGAATTTTCCAAAATTTGTGTTTGATGATGTCGGCCTATTTTTAGGCCTCATTAAGGTAAAATTATGTTAAAAAGAAAGCATGAAAAAATTTAGATTGTCGTGTGACTGATAATTAATTAAATATCTTTTAAAGGATTTATTTCCAGGTATTGATTGTCCCCGAGTAGGATATCCTAAGTTTAATGCTGCAGTTCGTCATGTCTTAGAAACAGATGGATATATAGTACTTCCAGAGCAGGTAATTTATTAAAGAATGTAGAGAAAAACTAATTAATTAAACTGAGTCCACTAAAAAAATGTATATATATATGTGCCACTTGTTCTATAGGAAAACACATTTATTAAGCCAAAGTAATTAGTTTTACTTCATGTGCAGCTACTAATACTTCCTGGTATTGTTGTTTAAACTACTAATATTTTCGTCTCAATTTTCAATATATCAATACACAGATGATTCACGTACGAAGGTATAGATTCTTTAAATCTTTAAAACTTTATCAAGTATGTTTGGTTTTTTGCTGTAAGTACTCCTCAATCATCAATAGTGTCGGGTTCCTTCGTGTCGTCAGGAATCTTTGTGGCTGATTTTTGTTTTTTTTTTGGTGTATGAGATTTACTTTGCTGTGGCTCTTCATGGTGCATTTAATTCAGAGGCTTCAATAAAATTGGCAAATGGTTAGTTTTATGATTATCTACATGTGTAGTTAAACATGAAACGTTCAACATTTTTGAGAACCAGGTATACGTGTGATGGCAAAGGACTAACAAAGGCCTCGTAGGGGTAGCATCTATCCGACGGATGCTGGCCTGCTAAAAAGCGAGAAGAGCCACCTCGACATCTTGCGGCACTGTGAGTAAGTCCTATCCCCACCTCCTCGTGGTGCCATCTGGAGATTTCCTATTGAAATTGCCGACGGGGAATGGCGAGCCTCCTGCGCCAAAAAAAAAAAAAAAAAAAAAAACAGGATTAGTCGGTTGGGCTACGGCCTAGTAAGCCGTAACCGTAAAAAAACACAAACTCCGAAACAACCACAAGCCTCGGATATAACGGACCGGATTTATGTTGACGATCCTTGCAAAAATCGAAAAAAGGACAATGATCTTCTGCTTTGTACGTGGAATGTTAGGTCCCTAAACAGGCCACGTGCAGCCGAACAACTTGCGGACGCCCTAGACCGCTATAAAGCGGACATCACCGCCATGCAGGAAATGCGATGGAATGGACCGGGCATAAAGCGGATGAAAAACTGCGATATTTACTACGGCGACAGCTATAGGGAGAGAGGGCATCGATTGTTTGGATGCGGATTTGTTGTTCGAGGTGGACTAAGGCAAAAAGTCCTAAGCTTTCGGCATGTGAGCGAACGCCTCATAACAATCCTTATCAAGGCTACATTTTTTAACATCAGCCTGATCTGCGTCCACGCCCCAACGGAAGACAGGGAGTTCTATGATCTCCTAGACAGAAAAGAACGTATGCCCAATGTCCCAGCTATGACATCAAAATTGTACTAGGAGACTTCAATGCTAAGCTGGGTAAGGAAAGCATCTTTGAACGAGTCATCGGCAAACATAGCCTACACGACACCACCTCCCATAACGGACACAGGCTGATTGATCTTGCTACGGGGCGAAATCTCCTTCTAGCCAGTACGCGCTTCCCGCACCTCGATATACACAAAGGCACCTGGCTGTCTTTTGATCAATCGTAATTCCTATACGGACAAAAAGTATGCAACGCAGTTGTGAATGTAAAGTGAGCAGACGTACTGCTGCAGGCGTAACACTCACAGTATATGGTCAACCGAAATTCATCCTCTGCGTATGCAATAACAAAGTGCATGAACGAATTGCTACGGACTATAACCAACGCGGAATCTGGTCGGCTCTCGTCCTATATAGGTCTAGGACAACCACCCCTGAGAGTAGTGAACGAACATCAACGACCCCAACCACTGCACTCCGTTCAGGTTGTGTGTGTCAACACATCATAAGAGAATATGAAAAACTCTTGAACCGGCGCGAGTCTCTAAAAAAAAAAAAAAAAAAAATTCTATGTTTTGCAAACATTTCCTTGACAAACTGTATGTATGATACCTCATCAGTCATCACATTTTTTGTATGATAACAGATCTTCGTTGCAGGCAGGTTATCGGCATATTACTTTGATTATCAAAAATCTTCATGATGTATGTACTTGATCATCAAAGTGTCCATTGAATTCAAATCAATTATCTTACTTGACAGCAACGATGTGAAAAGGTGAATAACAATAAATATGGGGAAAAGGTTGAATTATCTAGGATTAATTCATCAAAGACACAAACATATTGTCGACTAACCTTAGTTCAGTATGTGACCAAGGGGATTTTTTGGATGAAAATCATGTCTGTTGTATGGGCGCCCCCCATAAATATTAATTTTGTTCTGTTTTTAGTATTTGTCGTGGTAGCGGCAATTTCAACTGTCTAACTATCACGACTTATGAGATACAGCCTGGTGACAGACGGACGGACGGACAGCGAAGTCTTAGTAATAGGGTTCCGTTTTACCTTTGGGTACGGAACCCTAAAAAAGGAAAAAAAAATTAGAATCTCCACCGTTTTTCCGCAGCTCAGATTTGCATTGAACGTCATGCATCATTCGTATGTCAACTTGTTCATTCGCAAAATTAGACTCTACTGTAACTTCTATCTTGTGGCTAAATTATGAACGCATTTGTTATACATTGTTGATTCAGTATTAGCTACAAATCAGATGCTGTTTTCACATTTAACCGAATACTCATTTTTCGAACTATTTGTGCCCAAGAGAGAGTAATAAAAACTAGTTTTACTCTACTTGCAGGAGGACAAAGTTGTTCAAATGTACGAAACTATGATGACACGGCATTCTACAATGATCGTGGGTCCCACGGGAGGGGGAAAAACGGTAGTAATAAACACATTGATTAAAGCGCAATGCCATTTAGGATTACCAACCAAATGCACAACGCTTAATCCAAAGGTTAGTATTAGAAAATATTTAATGTGAATTGGCATTCGGGGTTTATTGAATAGTTATACATATAAAGGGTCCGCCAAATAACTTTTTTTTTTTTTTTTTTGAAAATGCTATAAAAAAAAACTACTGAATATTTTCTCAAATTTCTTTTTTTATTTGAAAGTACAATCCTTCCGGTTAATAATGGAAAATAATTTCATTCAAATGGCTGCCTCGGCTGGCCATGCAGTAGCCTACACGATCGGTCCAATTTTTAAGCACATTATCGATTGTGTGCAGCTGTATTTCACCAATAACTTCACGAATATGGTCCTTTAAAGCGTCAATTGTCTCTGGCTTGTCGGCGTAACACTTATCTTTGACGGCACCCCACAAATAATAGTCCAACGGTGTCAAATCGCAGCTCCGAGGTGGCCAAACGACATCAGCTCTGCGGCTGATAATGCGATCTTCAAAAACAGGGCGCAAAACATCGAGTGTAGCTTCGGCTGTGTGGCACGTAGCGCCGTCCTGTTGAAACCAAATGTTACCAATATCCTCCTCTTCAATTTTTGTGAACAAAAATTCGTTCAACATGGCCCGATAACGATCGCCATTGACTGTAACGGCCACTCCTTGCTCATTTTCGAAGAAAAATGGCCCAATTATGCCTCTGGAAACAGTGGTTCGTTCTGGGTGCACCGGCTTTTCAATGTATGCGTGCGGGTTTTCTGTGCCCCAAAGGCGACAATTTTGCTTGTTTACATACCCGCCAAGATCAAAATGAGCTTCATCTGAAAAGATGATTTTTTTTTTGGCAAAATCGGCATCTTCTGTAAGTCGATCGCAGACCCACTTAGCGAAGCGAAAACGCATTGGATGGTCAGTTAGCTTCAACTCCTGAACCAATTGGACTTTGTATGGCGTCATACCAAGGTCTTTATGCAAAATTCGTCTCAATGATGTCTCAATTGTTGAGAACGCGGTGAATTGATGTTGATGGCGCTTCACGCACACTTTCTGCCGCAGCAGCAATATTCTCGGGTGTACGCACTGTTTTTGGCTTTTCACGCTTTGGTTTATCGATGAGGATGCCAGTTTCTTTCACTTTTTTCACAAGATAAGGAACATAAGGAGCTGACGGTGCTTCTCTTCTTCCAAAATCCGTACGTAATTTTCGCATACATTCTGCAACATTGCTATGATTTTCAAAGTAATGTCGCAATATTTCCCAAGCGTATTCAAGCGTGTTCAAGCGTATACACAACCATACTCGTTCAGCGGAAGGATAAAACTAATTATCTGCCAAATCAGACATGAGCTAAGTGTTACCATTCACGAAATAAGCACTACTTGAAAAAAAAACGTTGGATGGCGGACCCTTTACATGTACATATGTATGTGCTGGATGTAAAGCGATCCTTATTTTTAGGGTGATCATAGAAATATACCCCGTTTACATGAGGCCGCCGTGGCGCAGTAGTTAGTGTGTTGGACTCTGAGGCACGATGAGCAAGTTCGGATCCCGATAACACTAACGCCATCGAATGTTTATTTCGCGGCGTCCCTCCTCGTTGGGGTACTGGCAAAACCCTCCGTAGTATAACTTGCCCAGCAAAAGCTTCTCGACTCACGCCGTTCGGAATCGGCATTAAATCGGTAGGTCCCTTTCACCTGTATGAAAAATAGAATCAAACACACAACATAGGTGATTGAAGGGAAGCTTGGCTCTGGTCCTTCATGGGCTGTAACGCCACCAAAGAAGAAGGAGCCATGTGTAGTTGAATCCGGATTGAACTAGGACGCATCTAAACGCGGATCGAGTTGAAATAGAGTTGACTCGACTCGATCTAGCTAGCTGAGCTAGATCAAGTCGAAAAATTTCATGTAAACCTGGGTCGAGGAGTTGAACTGACATTTTGTCTCTGTATGTGTGAGATATCCTTTTTGCTTATCTTTCTTTTCGCTTTCTGGTCGACACGACGAAAGATTAACACAATCAAAGTAAAAGGGGTCCGTATATACATACTATCTGTCACTTCAACTACATTTTAACTCTTCGATCTTTCGACTACGTTGCGGAAAAACCTGAGTTCGAAATTCAACTCAGTTCTGACTCCGATCTTTCGACTACGCATGTAAACGGGGTAATAATAGTTGTAGGTGGTATACTCGTACATGAATGTATAATTATATTTTCACCCAGCATGTGGACACTTTGAATGTTGGAACATTTGTACAAGTACATATGTACAAATACATATGTATGTATAAGTATAATATACATATGTATCAGGCGCATGTAAAGAATTCCCCATTTATCGAACCCTGGTTTAAAGTGTAAATACAATACATACTTTACATAATTTTACTTTTTAAAATAGGCCTTCACAGTAATCCAGTTGTATGGATACCTTGATATCTTCACAAGAGATTGGATTGATGGTTTATTTTCAAATATATTTAGAGAAATGAATAAACCTACTACGAAAGAGGTAAGCTATGATCGCGTTCTTAGACTATAGAAGATATCCATATACATTAGAGAAAACATACATAGTTTCATTCCATTCCATCTATAGTTATTTCTACATACCTAACAATAATTGCTACGAATATAATTAATTTTTATATTGTTTTGATTCACACATCCGAGTAAAGACAATAAACTAATAAAGGTAATATGACTTCAATTTGAAAATTAGGAAAGGCGATACGTTTGTTTTGATGGAGACGTTGACGCTCTTTGGATTGAAAATATGAATTCAGTTATGGACGATAATAAACTATTAACCTTGGCAAATGGAGAACGTATACGATTGGAGAGCTATTGTGCACTATTATTTGAGGTATATGCTACCGCATATTATACATATACATACTTACATCGGCCTATTCTGTTATTATATGCGGATGCAATTCTTCATATGTAGGTGGGAGACCTATCCTACGCTTCGCCTGCTACAGTTTCTCGTGCGGGTATGGTATACGTCGATCCTAAGAATCTACGATTTGCACCCTATTGGCAAAGATGGGCGTTGAGCCGACCTGAAACAGAGCGTGTATTTCTTCAAGTATTACTCAAATAAAATTAATAAAAACTTTATTAAATAGTCTGTTTTTTTTTTTTTTTTTGCAATAGGAAACATTCGACAAATTAATAGCACCAACTATAATATATATTCTGGAAGGAACAGACGGAACTCAACAGGGCAAACCTTTGAAATCGGTCCTACTACAAACGGATCTTAACATGACTGTGCAGTTTTGTTTCTTGTTTGATGCTATGTTCCCCTTGCCAACTGCATCTGAAGAGAATGATAAACCATTTGTTGACTATGAGTTTCCTATTCTAGAGTGCGGCGTTATTGAAGTAAGTAATAACTTGATACTTACATTTAATCAAAATATAACCCCGTCATTTCAAAACAAATGAGCGGAACAATAGAGGATCAGATTCAGATTAGATGGTTCACAGATAGCGTCTAAACTCAGACTGTGTATATTTGACAGTTTTGCCTAGATAGTATTTTTCTGAGATACTGTATGAAAGTCTGCCATACAAATGGAACGGAATGGCTAACAATTCGAAATTAGGCATATAGTGCCTTGATTGCAGTCAAAGATGTACAGTGTTGTGCAAAACTATAGCAACCATTTGATTAACAAGCAACCAACTTTTTTTTGCCGAACCATTGTTGATGTTCTATAATGGGAGCGTTTTATTTTCATTTATTTAAATAGTAGTAATAAAACGACTTTATATAAATAATAAAACGTACATATGTATACTTACTACTAACTTAGGTGGCGCTACAGTCCGTGGTGAACCTGGGCCTCAACCAACAAGCGTCTCCAGCTGGCACGGTCTATGGCCAGCTGTTTCCAGCGCCGCACGCCCATTTGGTTAAGGTCCCCTTCCACCTGCGTGCGCCACCGATGATGCGGCCGTCCTCTGCCGCGCCTTCCTTCGGGAGTGGATTCGAAGACTCTTCGGGTCGGAGTTGTATTTTTCATGCGCTCTACATGGCCTAGCCACCTTAGACGCTGTATCCGTAGACGTCGTACCAGGCCAATGTCGCTGTACAACCCGTACAATTCTTCGTTATATCTTCTCCTCCATACACCATTTGAACAAACGGGACCGTAGATAGTGCGCAGAATTTTCCTCTCGAAACGACCAACGGCATCTTCATCCGCTTTTGTTAAGGTCCAAGCCTCTGTGCCGTAAGGGAGGACTGGGATGATTAAGGTCTTATATAGTGTCACCTTGGTTTTCCGAGAGAGGGCTCTACTTCTCAATTGCCTCTTGAGCCCAAAGAAACAGCTGTTGGCAAGAAGGATTCTGCGTTTTATCTCAGCGCTGGTGTTGTTGTCGCTGGTCATCAGTGAGCCAAGGTAGACGAATTCCTTGACCACTTCAAAGTTATATCCGCCCATGGTGACGTTCTGGCCAATACGTCGGTGTTGTCCGTCTCTTTTAGATGAAAGCAGATATTTGGTTTTACCCTCATTAACCTTAAGACCCATCTTAGCCGCTTCTACCTCAATGCTCACGAAAGCCTCATTGACGTTTTGCTGTTTTCGTCCAATTACGTCAATATCGTCGGCGTACGCAAGTAATTGCGTAGACTTGAAATAAATCGTACCTCTTGTGTTGGCCAGTGACTCTTGCACGATCTTTTCAAGCACGATGTTGAAAAAGTTGCATGACAGCGCGTCACCTTGCCTAAATCCTTTTTAAACATCAAAGGTCTCGGTTTGCTCATTACCGACCTTAATGGAGCAGCGAGAATTCTCCATTGTCATCCTGCACAGTCGGACGAGTTTGGCAGGGATGTTAAAACTAGACATGGCTTTGTATAGCTCATCTCTATACACGCTGTCATATGCAGCCTTGAAATCGACGAAGAGGTGGTGAGCGTCGATTCTCCAAGATCTGCCGTAGCGTAAATATTTGGTCTACTGTGGATTTACCTGGCCTGAAACCACACTGATAAGAGCCGATCAGGTTATCCACAAACGGTTTCAGGCGTTCACACAATACGGCAGAGAAGATCTTATATGCGATGTTAAGGAGACTTATTCCCCTATAGTTGGCGCAGTTATAGGGGTCTCCTTTCTTATGGACCGGGCAAACGATGCTGAGATTCCATTCGTCGGGCATGCTTTCCTCCGACCATACCTCCAGCCGCCTTAAGAAGCTCAGCAGACAGGCCGTCTGCGCCCGCGGTTTTATTAGACTTAAGTCTTGATATCGCTATCTTGACTTCGTCTAGGTCGGGTGGATTGAATTCTGTTTCATTGTCGTCCATTACGAATGGCTCGTTCTGCCTGACAGCGGTATCTTGTCTATCATCGCCGTTATACAGTCTGCAGAAGTGGTCTTTCCAAATCCAAATCAGCATCGACTGCGACTCTACTACCAGTTCTCCATTTTCATCCCTGCAGGCCGCCGCTCTGGCTTTGTAGCCATGGCATGTTCGTTTTACCTTCCTGCGGAAGCATCTCTCCATCTCCTCGATCTCCCGCTTTCCGTGTTCTCTCTTCTTTCTTCTGAAAAGCGTGTGTTCCTCTCTTCTCTTCTGCTCATAGATTTCGCGAGCAGCTCTCGTCCGTCGTTGCAGCATGGCTTTATATGCCTCTTGTTTTGCTGCATGGGCTTGTTCGCATTGTTCATCGAACCAGGGGTTTCTAGGTGGTGGCGTTTTGAAACCCAGTACCTCTGACGCAGCGTCTCTGACGGCACTCTGGCAATGCGCCCATTCCTGCTCTATTGTTTGTGCTGCTGTGGGCGGATTTTGAGAGAGCTTGGAGGAGACACGATCGGCAAAGATTCTGGCAGTCTCTTGCGATTGTAGCCTTCCGACGTCAAACTTACGTTGTCCTACTCGACTCCTAAGCATTCTTGATATCCTCATTCGTACCTTGGTTACAACAAGGTAGTGGTCCGAGTCGATGTTGGCCCCTCTTAAGGTTCGTACGTCGAGAATACAGGAGGAGTGTCTGGCGTCGATCGCAATGTGATCAATCTGGTTGGTGGTCGATTGATCACAAGACCGCCAGGTACCCTTGTGAATGTTGAGATGAGGGAATCGCGTGCTTGCTACAAGGAGGTTACGCCCCGCTAGGAAATCGATTAGCCTTAGTCCGTTGTCGGATGTGGTGTTATGGAGGCTTTCTTATGATCGACTCAAATATGTCCTCTTTGCCCAGTTTTGCATTAAAATCTCCTAGGACTATTTTTGCGTCGTAGCTGGGGCATTGGGCATATGTTCTGTCTAGGAGATCGTAGAATTCGTCTTTGAGTCGATTGTCCTTTTCTTCCGTTGGGGCGTGAGCGCATATCAAGCTTATGTTTCCAAATTTAGCTTTGATGCGGATTGTTATGAGGCGTTCGCTTACATCCCGGAAGCTTAAGACTTTTGTCGTAGTCTTCCTCGAATAACGAATAACGGGAACCTTACCTTGCTATCCCAAAGTTCCCATACGTGTTTAATAACATTTAAATCTGGACTCTGAGGCAGTGTGTTCAGTTGACGTGGGGCATGATATAGAAGCCAATCCTTAACGACATGAGCGGCGTGCTTTGGATCGTTGTCTTGTTGGAATATCCAACTGTTATCAAGGCTTCATTTGTCCACTGATTGTTTTAAATTTTGTTTCAAAATGGTCTTATATTGAGAACGACCCATATTTCTTTGAATGAAAACCAATTTTCCCTCTCCAGACGAAGCAACAGCACCCGAAACCATCACATGGCCGCCACCATGCCTAACCGTCGGTATTAAGTTTTTCGGGTCTATCGCTAGCAAAAATATTATATTTGGATTCGTCTTTAAACAAAACCCTCTTCCAGAAATCGATTCCTTCAATAATATGCTTTAGGGCGAATTCCAATCGAAGTTTCCGTTTCACTTTTTTTCTTCTTATAAGAGGCTTTTTACGTGGCGTTCTGCTATAGAAACAATTACAATTAAGTGTTCTTTCAATTGTTGGTGAATGCACGATCTTATTTGATGTTATTGGTATGCCTTTGGCTAACTCAATGGCATCTATTTTGGGATTTTTGTTAACTTATTTTAACAAAATAATTGAATTACAACTTAACCCAATCCGTCCGGAACTTTACACAAACAGAAAAGACAAAACAAAATAAGCGGGACACAGAATAATCATAAAGCATGCCTTCCCGGCTGTACGTAGATGTTTCAATGTTTTTTTTTTTCGTTTTTTGTGAATAATTTGTTAAGTTAATTTTGAAAAAAGTTCATTTTTGTTACGTATTATTAGAAAAGGACTTAGAACAAAACTGCATCATTACTCTTTCTTATAATTATCTTGGACTAGCTTTTGCGCGCGGCTTCGCTCGCGTTAAATTCGGGGTAACACGGTTCCCCTTTCCTGATTTAGAACACAGAAGAGAACTCGGAACAGAATGTTATTTTAATACGCTACTGTAGACGATATTATATGTCTTTCCATTTAGGGATAGAATGTAAAGATTCTGGGCATTGGACACACGCGAACATGCTACATACAATTGTCCATGGGAAAAGCACGGCTTTTCTAAGTTCACCCCAGCCACCTTTAATGTTTGACCTTGCGCTTTGTTAATGGTCATAGCGAAACTAAGCTTTAGAGGAAATTGTAGCCTTTTAAACTGGAACGGGAGATCTGTGGGAATTACTGGGATTCTTGGGCTCATTACATTTTCACCCTTTTCTACGCCGGTTAAGATAGTGGCGCTAATGATATTGCGTCCAAGTTGTGTGACACGAAGTCTCGTCCCATTACATATTCTCGGGGCATCTAAATTTCGTATAAGCATGACTAGGACGCTTAGTAGTCAAATAACAGAGTATAGCGCGTTTCAGAATCATATCAGCGCCATCTATCGTAATTCAAGAGTAACACTTATTTATGTTTCGAATGTTGATTGTTTTCCAAAAGCTGATTGATTTATGGTTGTTTTAATTAAATTATTTTATTATTCGTTTGTATCATAGAACCTATACTAATTTTGCGGAGAGTCTCACATAAATTTCCATCCCCTACTGATTGTTTTTTTTTTGCTGCATACAAATTTAACGGGGGCTAGAAAGAAACAAAAAGTAGCCTACGTCACTCTCCATCCCTTCAGCTATCACCTCTTAAAAAATCACGTCAATTCGTCGCTCCGTTTTGCCGTGAAAGACGGACAAACAGACACACACTTACACATTTATAATATTAGTATAGATTCGTCAAACAGCAGAAATAGGTACCGTATGTAGACTTTTGTCAGCCACTGTTTCCATAAAGAACCGTTGCACTGAATTAATTTCATTGGAAGTTGCTTTTGTTTTGCACAGCACGTATGTATATTGTATGTATGAATAAAAATATTACTATTTTATAATAAACATCCAAGAAATCTCTATCAACTTTAGTATTAGTAAAGTATTTGCTCTCTTAAAAAATATGTATTATAAATTGTAACAGCTATCCTCGTAATCTAAGTAAGCCTTGACCTCATGTCAATGGGCACCCAACTAACCTAGCTTACTTACTTATCAGGCCAGCGATCCATGGTGGATCTGAGCCTGAGCTATAGCTGCCTTCCATCCTTGACGGTCCCGGACACGCTGCTTCCAGTTATCAAGACCAAGATGTCCTACATCCGCGATTACTTGGTCTTTATACCGGAGGTTCGGTCTTCCTCTTCTTCTCGAACCAGGAGGCTCGGAGTCGAAGATCCTCTTAGCTGGAGCGTTGATGTCCATGCGCTCGATGTGGCCCAGCCAGTGTAGTCGACGGATCTTTGCCTTCCGGACTACATCTACATCTTTGTACAGCTCGTAGAGTTCGCGGTTGTGTCTTCTTCTCCATTAATCTTCCTCACAGACAGGACCAAATATCCGGCGCAGAATTTTTCTTTCGAAATAACCCAAAATCAGCTCCGCTGTCTTGCTTATCCTCCAGCTTTCGGCTCCGTACAGCAAGACTGGCTCATACTGCGTTTTGTAAAGCATGACTTTGGTCTTTCGAGTGAGGGGTTTTGACCCACGTTGTTTGGACAAGCCGAAGTAGCAGCGGTTGCCAAGGGCGATTCTATGCCGGATCTCCACTGTGGTGTCATTTGTGGAATTTACGTTTGCCCCGAGGTAGACAAACTCCTTAACTACATCGAAATTGTAGCTGTCAATTGTTATAAATTGTCCCAGGTGTTGAGCGACGGATTGGTTTTTGCTTGACAGCATGTAGGTACTTCGTCTTGTCCTCATTGACCTTAAGACCATCTCGTTTCGCCTGTTCTTCCATCGCCGTGAATGCTTTCCACAATGCCACGGCGAGAACACGCGATGATATCGATATCATCCGCATATCCTAGCAGCTGGATGGATTTGTAGAAGATAGTGCCTTCCCCGTTGACGCCTGGCCGTCGCACTATCTGCTCCAGCACCAGGTTGAAGAAGTCACATGACAGCGCATCTCCTTGCCGAAATCCGGTGCATGCTTCAAAAGGTTCCGAAGTCCTAGAACCTAGTTGCACGGTGCATCGCGTATTTTTTAGCGTGGCGCGACACAACTGGATCAGTTTTCCCCGGATCCCGAATTCGGCCATCGCATCAAACAGTCCTTCACGATGAATTCTGTCGTATGCGGCTTTGAAATCGATGAAAAGATGGTGTGTATCGATTCGAAACTCGTTGGTCTTTTCCAGAATTTGTCGAAGTGTGAAAATTTTGTCTATAGTCGACTTGTCGGGCCGGAAGCCGTAATGGTAGCTGCCGATTAGTGCGGTGCAAAATGGCTTTAGACGTTCACACAGTACGCTGGACAGGATCTTGTATGCGACATTGAGCAGGGATATACCTCTATAGTTCTTGCAAGAGGTAGGATCGCCTTTTTTGTGGATGGGGCATATAGAGCTGGTATTCCAGTCGTCGGGCATGCTTCCATTTTCCCAAATTCTGCAGATGATCTGGTGCATGCTCCCTACCAGGACATCGCCGCCAGCCTTGAAGAGCTCTGATGGCAAGCCATCTGAGCCTGCGGCCTTGTTGTTCTTCAGCTTCTGAATTGATGTGCCGACTTCTTCGATGCTGGGTGGAAGGACCACTTCAGCGGCTGGAGTTGGGATTTCCTCGGTCCCTACCACTCTCTCTTGGTCATGCTCGTAAAGCAGCTGCTGGAAATGCTGCTTAAATACATCCACTATTCCCTGCGGGTCGGTGACAAGATTACCCTCGCAGTTTCCAAGAGCCTGGGTGCCCTTTTTGAAGCCTCCTGCAAGGCCTTTGGCTTTCTTGTTAAAGGCTCGTGTTTTATGTTTATCCCTAGACTCCTCGATATCCTTGAGCTGGGAGGCTCCCTTCTTCTGGCTCGGTACTCTTCTTGCGCTGCCCTGGTTTTCCTCTGCAGCGCCTTTTGGTACGCCTCGTCAGTTGCTGCCTTTTTCTGCTCACACTCGCCATCTTACCACGGGTTTCTTGTGGGGGGTGGTAGGTATCCTAAGGTGGTTTCGGCTACTTCCTGAATGGCTGAGCGGCAATGCAGCCACATATTGGCATTTGTGTTCGACGTAGGCATACCGTAGAGTCTTTCGCTCAGCTGCTCCCTGTAGACTCTGGCAACCTCTGGTGTGCTCAGGAGCCCAATGTCGAATCTCCTCCTGGTGGGCTGGTGCAGCTTTCTGACATTGGACAGTCGAGCTCTGAATCTTGCTGCTACGAAGAAGAGGTCAGAGTCGACATTTGCCCTTCCGAATGTTCGCACATCCAGGATGTTTGACGAGTGCCTTTGGTCAATGTGCTCATGGTCGATTTGGTTGGCGGTCCGACCGTCCGTACAGCGCCAGGTTGCTGTGTGGATTCGCTTATGAGGGAATCTTGTGCTACTTATCACCGCATTACGAGCTCTCGCAAAGTCCGTGAGTCGGAAGCCGTTATCTGTTGTTGTATAGGCGATCACTCCGCCAAGGGTGTTCTCCTTACCGATTTTGGCGTTGAAGTCCCCGAGCACGATTTTAACATCGTACTCCGGACAAGCTCCGTAGGCGTTGTCCAGGGGGCCATACATGTACTCCTTGATAGGGTCTTCAGCCTCGTCGGTAGGGGCGTGTGCACATATAAGGCTGATGTTATAAAATCTCCCTCTGATGGGATCACAGCCAGGCGATCACTTCGACCTTAACCGCTTTCCCACGACAAATCCGCATCCTAGTAAGTGCTATCTTTTGTGACAGCTGTAATAAATGTCGCAATTTTTCTTTCCCATCATACCGTTTCCTATCCAACGTATTTCCTAGACCGCAGTAATATCCGCCTTGTACTGCGTGAGGATTGTTTCTAGTTTATGGGGTGGCCGTGGTGCAGTGGTTAACATCATCGACCGTCGAGCGGAAGGTCTAGGTTCAAATTCGTTTCATAGTCAAGAAAAAGCAATTCCTATGCGGAAAAAAGTATGCAACACAGTTGGGAATGGAAAGTGACCAAACGTACTGCTGCAGGCATAAGACTAACAGTATGTGGTCAATTGAAATGCATCCTCTGCGTATGCAATATTAACACCAAAAATGCATGAACGAATTGCTGAGAATTATAACCAACGCGAAATTTGGTCGGCTCTCGTCCTATGTATGTAGGACAAACCACCCCTGAGAGTAGTCAACGAACATCTACGACCCAAAAACCACTGCACTCCGTTCAGGTTGTGTGTCAAAACATCAACCTGCGCGAAACTTTCCCTATCCCTGTTACCTTCGCTCGCACAACGTTCAATACGTTATAAGGCCTTAGCCTTGAGTGCGAGTGTGACTATAAAAACAAAAAATGAGCAGCTCCGGGAGTGTACAGGGTTCTGACATTCCAGGATCATACTCGCAAATCGTGTATCTTTTTCGTGCGTTGTCGTCGTCGAGTATCCGTCCGTGTATCCGAGGCATATTGCTCATTCATAACTTCATGTTTTTTTTTACGTGGGCGGATTGTTAGCCCGCCGCACAACCACCATTCTGGTCGGGGTCAACTATCCTAACCTAACAGCTATTAAGTTAGAAGAGAAGACAAAAATCATAAAGTGGGATTGGTTTTAGGGATAACAGCACTACTACACACAACAAACAATAGTGTTTTTCGAGAAGCAAAACACTTTATATTGTAGGAGGTGTACGCAATGAATACCATTATTTGCAATATGTACGAGCAAATTCTTATCTAACCATAAACTTTCATACAATTTCAGTGTATTTATGGATCTCTAGGAGCTTGCCTTGCCGAATATGAAAGAGAGCGGTTCGATGAATTTATAAAAAGGAACTCAGGATTTCAACTTTTAGAAGATACGCCGACCAAACGGGCAGCCGAAGGGCAATTACCCATATCAAAAGCAACACTGTATGAATACTTCTTTGACCAAACAGAAAGAGAATGGGTAGCATGGGAGTGGATTGTACCTCCTTATGAACACAATCTCAATATAAAATTCAGCGAAATTCTTGTTCCCACTGTCGACACACTTCGAACCAATAAAATTTTGTATTTAACCAGCCGTGTATGTACGACTTAAATTTTAATTTAGTGAACGTAAATAACCTAGCTCTTCCTATTGTTTTTTTAGAAAAAACGCCCAGTTCTTCTCATAGGGGATGCTGGTTCTTCTAAGACCGCCATTATAACAAAATATTTAAGAGAACTTGACCCCACCATATACGTAAATAATAACTAACGTAACTTTCGCTGCTTCCTATCTAGAATATACTATTTTAGATTCTATTAAACGTGAATTTTTCTTCGAGAACAACCTCGCTCGATGTCCAAAGAACTATAGAAGCTACAGTTGAGAAGCGTACCAAGGATACGTTTGGTCCACCAATTGGAAAACAAATAGCATGTTTTATCGACGACATGAATATGCCACAAGTTGACGAGTAAGAGCTTAATATTAACTTTTAAACATAGACGAATGTTTCGTTGTACGGGTGGACATTTATTGTTGGCTTTTTTGTTTTATCTTTCCCTTTCAACATAGTTATGGTACACAGCAACCTATAGCCCTTTTAAAATTACTATTTGAAAATGGTGGAATGTATGACAGAGGAAAGGATTTGAATTGGAAAAAATTTAAGGACTTGACCTTCTATGCGGCAATGGGCTATCCAGGCGGAGGAAGAAATGAAGTTGATCCAAGATTTATATCAATGTTTTCAGTCAATAATTTAGTTTTTCCGAGTGAATATTCCCTTAAGCTAATTTATAGCTCAATATTTGGCGGTCATCTCAAGAGTAGCAAGTTTCCAGAAAACGTTCAAAATATTGCTGATATTGTTGTCCAAATCACACTGAATTTATTTACGGTACGTTTCAGCATACACGTATATCAATATTTCAAAATCCCAAAGTTTATCTTCGAAACAAAAAGTTAAATGTAAAAGTTACGATCTTTTGCTAGGCTTTTCCATTGCCGCACACCCAGTTGGCTGAGGTCCCCTTCCACCTGAGTGCGCCATCTTAAGTGCGGCCGTCTCTTGCTTCTTCGTCCCTCGGGGTTGGATTCAAAGACTCTTCGGGCTGGAGCTGTGTTGTCCGTTCGCTCTACATGGCCCAGCCATCTTAGGCGTTGAATCCGTAGACGCCTGACTAGGCTTATGTCGCTGTACAGCCCGTAAAGTTCGTTGTTGAATCTTTTGCTCCATCCCCCGTCGGCGCTTATAGGCCCAAAAATCACGCGCAAAATCTTTCTCTCGAACCGACCAAGGGCCTCCTCATCCGCTTTTGATAGTGTCTATGCTTCTGCGCCGTGCAACAGGACTTTGTCATTCGGGAGAGGGCTCTATTACTCAATTGCCTCCTGAGCCCAAAGAAACAGCGATTGGCAAGAGTGATTCTGCGTTTGATTTCGGAACTGATGTCGTTGTTCCAGGCCACTGCGGAGCCAAGGTAGACAAAGTCCTTAACTACCTCGAACTTATATCTGCCAATACAAAAGTTCTGGCCAAGACGTCGGTGGTGAGCGTCCTTTTTTGATGACAGCATATATTTAGTTTTGCCCTCGTTTACCGCCAGACCAACTTTCGCCGCCTCTATCTCAATACTCGCAAGCGCCTCATTGACATCGCGCTGTGATCTATCTATTATGCCAATATCGTCGACATATGCAAAGAGTTGCGAGGATTTGAAATAGATTGTGCCTCTTGCATTGGCCAGTGATTTTTGCACAATCATTTCCAATATGATGCTGAAGAAATCACACGACAGCGCATCGCCCTGCCTAAATCCTTTTTTGACATCAAAACTGTCGGTAAGATGTTCACCGGATCGGATGGAGCAGCGAGCATTCCCCAAAGTCATCCTGCATAGTCTGACGAGCTTAGCAGGTATGTCAAAAGTAGACATAGCGTTGTATAGCTCGTCTCTAATTACGCTGTCGTGGCACCGTGGCGCAGTGGGTAGTGTGTTGGCCTCTGACCCCGATGACACGGGATCGAATCCCGATACAGCTATATCATCGAACGTGTTTTTCACGGTGTTTCTCCTCAGCGGGGTTCTGACAAAACCCCCTGTAGTAAAATTGTCATGAAAAGCTTCTCGAAATTCGCCGTTCGAAACCGGCAATAAACTGTAGGTCCCTTTCACCTATGGGAAAATGAAACCACACACAACATGGGTGATTGAGAGAGAAGCTCGGCTAAGGTCCTTCATGAACTGTAACGCCAACATACATACATACATACATGCAGCTTTGAAGTCGACAAATAGGTGGTGAGTGTGGACTTGAAATTCATTGTTTTTTTCCAGGATCTGCCGTAGTGTGAAGATTTGGTCGATGGTGGACTTCCCTGGCCTGAATCCGCACTGATAAGGACCTATCAGCTTATTTACAAAAGGCTTCAGGCGTTCACACAAAACGGTAGAGAAGATGTCAAGGAGACTTATTCCTCTATAGTTGGCGCAATCAGAGGGGTCTCCTTTCTTGTGGATCGGGCATACGATGCTGAGACTCCATTCCTCGGGCATCTTATCTTACGGATGAGCTGGTGCATGCTCCCAACCAGGTCATCCCCAGCTGCCTTGAAGAGCTCAGCAAACAGTCAGTCTGCGCCAGCAGCTTTATTCGACTTGAGCTTCGATATGGCAATCTTAACTTCGTCGAGGTTAGGCGGACAGAATTCTCTGCGGTCTCCGTCGATTAGAAATGGATCATTCTGCCTGACAGCGGTATATTCACTAACATCGCCGTTATACAGTCTGCAGAAGTGGTTTTTCCATATTCTTAGCATCGACTGCGGTTCTACTACTAGGTGTCATCCCTGCAGGCTTCCGTTCTGGCTTTATAACCTTGGCATGTTTTCTTTATCTGTTGATAAAACTTTCGAACGTCACGTCTGCAGTAACACCTCTCCAAATCCTCAATCGCGCGCTTCTCGTGCTCTTTCTTCTTTCTTCTAAGAATCTTATGCTCCTCCCTTCTTTTTAACTCGTAGAGCTCACGAGCTGCTCTTGTTCTTTTATGCAGTGAGGCTTTATATGCATCCTGCTTCGCTGTGTGAATCCTCCTGCACTCGTCATCGAACCAGGTGTTTGTTCCTGGTGGAGCCTTGAAACCCAAAACTTCGGATGCAGAGCTCTTCAGGGCTTGTTTGCATAGGCTCCACTGCTGTTCTATTGACAGCGTGGAGGATTGGGGTGTATAGGAGAGCTTAACGGAGACGCGATCGGTAAAAGCACGAGCGGTTTCTGGCGATAGTAGCTTTCCGACGTCATAACTTTGTATTCTTACTCTACTCCGCTGCGTTCGTGATATCCGTAAGCGCATCTTGGCTACTACAAGACAGTGGTCCGAGTCGATGTTAGCCCCTCGGAAAGTTCGAACATCAAGAATAGTGGAGGAGTGTCTGATGTCGATCGCGATGTGATCAATCTGGTTGGTAGTCGATTGATCAAAAGACCGCCAGGTGCCTTTGTGTATATCGAGGTGCGGGAAGCGCGTACTGGCTAGAAGGAAATTTCGCCCCGTGGCAAGATTAATCAGCCTGTGTCCGTTATCGGATGTGGTGTCGTGTAGGCTATGTTTGCTTTACCCAGCTTAGCATTGAAGTCTCCTAGTACAATTTTGATATCATAGCTGGGACATTGGGCATACGTTCTGTCTAGGAGATCGTAGAACTCATATTTGGTGGAGTCATCCTTGTCAGACTAATTTTATTAAATTTATTCGACGCTTAATTGCGCTATAGAGGAATTGATTAGGTTTTGGTCCTATTTGACTTAGATGTATTGCTTTTTCTTGTAAGATAAAAACTGAACTAATGCACATTAGCATCTTGATTATTTCGAGAACCAATAAAGACCTAGACTTCGGATTAAAGTAATTTGATGTACTTAGGACCAGATAAGTTTTAGAAAAAAAAATCCATTGGGTGTTTCCTCTGTTTTTTGGGTTCCGTACCCAAAGGTAAAACGGAACCCTATTACTAAGACTTTGCTGTCCGTCCGTCCGTCCGTCTGTCACCAGGCTGTATCTTATGAACCGTGATAGCTAGACAGTTGAAATGTTCACAGATGATGTATTTCTGTTGCCGCTACCACGACAAATACTAAAAACAGAACAAAATGAATATTTAACGGGGGCTCCCATACAACAGACAAGATTTTCATCCAAAAAATCCTGCCTGCAAACAAGATCTGTCATTTGATGAGGTAACACACATAGTCTCTTTCATATTTATATATACAGATGGTACGGAGCCCTTCGTGCGCGAGTCCGACTCGCACTTGGCCGGTTTTTTTAGACACATTAAGTGTACAGGTGTACAGATTTCGATAGCACCCGATGGGAAGTAGGCATTATGGGCAAACGATTTTTTTAATTGTGCTACTACTTTGTAACGGACCGCATTTCCTAGTCCTAGAAAATGTACAATTAAGATAATTGAATTCATTAAAGTGTAGTTCGGAACAGGTAGTTTTACTAAATATTCTCTTTCTCAATTTCAAATATATTTATTAGAAAACGATTAGTGAACTTCCACCAACGCCCTCCAAGTTTCATTACATATTTAATCTAAGAGATTTGTCAAGAATATTTGGCGGTTTACTTCAAATCCGGCCAAACAACTTTAGTTTCGCTAGGGAAATAATCAGAGTTTGGCGAAATGAATTCTCCCGATCAATTTGTGACCGATTAATCAATGACACAGTAAGAAGCTATTCAAGCTAGTCACATGATAAATTCTATAAAATATTTATATTAAGGACATCAATCTGATTAAAAAGCATATTGAAACTGAAGTGACAGAGAAATTTCCACCATCGTTTGAGCAGGACAATGGATACATGTTACCAAGACTTCCTTCAATAACTGATGACACTTTAGGCCCGACTGCCGCTGGTGAGTATTATTAAAGTATAAATGCCATTTTTAATTATATTTACCTTTCTTAAAAAAAAATCTTCTCCTTCTCTGGTGGCTTTACAGCCCATGAAGGACCAGAGCCAAGCTTCTCTCCATCACCCATGTTGTGTGTGATTTATTTTTCGCACAGGTGAAAGGGACCTACCGATTTAATGCCGATTCCGAACGGCGTGAGTCGAGAAGCTTTTTCATGGCAAGTTTACTACGGGGGGTTTTGCCAGTTCCCCGCCGAGGAGGAACGTCGCGAAATAAACATTCGATGGCGTTGGTGTTATCGGGATCCGAACTCGCTCATCGTGCGCCACGGCGCAGTTATAAAAGAGAAAAACAGTGTTGATGTTCGTTAGTTCACTACTCTTCATATCAACCTGGCTTGAGGCTTATAGGAGCAATTCCAAATAACATTTTATTGGACAACAAACGGTTTAGTTAGGATATAGTTAAAGTCTAAAGGAATCAAACCATATAAAAACACACAATAAAAGACATTTAAAAAAAAATGTTCTTGGATCAACGTCCCTGGATTATCCGAAATATTGTAACCGGGATTCATAGGTTCGGTCTTCTTTTGGAAGAGAAACTTGTTGACGTAGCCGAAACAGTAGTTCTATGGATTGGTCTCCTATGTATGTATATACCCCGTAGTTGGCGATCATTTCGTATTTTGATGCTGACAATTCGTCTTTCGATTCTTTCGAGAAAGTGTGTGATTTGATTTCGTTTTAACTCATCATAGGATTTAGAAACGCGGTCAAGTTCAACTTGAAAACACCTGGACATGTTTTTTTTTTTTAGATTACGGTGTCTCATAGCATCTTTGGGATATTGGATAGACACGATATTGTTTTGTTATGATGATTTTATTGATTGGCTCAGGATGCACCGCGGGAAAAGCATCTTCTCAAGCAACGTACACATGTGTTTTCGCAATTGCTAAAGTGTAACATTTCTTCTTTCTTTGATGACGTTACAACCCTTGAAGGGCCCAGAGCCAAGCTTCTCTTAATCACCCATGTTGTGTGTGTTTTATTTTTCACACAGTTCAATGCCGATTTCGAACGGCATGAGTCGAGGAGATTTTTCATGGAAAATATCTATACTAGGGGGTGTTTTGCCAGTACCCCGCCAAGGGGGGACGTTGCGAAATAAACCTTCGATGGCGTTGTTGTCATCGTTAAAGTCCAACTCACTCTATGCCCATATCACAATACTGCGATGGTGCGTGCTTCATTACGTGTTACGAGGAAATGCTTCGACGCATGCTTTGAAAATGACACTTCAATCTTATCGGCTGCTCCTTGTCAAAGTAAACGTACACACCCAAACCACAAAATACACAGATACGGGATACACATCAATACACAGCAACAGTTGTTCGACGGCACAGAAATTTCCGACGTGTTTGACTTTTGTCTGCTTTGGTTACGTGAGTTTACGTTTTCTCTCGCTCGCTTTTTTTCTTATTTCCTCTCATTTTTTCTTATTTCCTCTCATTTTTCAATAAACGTAAGCTCGCCAACGCAAACGCAGTATTGTAGACTTACTTACTTACTTATCAGGCCTGCGATCCATGGAGGATCTGAGCCTGAGCTATAGCTGCCTTCCATCCTTGACGGTCCCGGGCACGCTGCTTCCAGTTGTCAAGACCAAGATGTCTTACATGCGCGATTACTTGGTCTTTATACCGGAGGTTCGGTCTTCCTCTTCTTCTCGAACCAGGAGGCTCGGAGTCGAAGACCCTCTTAGCTGGAGCGTTGATGTCCATGCGCTCGATCGGATCGACGGATCCTTGCCTTCCGGACTACATCCACATCTTGGTACAGCTCGTAGAGTTCGCGGTTGTGTCTTCTTCTCCATTCACCTTCCTCACAGACAGGATCAAATATCCGGCGCAGAATTTTTCTTTCGAAAGAACCCAAAATCAGCTTCGCTGTCCTGCTTATCGTCCAGCATTCGGCTCCGTACAGCAAGACCAGGGATAAAGAATGAGATACCAATCTTTTGGCTTTGACAGCCATTTTGACAACTAGCCCCTACAAACGCGTTGCGGTTTGACGGCGTCTTGACTATGTCATTCGACGTCTTGACTATGTCATTCGACGTCTTGACTCTTAAGTCAAAAGCGTTGTTTTTAAAGCGGCCTCTAGATGCTCAATATTATTGTGCAAAATATTGCACAATTTTATTGGCTTGCAGCCCCAGACGGTTCAATATTTTTCCCAATAATTTAGTTGACCGCTCATATTTGTATTAAAAGTCAAAAGCGTTTTGATTTTCCGCAATATATCGCACAATCTTGCAATATTATCTACAGACGAACAATAATATTGTGCAATATCAAATATTGCAAATTATTAGGCGTCTAGGGGCCGCTTTAATTACAAAAGCAGCAACCAACCCCTGCGGGGATCAACGGGCAGACGTACGAAAGTTTGGTATCTCATTCTTTATCCCTGAGCAAGACTGGCAGAATGAGCGTTTTGTAAAGCATGACTTTGGTCTTTCGAGTGAGGAGTTTTGACCCCAGTTGTTTGGACAAGCCGAAGTAGCAGCGGTTGCCAAGGGCGATTCTACGCCGGATCTCCACTGTGGTGTCATTTGTGGAATTTACGTTTGCCCCGAGGTAGACAAACTCCTTAACTACCTCGAAATTGTAGCTGTCAATTGTTATGTTTTGTCCCAGGTGGCGAGCGACGGATTGGTTTTTGCTTGACAGCATGTATTTCGTTTTGTCCTCATTGATCTTAAGACCAACTCGTTTCGCCTGTTCTTCAATCGCCGTGAATGCTTCCACAATGCCACGGTGAGAACACGCGATGATGTCGATATCATCCGCGTATCCTAGCAGCTGGATGGACTTGTAAAAGATAGTGCCTTCCCTGTTGACGCCTGCCCGTCGCACTATCTGCTCCAGTACCAGGTTGAAGAAGTCACATGACAGCGCATCTCCTTGCCGAAATCCGAATTTGTCGAAGTGTGAAAATTTGGTCTATAGTTGATTTGCCGGGCCGGAAGCCGCACTGGTAGCTGCCGATTAGTGCGGTGCAAAATGGTTTTAGACGTTCACACAATACGCTGGACAGGATCTTGTATGCGACATTGAGCAGGGATATACCTCTATAGTTCTTGCAAGAGGTAGGATCGCCTTTTTTGTGGATGGGGCATATAGAGCTGGTATTCCAGTCGTCGGGCATGCTCTCATCTTTCCAAATTCTGCAGATGATCCAGCCTTGAAGAGCTCTGATGGCAAGCCATCTGAGCCTGCGGCCTTGTTGTTCTTCAGCTTCTGAATAGCTGTGCCGACTTCTTTTATGCTGGGTGGGAGGACTACTTCAGCGGCTGGAGTTGGGATTTCCTCGGTCCCTACCACTCTCTCTTGGTCATGCTTGTTAAGCAGCTGCTGGAAGTGCTGCTTACATACATCCACTATTCCCTGCGGGTCGGTGACAAGATTACCCTCGCAGTTTCGAAGAGCCAGGGTGCCCCTTTTGAAGCCTCCTGCAAGGCCTTTGGCTTTCTTGTAAAAGGCTCGTATTTTATGTTTATCCCTAGACTCCTCGATATCCTTGAGCTGGGAGGCTGCGATGATTCTTTTCTTTTGTCGCAATAGTTTCTTCTCCTCCCTTCTTCTGGCTCGGTACTCTTCTCGCGCTGCCCTGGTTTTCCTTTGCAGCGCCTTTTGGTACGCCTCGTCGGTTGCTGCCTTTTTCTGCTCACACTCGCCATCATACCACGGGTTTCTTGTCGGGGGTGGTAGGTATCCTATTGTGGTTTCGGCTACTTCCTGAATGGCTGAGCGGCAATGCAGCCACATATTATTGGCATTTGTGTTCGACGTAGGCATACCGTAGAGTCTTTCGCTCAGCTGCTCCCTGTAGACTCTGGCAACCTCCGGTGTGCTCAGGCGCCCAATGTCGAACCTCCTCCTGATGGGCTGGTGCAGCTTTCTGACATTGGACAGTCGAGCTCTGAATCTTGCTGCTACGAGGAATTGGTCAGAGTCGACATTTGCCCCTCTGAATGTTCGCACATCCAGGATGTTTGACGAGTGCCTTGCGTCAATGAGCACATGGTCGATTTGGTTGGCGGTTCGACCGTCCGGAGATCGCCAGGTTGCTGTGTGGATTCGCTTGCGAGGGAATCTTGTGCTACTTATCACCGCATTACGAGCTGTCGCAAAGTCAGCGAGTCGGAAGCCGTTATCTGTTGTTGTATCGTGGAGGCTGTGCTTTCCGATCACTCCTGCAAGGGTGTTTTCCTTTCCGATTTTGGCGTTGAAGTCCCCGAGCACGATTTTTACATCGTACTCCGGACAAGCTCCGTAGGCGTTGTCCAGGAGGTCATAGAAGTCCTCCTTGATAGGGTCTTCAGCCTCGTCGGTAGGGGCGTGTGCACATATAAGGCTGATGTTATAAAATCTGCCTCTGATGCGGATCACAGCCAGGCAATCACTTATAGGTTTAAAGTCGATGACCTTCGACCTTAACCGCTTTCCCACGACAAATCCGCATCCCAGTAAGTGCAACCTTTTGTGACAGCTGTAATAAATGTCGCAATTTTTCTTCCTAATCATACCGTTTCCTATCCAGCGTATTTCCTGGACCGCAGTAATATCCGCCTTGTACTGCGTGAGGATTCCTTCTAGTTTATGAGCAGCTCCGGGAGTGTACAGGGTTCTGACATTCCAGGAGCATACTCGCAAATCGTGTATCTTTTTCGTGCGTTGTTGTCTTCGAGTATCCGTCCGTGTATCCGAGGCATCTTGCTCATTCATAACTTTAGGTTTTTTTACGTGGGCGGATTGTTAGCCCGCCGCACAACCGCCATTCTGGTCGGGGTTTTTTTTCGCTGCATACGTTTGTTCACCTCCCAACGGTTGTTGAAGAGGCTATCCAGAGGGCGCCGCGAGGAGGCCGTATGTCAACTTGACCCGGGCATTTTAACAGGGATCGTTGCTGGCATCTCGCCAGGTTGAGAGCAATCAACAACTTTACCCTGTATGTCCGAGCCCATGCCCCCCAGTATTGTAGAGTGCCCCATTAAATTGCCTGTGCTGAATGTTAAACGTCACTCGAAGCTAGCGCTAACGCAGTAATGTGATATGGGCATTAATATGCTCTTAAATATTGTAAAAAACAAAAGCAATATAAAGTCAATTTTAAAACAAATATTCTATATGAATTGCTTCCTTTGTTTTTATGTCCTTGTTATACTTCGTATGGTTGTGTGTCGTGTAAGGGACAACATCTCTGCGATGTTTTGAGATGTATTTCGATTTTTTGAGAGTACAAAACGCACATAAATACTTTGATGATTGATTAAGAAAACTTGCATGTAAATATTTTCAACTCGCTCATTTTTTCGTTTTGTTTTTTAGAACCTCGTTTGAACGATGAAGGTATGGAAGTTACCTCGATGGGGTCGGATAAAGTTATTCCAATAGCAGAATATGTTCTACGAAACCCTCTTTTATTCGGTGATTATAGGAACACTTTGAATGAACAAGAACCAAGGTTTTATGAGGATCTCTTAGATTACAAAGCAATTTTTTTTCTATTTCAAGAGGTTTGGTTTCATACATACATATATCTTATAACATATCTGTTCGTATAACATTGCCCCATATTCCACTGATATAATTAAAGATTCTTGAAGAATATGGGGAACGGAAAGGCAAATTAAGCTTAGTCCTATTTGAGGATTGTCTTGAACATTTGACTCGCGTACATCGAACACTACGGATATTTCGAGGACATATTCTTTTAGTTGGCGTCGGAGGAAGTGGCAAAAAAAGTATAACGAAATTGGCTTCATTTGCAGCTGGTAAGAAAATAATCACTTGAAACTAGCGCTTAGAACGTATTTACAAACTGTGTTTTCAAGGTTGTGATATATTTGAAATCACCATCGCTCGTGGATACAACGAGGTTTCCTTTCGCGATGATCTAAAGAGGCTTTTCAATCTAACTGGAGTAGAGCGTAAAAAGACAGCGTTTATGCTAAGTGCCGCTCAGGTTTGCTTAAAGCTAAAATGCAATATACAACCACGAGCAGTACAATATTGTGCGCGTACTTTTTCCTTTTTTTTTTTGGACAGATAGTAGAAGAAGGTTTCCTAGAGTTCATTAACAATATACTAACAACTGGAACAGTTTCAGCATTATTTGCGGATGATGAAAAAGATGCTATAATTGCACAATCTCACGCGGGAGCAGTAGAGGCTGGATACTCTAGTGCTAGGTAAATATTGTTTCTTTTTCTGGTAATCATGTTGCACTTGTTCTGTATTTTTTTATCTTTGAAGAGATTCAGTGTGGTCCTATTTTATCAATACCTGCTGTGAAAACCTTCATATCGTGCTCTGCATGTCACCAACAGGAGAACTATTGCGAAAACGATGCAGAAATTTTCCGGGATTAATTGGCAGCACAACAATCGACTGGATTTTTCCGTGGCCAAAGCAAGCACTTTTTGCAGTAGCAGAACTTTTTTTATCTGAAAATCCTATGGTGAATATCTTTCAATATCATAGCCTGTGATAAACGATACGTTTTTTTATTAGATACCGGATAATTATCGAGCTAACATAGTGGATCATGTTGTACATGTTCACGGATCCATGCCTGGGTATTCATTGGAATATAGGGAAAAACTTCGACGTAATAACTTTGTTACACCCAAGCATTATTTGGATTACATAAATACTTATTTAAAAATACTGGGTAAAATGTGTTATAATAACAGGAAACTCAATGTAAATTGCTATTCTTTTACTTAAACAGAGGACGAGAACAATTTTATTGTAACTCAAAGTAATCGCTTAAGAGAAGGAATTGTGAAAATTGATGAAGCTGCTGAGCAAATCGATCAACTCAGAATAATTGTAACGGAGCAAAAAAAAAATGTTGAGATATCATCAGCCAACTGCGAGGCAATGATGGTTAATATAGAAGCATCAACTCAAAAGGCCAACACTAAAAAAGTTGAAGCATCTGAGAAATCTGTGGAAGTTGAGATAAAAGGAAAACAAATAGCTATTGAAAAAGCTGATGCTGAGGTGGCTTTAGCCGAAGCATTACCAGCATTAGAAGAAGCTAGACGCGCTTTGGCAAACCTCGATAAAAGTCAAATCACTGAGATTCGTTCATTTGCAACCCCTCCTCCGCCAGTACAAACCGTATGTGAGTGTGTTGCAATTTTAAAGGGTTTGAAAGAAATAAATTGGAAATCTGCCAAAGGAATGATGTCCGATGTAAATTTTTTGAAAAGTCTTATGGAAATGGATTGCGAAGCTTTAACAGCTCGGCAAATTAATGCTTGTCGAGCTCATATGAAAGCGTCAGCAGGGTTAGATGATATGGAAAAAATATCACTTGCTGGTGCAGGATTACTTAAATTTGTAAGAGCTGTTATAGCATTTTTTGAGGTATTCAGAGAAGTAAAACCAAAAAAAGAGCGTGTTGATTATCTTGTCTCTGAACAAGAAATTCAAATTAAAATGCTCCAGAAGTTAAATCAAGAAATTGCTCAGTTGGAAGAGACACTGGCCCAGCTAAATAGCAAGTATGCAGAATCTATAAGGGAAATGAAAATGCTAACCGACATGATGAATCAAGCGGAGAGAAGACTGGTAAGTTTTAATATCCAAACTAGTTTATTTCGTTCAATTAATGATTTTAATCATATAACAGATAGCTTCAGATAAATTGATAAGCGGATTAACATCTGAGCGCATTCGATGGGCTGAAATACTTCTGAAATTGGCTGATCAAAAGACGAAACTCGTTGGCCAATGTCTTATTTGCTCATCGTTTTTAGCTTATACAGCAGCGTTTTCCTGGGAATTTAGAAAGACTATGATATATACGGATTGGTTACAAGATTTAAAAGAACGTGAAATTCCAATATCTGATGAATTTGATCTTATTAAATCACTGTCTACAGAAGTACAAATATCTGAATGGACATCCAAAGGCTTACCACCTGATGAATTGTCAACCCAAAATGGAATTCTCACAGTTAGAGCTTCTCGATTTCCACTTTGTATAGACCCCCAGCAACAAGCACTGCACTGGATTAAAAGAACTGAGGCTCAAAATAATTTGAAAATTCTTTCTTTTAATGATGCCGATTTTCTGAAACAAATCGAATCGTCCATAATGTATGGAATACCTGTTCTATTTCAAGATGTTGACGATTACATAGATCCTGTGATAGATCCAATACTGGAAAAAAATATTCGAACTGCAACTGGACGAAGATTTGTTTTACTAGGAGACCGTGAAGTAGATTATGATGATAATTTTCGTATGTATCTAACAACGAAATTTACAAATCCTGTATTTGATCCGGCAGTTTACGCAAAAGCAGTGGTTGTTAACTATAGCGTTACACAAACTGGATTAGAAGATCAGCTACTGAGTGTTGTGGTAAGATGTGAAAGGCCCGACTTGGAAGAACAGCGTGAGAGTCTTATACAACAAACAAGTGAAAATAAAAAACTCCTACAGCAGCTAGAAGATTCCCTGCTGCGTGAATTGGCTACATCGACCGGAAATATGTTAGATAATGTAGAGCTTGTGGAAACCCTAGAAAATACTAAAACGAAAGCGACAGCGATTACAAAGCAGTTAAAGCTTTCAACTGAAACTGTTGCTGATATCGAAAAACTTCGTGAAGGCTACCGGCCCGTTGCCAGAAGAGGTGCAATATTGTTTTTCGCATTATCAGATATGGCAGCCGTAAATTCGATGTATCAGTATGCTCTTAATTCCTTTCTTGATGTATTCGCATATTCGTTGCGAAAGTCGGTGCCCGATTCTATGCTGGCCAAACGGATTTCAAATATCATTAGGACGCTTACAGAAAACGTGTATTCCTTTGGGTGTATGGGCATTTTCGGCCGACATAAGCTACTTTTTTCCTTTCAATTAGCAACGAAATTGGAATTAAATGATGCGCATCTAACAGCGTCCGAACTAGACTTTTTCATAAAAGGATCTGTTTCTTTAAAAAAAAGCGAAAAAAATTGTCCAGCACCTTGGATATCAAGTCAGAATTGGAAAAATATTGAAACACTCTCAACCGATTTTCCGGAGATATTTGAAAATCTTTCAGAACACATTGAAAGAAATGCAGATGCTTGGAAGCAGGTCAGTACGAATAAATAAGATGTTATATTGATTTCGATAAATTAAAAACAGATTTTAAACATTTTTAAATATTTAATAATTACATACAAACATATGTGCATACCTAGTGGTTTGAATCCGAAAATCCTGAAGAAACCTTTTGTCCTGGGGATTTTAACAAAGACTGTACCGCTTTTCAAGTAAGTATTGGAACTAATGCGATGTCATCTCTGATTAATACTTGTATCTATATATATTGATCGAACACACTCCCATAGAAATTAATGCTCTTACGTTGCTTCCGAGAAGATCGTGTTTTTCTCGCCATAAATAATTACATAGTTGAAGTTATGGATGAATTCTATATTACGCCTCCAGTTGTAAGCCTTCCTCTCATTTTCGAACAGTCTACGAACATGGTTCCAGTATGCTTTATTTTGAGCGCTGGATCTGATCCAACAAACGATTTGCTTAACTTTGCAAATCGTTTCAACTATAAAGTATCCCACATTTCGTTGGGTCAGGGACAGGAGAAAGTAAGAATATCGAATTTATCTTATTATCTGTGTCAATACTTATTTTTATTTTAATTTTTTTTTTCGGTCCTTGTAGGCGGCTATGAATTTATTGGACTTGTCGATACGACAAGGTCAATGGCTCTTATTACAAAATGGTCATTTGCTAATTTATTTCATCCGACAAGTTGAAAAATATTTAGAAAAGATGGAGCATCCGCATCCAGATTTCCGTCTTTGGATCACTACAGATCCGACGCCTACATTTCCAATTGGAATACTTCAACGATCGCTGAAAGGTAAGAAGTACTATGAACACGCTCGTAGGCTGTCTTTCCATTTTTCGTCATGAACGTTCCCATAAACACCGTCATTCCCAATAGTGTATTTTAGAGGTTAAAAGCGCTAAAGCGCTACAGTTTTTACACCCAAATGAACAATTTTCACACTGACACATTTCTTTGTATGCATACTCATATTGGAGTTTTATTTCAATCGCATGTCTGATTCGAAAGAATTTTCCTTTTAAAGGGAGAGGGCACCTACATACACCTTGGATGTATTATCTCCTCTAGGCTGGCCTGATCACTGTGTCATATCAGCTAAATTCCCATACTCACTCCACTCAGTTAAAGAAAAAGCTCCCAAAAGAATAATATGGGAATATAAGAAAGCTAATTGGTGCGGCCTTAACAACTTCTTTCGGAGCTTTAACTGGTCGTTGTGCTTCCTCGACAACGACGTGGACGCCGCGGCTGATATGATTACAAACATGATCAACACTGGCATAAGCAATTTTATCCCTAATAGGGTAAAAGGTCTAAAGCCGGTAGATAATGTGTGGTTTGACTGGAGCTGCAAAGAGGTTATCAGGTTGAGAGAGATAAGTTTTCGGAATTATAAGACAAACACCACTGAGGAAAACCGAAAAAGATATATACAAGCCAGAAATGACTGTAACTCCCACATTCGACGAGCCAAATTTTTACATGACCAAAAACTGGGGCGTCAAATCCTACAATGTCCCAAGGGTAGCAGAAGTTTTTGGTCTTTCGTTAAAAACATCAAAAACTCCGTATCGTCGTCTATACCTACGCTCATTCACAATGGCATTCCAGCTGTCAAACCCTTAGACAAACCTAATCTGCTTGCTGCCCACTTCGCAGCGAACTCGCAGCTCCCCAAATCATCTTTGTCACCGCCTGTTCTGGAGTACGTAAATTCCAGCATGGGACAAATTCACTTCCGTACTCGTGCAGTTGCAAGGGTTCTTAAAGAACTTGACATACTCAAATCCGCTGGTCCAGATGGTATTTCCCCAATAATTCTGAAGAGATGTTCTTCTACGCTGGCAAAACCACTGCGTAAGCTTTTTCACCTTTCCTACTCTTCTGGGCTCTACCCGAGTAGGTGGAAAACAGCATTTGTCCAGCCCATTCCCAAAAAAGGCGAATCTTCTTCTCTCTCCAATTACCGACCCATTGCACTAACGTCCCTTCTTTCCAAGGTCATGGAAACACTGATAAATCGTCAGTTAATGAAATATCTCGAGTCGCAGAAACTCCTCAATGACCGGCAGTACGATTTCCGCAGCAACAGATCCACTGGTGATTTGATGGCATATCTCACCGAGAAGTGGAATCATTCGCTCCACCAGGCGGGTGAGAGCAAAGTAGTTGCACTTGATATTTCGAAAGCATTTGACAGAGTCTGGCTGAAGCTCTTTTGTCGAAAATGCGTGCATTCGGGATCGACGACTCTCTTCTTCTATGGATTAGAAGCTACCTTTCGAATCGTTCAATTCAAGTTGTCTTGGACAGATTCAAGTCTGACACTCACTATGTAAATGCTGGTGTTCCCCAGGGCTCCGTTTTGTCTCCGACACTCTTTCTCATTTTTATAAATGATCTCTTGTCTGTTACTTCTAATCCAATTCACTCCTTCGCTGACGACAGTACCCTCTGCTTCTCATATTCGTTCACTTCTTTACGACCCTATACTTCGGCTGTAAATAGTGAGCGGCAGCGTATGTTAAGCTCATTAAATTCCGACATCGACAGCATCATCCAATGGGGTAAAAACAATAAAGTGGACAATGCTGTCTTCTGTCGTTAAAGCGTAACACTGACCCAATGCCATTATTCATGAATGGCACTCGTATCTCGGAAACCGAAAAGCTTTCCATCCTGGGTATGTGTATCAGTGACAACCTTTGTTGGAATGATCACATATTCAGTGTCGCTAAGAATGCCGCGAAATGCCTAGGTTTCCTATATAGATGCAAGAAATTCTTCACACCCACCGATCTGGCTACAATTTACAAGGCGTTCATTCGTCCTAAATTGGAGTTCAACGCTCATGTCCGGTCTGGTGCATCTTAGACCTCATTGCACCTACTAGATAGAATACAAAAACGCGCGATAAAACTGATAGATGACCCCAGCATTACCAAAACACTAGACTCGCTGGAACATCGGAGGAACGTATCCTGCCTTTCATTGTTTTATCGTTACTTTCATCATAAATGCTCTGATGAAATAGCCAGTTGCATTCCGCCCCCTCATAACTTCTCCCGCGATACACGCCTCTCTCGGAATGCGCATGAATTCACTTTGAAGCCCGTTTTCGGTCGTACTGTCAAATATAGAGAATCTTTCATTAACCGAACCACGCGAATGTGGAACGCGCTACCTCGTTCAGTCTTCCCCCCTCAATACAATATACAGACATTTAAGACCAATGTCAATAGGCAGCTCCTCTCCCTCTCCCTGTTACCTTCTGCTCGCACAACGTCCGTCGTTATAAGGCCTTAGCCTTGAGTGCGCGTGCGACTCTAAAAAAGAAAAAAAAAAGGGCGCGCGCTCCTCTGCAATTTAATACTCCTCAGCACCCTCGCCTTCACCGTCTCCAGAGTCCATGCCGACTTCCTCGTAATCCTTCTCGAGCTTTAATGTTTTTGTTCCCTTTCATCTCAATAACCTTTAACATTACGACAATTCACACATTAACGCGAGCAACGTGAAAAACGACGCAAATGTAAAGCTTGCCTTTAACAATGTAAATGTTAATGTATTTTAGTTGTCACGGAACCACCTGATGGACTGAAATTAAATTTGAATACAACATTCTTCAAACTAGAAGACGAAACGTTTAACTCCTGTTCTCATCCCGCTTTCAAACCATTAGTATACGTATTGGCGTTTTTCCACGCTGTTGTACAGGTAAGTTTTACAAAATATAAGGCCCTTGGGCATAATTGGTATTATAATTTATGCTGGCTTAAGGACATCCATAAGAAAAAGACTTACAGTAAGGTAGTCTACTTTGAATTTGGCATTTATAAAAAAAATGTAGCCGTCAGATGTTGTAACATCTGTATTGTTACTATTACTTACTTACTTAGGTGGCGCTACAGTCCGTGGTGAACCTGGGCCTCAACCAACAAGCGTCTCCAGCTGGCACGGTCTTTGGCCAGCTATTTCCAGTGCCACACGCCCAGTTGGTTGAGGTCCCTTTCCACCTGCGTGCACCACCGCTGAGGCGGCCGTCCTCTGCCGCGCCTTCCTTCCGGAGTGGATTCGAAGACTTTTCGGGTCGGAGCTGTATCTTCCATGCGCTCTACATGGCCTAGCCACCTTAGACGCTGTATCCGTAGACGTCGTACCAGGCCGATGTCGCTGTACAACCCGTACAGTTCTTCGTTATATCTCCTCCTCCATACACCGTTTGAACAAACGGGACCGTAGATAGTGCGCAGAATTTTCCTCTCGAAACGACCAAGGGCATCTTCATCCACTTTTGTTAAGGTCCAAGCCTCTGCGCCGTACAGGAGGACTGGGATGATCAAGGTCTTATATAGTGTCACCTTGGTTTTCCGAGAGAGGGCTCTACTTCTCAATTGCCTCTTGAGCCCAAAGAAACAGCGGTTGGCAAGAGTGATTCTGCGTTTTATCTCAGCGCTGGTGTTGTTGTCGGTGGTAATCAGTGAGCCAAGGTAGACGAATTCCTTGACCACTTCAAAGTTATATCCGCCCATGGTGACGTTCTGGCCAATACGTCGGTGTTGTCCGTCTCTTTTAGAGGAGAGCAGATATTTGGTTTTACCCTCATTAACCTTGAGACCCATCTTAGCCGCTTCTACCTCAATGCTCACAAAAGCCTCATTGACGTCTTGCTGTTTTCGTCCAATTACGTCAATATCGTCGGCGTACGCAAGCAATTGCGTAGACTTGAAATAAATCGTACCTCTTGTGTTGGCCAGTGACTCTTGCACAATCTTTTCAAGCACGATGTTGAAAAAGTTGCACGACAGCGCGTCGCCCTGCCTAAATCCTTTTTTAACATCAAAGGTCTCGGTATGCTCATTACCGACCTTAATGGAGCAACGAGAATTCTCCATTGTCATCCTGCACAGTCGGACGAGTTTGACAGGGATGTTAAAACTAGACATGGCTTTGTCTCTATATACGCTGTCATACGCGGCCTTGAAATCGACGAAGAGGTGGTGACGGTCGATTTGGTATTCCTGGGTCTTCTCCAAGATCTGCTGTAGTGTAAATATTTGGTCTATTGTGGATTTACCTGGCCTGAAACCTCACTGATAAGAGCCGATCAGGTTATCCACAAACGGTTTCAGGCATTCACACAATACGGCAGAGAAGATCTTATATGCGATGTTAAGGAGACTTATTCCCCTATAGTTGGCGCAGTTATAGGGGTCTCCTTTCTTATGGACCGGGCAAACGATGCTGAGATTCCATTCGTCGGGCATGCTTTCCTCCGACCATACCTTGCAGATGAGATGGTGCATGCACCTTACCAGCTCATCTCCAGCCGCCTTAAAAAGCTCAGCAGACAGGCCGTCTGCGCCAGCGGCTTTATTAGACTTAAGTCTTGATATCGCTATTTTGACTTCGTCTAGGTCGGGTGGACCGAATTCTGTTACTTCGTGGTCCATTACGAATGGCTCGTTCTGCCTGACAGCGGTATCTTGTCTATCACCGCCGTTATACAGTCTGCAGAAGTGGTCTTTCCAAATCCTCAGCATTGACTGCGACTCTACTACCAGTTCTCCATTTTCATCCCTGCAGGCCGCCACTCTGGCTTTGTAGCCATGGCATGTTCGTTTTACCTTGTTGTAAAATTTACGGGCGTCATTCCTGCGGAAGCATCTCTCCATCTCCTCGATCTCACGCTTTCCGTGCTCTCTCTTCATTCTTCTGAAAAGCGTTACTATTAGAGGTCATAATTAATACACAATAGCCACTAGAAATTTTCTCCCAAACTCCATTTTGACTTGAGAAGCACATAATCACCAATAGCTGCTTGGGTAAGACTACTCTCACGTCTAATTCGTACTAAGTTCTATATTATTCGTAGTTACTTGGGCTATGTTGTTGTTTTGACCGAACCCACGGCAACACCGAAAGCGACGGTTACCTGAGCACCCACGCTACACATCCACCCCATTAAGTGCATTCCGACGGTCACCTGCATTCCGAAGGTCACCTGAGTACCCACGGTACACATCCATCCCATTCATCAGCACATCACTACATTCCGCTTATCTGCTGACATCCGAGAGACCAAGCCAGCCAACTCAGCTGTACTTGCACTTTTAGTATTTAAGGTAGCAAAGTTTAGAATTAGAGGGCACTTGTAGTTTTTGCCCTTGCCATGGTAACGTCTGGCCGAAAGTAAGTAAAAATATTTTTTTTATACTTAAGATCTTCGAGAAGACCCATGAATTCCAGGTCGATACGCACCATCTTTTCGTCGACTTTAATGGCGCGTATGACAGTGTTTATAGACGAGCTAGACAGAGCCATGTCATGTTTTAACATTCCTGCCAAACTCGTCAGACTGTGCCGGATGACTATGGAGAACTCTCGCTGCTCCATTAAGGTCGGAGGTGAGCTAACCGACCCCTTTGATGTTAAAAAAGGTTTTAGACAGGGTGACGCACTTTCATGTGATTTCTTCAACATTATTCTTGAAAAGATCGTGCGGGATTCTGCGGCCAATACAAGAGGTACGATCTACTTCAAGTCCACACAATTGCTTGCCTACGCAGATGACATTGACGTTATTGGACGAACAAAGCGAGACGTCAATGAGGCGTTCGCAAGCATTGAAGCAGAAGCGGCTAAAGTGGCTCTAAGGGTAAATGGGGACAAAACCAAATATATGCTGTCATCCAAGAAAGACGCGCAACACCGACGTCTTGGTCAGAACGTCACCTTCGGCAGCTATATTTTTGAAGTAGTCAAGGACTTCGTGTATCTTGGCTCGATAGTGACAAGCAGCAACGACACCAGCGCTGAGATAAAACGCAGAATAACTCTTGCCAATCGCTGCTTCTTCGGGCTCAAGAGGCAATTGACTAGTTGAGCCCTCTCTCGAAAAACTAAGGTTTCCCTCTACAAAACCTTAATCATCCTGGTCCTCCTCAAAAGTGGATGAAGAGGCTCTTGGGCGTTTCGAGAGGAAAATTTTGCGTGCAATCTTTGGTCCCGTTTGTGTAAACGGAGAGTGGAGGAGGATATTCAACCAGGAACTGTACGGGCTGTACAGCGACAGCGGCCTAGTCAGACGTCTTCGGATCCAACATCTAAGATGGCTGGGCCTTGTAGAGCGAATGGACATCAACGCTTCGGCCGGAAGAGTCTCCGACTCCAACCGCGAGGGACGACGCAGCAGAGGACGACCGCATTTATGGTGGCGTGCACAGGTGGAAAGGGACCTCAACCAACTGGGCGTGCGGCACTAGAAGCGGCTGGCCAAAGATCGTTTCGGCTGGAGAGGCTTGTTGGTTGAGGCCCTAGTTCACCCCGAACTGTAGCGCCATCAAAGTAAGTAAGTAAGAATAAAATAAGAGGGCACCGTGGCGCAGTAGTTAGTGTGTTGGACTCTGACGCACGATGAGCGAGTTCGGATCCCGATATCACCAAGGCCACCAAGGTCCCTCCTCGTCGGGGCACTAGCAAAACCCCCCGTAGTATAACTTGTATAACAGCTTCTCGACTCACGCCGTTCGGAATCGGCATTAAACTGTAGGTCCCTTTCACCTGTGTGGAAAATAAATCACACACGACATGGGTGATTGAAGAGAAGCTTGGCTCTGGTCCTTCATGGACAGTAACGCCACCAAAAGAAAGAATGAAGAATAAAATAAATTAATTGGCGCCTGAGCAGAGATCAGCGGGCGTCACGAGAGTTATAAAATCGATTATTACGAAGAGCGCGCCAGGAAGAGCCTGAGGCTTCAAGAAGAGCCTTCGCCGGTCTGCGTACGCATTCGTGGTGCCTAATTCGTATAGGCTCCCCTGGTCCGCAATCCGAAAGTGGAACAGGAACCAATTATACAATAATTGCAAAACAAAAAGAGTTAAAAGAAAGTGAAAAAAAAGTTATAAAATAGTGACAGTGGAACGAATCTTACAAGTGCAGAATACAAAAGGTTAAAAAAAAAAACGTAATCTAAACAGTGAGAGCGAAAAGGTGAGAACACCAGCGAAATCCTTTGGGATACAAACTGAGAAAACAGAAAAGAAACTCCCCATTGTTATTAAAAGGCCCTAACAGCGCCTCTAGCAAAGCAGTCATCGCCAGCGATAAAACGAAAGAATCCAGGACGTCAACTAGGAGACGACGCCGGTTTTAGCATACTTGACTTGACTCTACTCCTCGCCGTAGCGAGACTACCCAAACTCACAACTGGTGGCAGTACAGATAGGAAAGGCTAGGATACAAATCGGAGCGTTCAGACTAAATCGTGTAATTGATTTTCACGAGCACAACCAAATTACTGATAGCTTGGAAGGCGACATCCAGAAGCACCTTTCCAAACACCCCCTATACCCATTCCTCTCCTACAAAATATCCCTTATCCGAACCGATCTAATAAGATTGGCACCCAAAATACGTAAACGTTCACTTAAGTTTATCGGAAGTGCATGGAAGTGGATCGCCGGTAATGCTGACTTCCAAATTTTAAGCTCGAAAATAAATAACGCCTTAAGAAACAACAACGAGTAAGTTTAATAAAAAGACTAACTTTAGATAAAATATAGAAGTTAACAAATATCTTCAACAAATGAAATTATATAAAATGTGAAAATCTTCTATGCTATTCTGTGTGAACGCCTCAAACCGTTCGTTAATAAATTGATTGGTCCATATCAGTGTTCCAGATCGACACCCACCACCTTTTTGTCGACTTTAAGGCTGCATACGAGAGTATAAATAGAGACGAGCTATACAAAGTCATGTCTAGTTTTGAGATCCCTGCCAAACTCGTCAGATTGTGCAGGATGACATTGGAGAACTCTCGCTGCTACATCAGGGTCGGAAGCGACCTAACCAATACCTTTTATATCAAAAAAGGTTTTAGGCTATCGAGTGACTTTTTCAACATCGTCCTTGAAAGGATCGTGCAAAACTCACTGGTCAATACGAGGGGCACCGTTGTCGAAAAAGGACACGAACCACCGGCGCCTTGGCCGGCCAGGGTGTACATATCGGCAGGTATAATTTCGAGGTAGTCAAGGACTTTGTCTACCTAAGCTCCGCAGTGAAATGACATCAGTGCCGAAATCAAACGCAGAATAACTCTTGCCAACCGCTGTTTCTTTGGGCTCCGGGGGCGATTGAGAAGCAGAGCCCTCTGTCGAAAAACCAAGGTGACCATATACAAAACCCTTATCATCCCGGTCCTGCTTTATGGCGCAGAGAAATGGACGTTATCAAAAGCGGATGAGGAGGGCCTTGGTCGTTTTGAGAGAAAAATTTTGCGTGCCATTTTTGGCCCGACCTGCATAAATGGGGAGTGGAGGAGAAGACTTAACAGTGAACTGTACGGGCTCTACAGCGACATGAACATAGCACGGCGTGTTCGGATCCAACGCCTAAGATGGCTAGGTCATGTGGAGCGCATGGAAAACACAGCTCCGGCCCGGAAGGTCTATGAATCCAACCCCAAGGGGCGACGCGGTCGAGGACAGCCAAAGTTAAGGTGGCGCAACCAAGTGGAAGAGGACCTTTACCAATTAGGCGTGCAGCACTGGAAACTGGGTTCGCCATGAACTGTAGCGCCAAAAAAGAAGAAGAAGTAGTAACGAAAATAAAGTACAAAATAAGCATATTTAAAGAGGAAATAACTCACATTACTTACGCATTACATTGTATGTCTAAAGCGGGTATTGTAAATCCCTATAAAGATATTTTATTATTTACTTAAGATCGTTCACGAAAACATCTTAGATTGTGAAGAAAAATAGTTTGGCATAGTAAATATGTACATGTAAATGGAATAGTAATGTAGCCATATGTAAAAATGAAAATTTAAAAAAATACATAAGTACAACGTGCATCCCCATTCTGCTACGAAGCCGACGGAACAACTGCAGCAAGATCACCAATCAACACATACCTGATGCGGAAGAGATCATCACCGGACGTGAACATGGACATGAGCCAAAGCGTACGTGAGGTAATTTGCTGACGATGCGCCTGCGAGGTAAACATGCCCTATAGCTCATTCTCTTGTCAACGCACGCCAACATCGGAAGCGACGGTCACCCGAGTACCCACGCTACACATCCATCCCATCCACTGCATTCCGATGGTCACCTGAGTACCCACGCTACACATCCATCCCATCCACTGCATTCCGACGGTCACCTGAGTACCCCGCTACACATCCATCCCATCCATCAGCAACTGGAGTACAATGGACTAATGTCTGCGTCTGAGTGTTCCAGCGGATAGCAGAAGCCTTCAGCAAAAAAAAAAAAAAAATTAATCCATCAGCACATTTACGGAAGTAAATAAAAATACATATTTTACACTTCCCAGTGGGAAGTTATTGTGATGGGGCCGCTTTTTCGAATTCCAAATTTTGACATATCTCCACGTTTCAAGGTCACCAAATCCAAGGTTTTTTATAGAGATGTGTGTAGGAACCCATGTGCGCATGTGCGTTTCGGAATTTCCCGCATAGGATTGGGTTCATTCCACGCGTATTTAAGCAACTTAGTACTGAATAAGCTCTCAGCAAAATCGGTGCAGCTGTTTTTTTTTTTTTTTTGTTAGAAATTAAATAACTAAAAAATAGGCAAAACAATTAACAACACGCAGTGCTCCCAAGCGGTCCCCCATCTAAGTACTGATCTCACCCGATGCTGGTTGATTGCGGTGATCGGACGACAACCGATACATATGAGATTGCTCGGACAGTGTTGTGATTGGGCGAGGAAACGCACACTCATGAGCTGCTCATGAGTGTGCACTACCCAACGAGCAATTATTAAACGCACGCGCTCATGAGTAATTGCCTATGAGCATTTTTGTTTTTCATAAAATCGAAAACGATTGTTCTTGGTCGTTCTTCTACTTTGGGGTCAATGCACACAATGAAAGCAAATTCGGTCAACGAACATTGTGTGTAGTTTCCTCCGTTAAATCGGAACCAGACACCAACCAGTTTTCTATAAAGTCTAAATTAGGAACTTTGAACAATCGCAATTGCACACGCACGTGAGCAGTTTATGGTCAACTGAAATTCATCCTATGCGTATGCAATACTAAAGTGCTCGAACGAATTACTACGGACTATAACCAACGCGGAATTTGGTCCACCCCTGAGAGTAGTGAACGAACACCAACGACCCCAAGCACTGCACCTGCGCGAGTCTCTAAAAAAAAAAAATGAGCAATGGATTGTTAATGTGCGCATATGAGGGTGCGGCTTGATGCCAACAACTCGCGGTGTTTCCAAGCGGTTGATTGCGGTGAAAAACAAAAAGGTATTATAATCGGTCCATTTGTTCAGGAGTTACGATGCCACAGACAGACACAAAGACACCTCAAACTTATAACACCCCTCTTTTTGCGTCGGCGGTTAAAAATAAAAAAAAAATAATGAAATGAAAGGGGTGTTTCCATTTTTCCCAATGGGAAGTTAGTCGTGTGGGCCTTACGGTTCGCACCTAGACCACATTTTTAGGGTTCCGTACCTAAAGGAACGGAATCCTATTACTAAGACCTCGCTGTCCGTCCGTCCGTCCGTCTGTCACCAGGCTGTATCTCATAAACCGTGAGGGGCTCCCATACAACAGATATGATTTTCATCCAAAAAATCCTGCCTGCAACCAAGATCTGTCATTTGATGAGGTGACATACATAGTCTCTTTCATATTTATATGTACAGATGGTACGTAACCCTTCGTGCGCGAGTCCGACTCGGACTTGGCCGGTTTTTATTTTTTTTTAATTTCCTAAGAATAAAATTAATTAATTTATATGTCAACATACTTATATGCATATACACCTACATATATATAACATATTGTGAACAAAGCTCTGAGGTTCCCGGTACCCAATGGCCGTAATAAGAAAAAAAAAAAAAAACGGTTATCTATGACAAAAGAGCGCCGTGGCTCAGTAGGTAGTGTGTTGGCCTCGGACGCCGATGACACGGGATCGAATCCCGACACAGCCATGTCATCCTCAGCGGGGTACTGACGAAATCCCCTCTAGTGTAATTGTCAAGGAAAGCCTCTCGAATTTCGCCATTCGGAACCGACAATAAAACTGTAGGTCCCTTTCACCTATAAGAAAATAAAATGCCATGGAAAACATAACTTGTAAACCAAAACCAAGTCTCGCAACTCAGATCTTCTACCGTAAAAAGTTGTGAGATCCATGTATTACCAAGTCGGTTAATTTATTCAGTCCCTACTTAAGGGATCTTCTGCCTTGATTTATTACTGTAACGCCAACATACATACATCTATGACAACACTACGCCAAGCTTTCTCGTCATAAGTATGTCTCTGTTCCATTCTTATCTTCCCGTCTACGGCACGACCTTCTTAACGATCTGTTTTACGCAGGCTGTCCAATTCACTATTATGCGATTCACAATTCTTGAGGCTAAATACTGTCAGCTCCTTGATTTCTGGACTGTGTACTTTTCTTCAATGGTCTGCTGTGCTTCCTTGTACGGTTAGATTCTATTTTTGCTCGTTAATTTCATATGCGCTCTTAAACACATAAATATGTTCAAAAATAAATAATAACGAACAGTTATATTTTGTTTGCAGGAACGAAGAAGATACGACAAACTAGGTTGGAATATCAGTTACGACTTTAATGAATGCGATTTTGAAGTCTGCCTAAATATTATAAAAACATATCTAAATAAATCGCTTGATACCAAAGACTCTCGCATACCTTGGGAGTCCCTTAAATATTTAATCGGAGAAGTAAATGTTGTTTTCCTCTTATTTTAATACATATCTGTTGTAAATGAGAATTTTTAGGTTATGTATGGTGGTCGCGTTATTGATGACTTTGACCGGCGTATTGTACGGACATATCTAAATGAATATATGGGTGATTTCATATTTGACAGCTTTCAACCATTTTTCTTTTATAAAGGAGAAGAGTTTCAATATCAGATACCTACAGAAATGGATCACGTGGAAGATATAGCAGGTGAGCTATAGATATCTGCAAATTTCGATGGATTTAAAATTAAATTGCTTAAAATGTTTAAGCTTTTGTTGACCTGCTGCCCCTAGTCAATACACCAGAAGTTTTTGGACTTCATCCGAACGCAGATATAGGAAACTACACACAAGCAACCAGAGCTATCTGGGGTCACTTAATTGACTTACAGCCACAAACTGGTATGTACATCCGCTATGCACCTAAACGTATTTGTTCATATCTATACTAATTGTGTAAAACAAATGTCCTATTATTTCTTTATTGCGATTTCAAGTACGGAATAATGAAACATCGGGTAAAATGATTTAGTACAAACAAAATAGTTGCATCTACAGACATTTTATATTTTGATTATTATATTGAATACAAATGTGGATACGCACTGTGTTCTTAATAAAACAAAACCTGTGTGCTAAGATATTCTACTTGTAGTTACCTATATTCACAAATAATATTTTCATTACCTCTCACCCAACTCGCCTTGAGAATAACAATCCCCGAATAAGCTTCTTTGCTGATTTGTATTCACTTTTTATCTTTACACCCAGTTTTCTAACGATCTTATTGATTTGTGTGCAGACGTAGGCAGACAAGAGCTCAGCTACGAAGACGAGATTCGTACAAGTACTTACAAAACATAATCAATTTATTTAAAAAAAACCGGCCAAGTGCGAGTCGGACTCGCGCACGAAGGGTTCCGTACCATCTGTATATATAAATATGAAAGAGACTTTGTATGTTACCTCATCAGTCATCACATTAAATCACATTTTTCGTATGATAACAGATCTTGGTTGCAGGCAGGTTATAGGCTTATTACTTTGATAATCAAAAATCTCCATGATGAGATAGTTGATCATCAAAGTGTCCATTGAATTCAAATCAAATATCTTACTTGACAGCAACGATGTGCAAAGGTGAATAACAATAATGGGAAATATGGGAAAAAGGTTTGCAGCTAGGATTAATTCATCAAAGACACAAAAGAGATCAAAACTGGGAAGTTTGCTACTGGTTGTGGGATATTGTCGACTAACCTTAGTTCACTATGTGACCAAGGGGATTTTTTGGATGAAAATCATGTCTGTTGTATGGGAGCCCCCCTTAAATAGTCATTTTGTTTTAGTATTTGTCGTGGTAGCGGCAACATGTACATACGTCATCTGTGAAAATTTCAACTGTCTAACTATCACGGTTCATGAGATACAGCCTGGTGACAGACGGACGGACGGACGAACAGCGAAGTCTTAGTAATAGGGTTCCGTTTTACCTTTGGGTACGGAACCCTAATAATAAATTACTGACCAACTGACTTAACTTTGATTAATATGTTCTTGTATACTTTCCATTCACTTCAATATGAAGAGAATCAATAATATTGTAAATGATTCTTGGAAAAGGGCATTTTTTTAATTATTTTTGTTGACCAAAATATACTCCATGGTATTTCAGTGAAGTTCATATCTGGCGAATGTATAGCGCAACCTTGATCTTTCCAAAGCAGCGGTTGACAAGAGTAGTTATGCGTTTGATCTCAGCGCTGGTGTTGTTGTTGATGAATAGGGGAATTTCTTCTTCAAGTTATCAAGAAACCATTAATTTGGAGATACATAACTCACCAATACTTGCAAGTAACTAAATACCAACAGGCTACACCTTAGTTATTTAATTTCTAACAAGAAATTAAAATCAATGATCGACGACATTTTTATTGTCATATATTTTAGCAGAAGCCACGTTGGCAGTTTTCACAACGAACTTTCTACTCATTAGCTGTCATGGATAATATGGTTTACTTGTGCCAACTGTTTGAACTTCTATAAAGTCCTTTAATCTATATAGTGAGGGCGCCGTGGTGCAGCGGTTAATGTGTTGGACTCTAACATATGATGAGCGAGTTCGGATCCCGATGACACCAGCGCCCTCGAATGTTTATTTTCCGTTTGCCACCACCCCCATTTTCCAATGCAATATTCAATGCACTATTAAAGAGGGTGGTGTCCCTCGCTATAGCCACTGGCGGAAGGTGCCTGAGCACAACATTGGATGTTCCGTCAGTATGCGCAATTTTGCAAATTCCAAATATTGATAAATGCTTGTATCTCCACGTTTCGAGAGCACCAGAATCCAAATCCAACGTTTTTATAGAGATGTATGCATGTGTGTATGTACGTATGTATGTATGTGCGTAAGCGTACGTGCGTGTGTGCGTTCGGTATTTTTGGTCTCGATTATCTCGAGAACCAAAGATGATATTGGCATGGAACTAATTTCATTTTAACTTAGAACTGATTAGGTTCCCAGCAAAATCGGTCTAGCCGTTTTTTGTTAGAAATTAAATAGCTAAAAAAGGCAAACTAGTTTTGTATACAATATGTATGTACATGCTTCTTCTAAACCATTGAAAACCGCATACTAAAACAAGCCAAATCCGTATTTTGTATTAAAAATGCAAAAGCTTATATCTTTGAAACTATGAAAATCCGACCTAAAATAGCACATATCAAAATTATCAGGAGAAAGCCTATTTCAACATATTCGAATTTCATCAAAATCGGTGAGTAGGGTCTTTGACCAAAATGTTATTTAAGCATTCCTAGTTAATGAATGGTATTGATGCGATATCTCCAAGCGGATGGTTTCTTGATAACTTGAAGAAGGAAATTTCACAATTCATCAAATACTGTAGTAATTGCAAAAGCAAGTGTAGACCATTGGCGTTCTGGATTGAGCTTCATTAAACCTTTCCGTATGTGTACACATCTTGATTATTTGAAAACAGTACTTCGAGGCTTATAGGCAAAAAAAAAATGGGTGTTTTCTTTTTCCCACTGGGAAGTTAGTCATGTGGGCCTTACGAGTCGCGCCTAGGCCACCTTTTTCCTTTTTAAGTGATACGGGGATCAACTGGAGATCCCCCGTTGAAATGAATAATGAGGATGGTTCCTGGATAGTCAATGTTCGATATCGTTTGAAAAGTAGAAGTGATAAGGTAAGAATCTCTTCTCTAGGCCGTAGTTCGGGCGAATGCTTTCATTCATTTTGTACACTTCCTGGAAGACAGCTCCCACTGTCGCCACTTTCTCCTGAGGATCCTCGATTACAAAGAAATCGTCACCTAGGACGGAGCTCTCTGAATCGTTGTATATATATAACTACTTTACGCTAGACAAAATTATTAAAACATAAATAACATATCTACACTAGAAATGCCTTACTGACCCTATGCAAGCACTCTTTAATTGTGTTTACTAATCAGAAAATATAGAGAAAAACTGAACGTTCGACCGTTTTTTCTGTTTCATCAGCTTCATCAGGTTAGTAGTTTGGGATTCAACCGCCTCCTGCGCTTGATGACGGCGCTTAGTTATTTTTTTTTTTTTTTTTTTTTTTTTTATTTCCTAATATATTTACATCTGTCGTTTAAACATTAAGTAAATTTTCTCAAAGAGGACAAAAGGAAAGAATTTGAGGCTCTGGCCAGTGCCAAAGTCACCTATGGTATTAAGGAAATGCACAGGTGAGTTTTAATTCACCCGAAGCGTTGTGGGTTTTGCTCACTCCGAGCGCCCCTTGTCTTGTCGCTCGTTGTTGTCGCCTTATATGAGTTTAAAGTTTTGCAATATACATATTATGTTTGAAACACTAGGTCGATTGGTCTTCTTCGTTTGAGTCTTCTTCTTCTTAGCGTTTCTTCGTCGAATAATTTGTTTACTTCCGGGTTGCAGTGAGTTATGATTTTTGTTAAGTGTTTTGTGCTTGTTTTTTGTATCTCTTGGTCAATTGTATTTATTTGTAGGTCACGATGAATGTCTTCGTTGCAAATGTACCATTCAGCGTTGGTTATCGTCCTCAGGATCTTGTTCTGTTGTCTTTGAATTATGTTCAAATTACTTTTTCTCGATGTCCCCCAAATTTGGATGCTGTATGTCCATATTGGTTTTATTATACTTTCGTATTATATTTGGTCCTGTCTGTGAGGAAGGTGAATGGAGAAGAAGACACAACCGCGAACCCTACGAGCTGTACCAAGATGTGGATGTAGTCCGGAAGGCAAGGATCCGTCGACTACACTGGCTCGGCCACATCGAGCGCATGGACATCAACGCTCCAGCTAAGAGGGTCTTCGACTCCGAGCCTCCTGGTTCGAGAAGAAGAGGAAGACCGAACCTCCGGTATAAAGACCAAGTAATCGCGGATGTAAGACATCTTGGTGTTGACAACTGGAAGCAGCGTGCCCGGGACCGTCAAGGATGGAAGGCAGCTATAGCTCAGGCTCAGATCCTCCATGGATCGCAGGCCTGATAAGTAAGTAACTATACTTTCGTATATAAGTATTTTGTTTTTGAGGGAGACATTCGATTCAGGTCGTAAGAGCCAGTATAATTGTGGAAATTTGTGTTTTATCTGAGATCGTTTTTGCTGAATATGTAGCTTCCAAGTTACTTTGCTGTCCAGGTGAATCCCTAAGTATTTAGCAGCCGGTTGGATGGATAACTGTTTGTTGTTTATTGTTAGTGGTAGTGGTGTGTATTTTGTTTTGGTTGTGTAGATAACTTGTATCGTTTTGTCGTCGTTAATCTTTACGTTCCATTTAGAGAACCAGTCGCCTGCTTTATCTAGCATTTGTTGTAGTTGGTAGGTCACATTCGGTAGGTGGTATCCGGAATTTATTAGCACAGTATCGTCCGCGAAAGTTGCGATCATGGCCGATTCACTGCCAGGGGTGGGCATGTCTGCTGTAAAAATCAGGTAGAGGAGAGGTCCTAATATGCTTCCTTGGGGTACTCCGGCTTTAATTTGGTGAATATTAGAGCATTTGTCGTCGGTTCTTACATAGAAGCATCGTTGCTCCAGGTAGCTTTTTAATACTAAGAAGTAGTCTTTGGGAACGACGTTACTGAGCTTAGCCAAAAGCCCCTTGTGCCAAACTGAGTCAAAAGCTTTCGCCACGTCTAGGTACACTGCTACGCAGAATTGTTGGTCATCTAGTGCGGTTGATAATTTATTTGTCACTCTATGTATCTGTTCAATAGTTGAGTGTTGTCTTCTGAAGCCGAACTGGTGATTTGGAATAGCGTTGGATCTTGTCAATATGGGCTGGAGTCTTTTTAGTAGGAGTTTTTCAAAAAGTTTTGATAAGAGTGGAAGCAAACTTACGGGTCTGTATGAGGTTGTCATTGTGGCGTCTTTTCCAGGCTTGGGTATAGCTATTATTTCAGCTACTTTCCATAATTTTGGGAAGTATTTAATTCGTATTACACTGTTGAAGAGGTTCCGAATGAAAATGAGGGCTACATGCGGGAGTTCTTTTAATAATTTGCCAGTCAGTAGGTCGTAGCCAGGTGCTTTCTTACTTTTTGTTTCTTTTTTTATGCAAGCTTCTATTTCCTTGATTGTCATTTTTTTTTTATGGGTTCGATGTCTTGTATAGTTCGGGTGGGATGTGGTGCTGGGTCCTTGTCTCCATCGAAGTTTGTAAAGGTTGACTCAAAGTAATTAGCTTAGGTTGTCGCCTTGTCCAAATTATTTCTAGCCCATGTATTGTCTGGTTTTTTTATTGGGGGATGGTGTTGTGGCGGCTTAGTGTTGCGAAATCTAATGATTTGGTGGAATCGTCCGATTCCGAAGCCGAAGGAACAACTTTCTTTTTTCCAACCAAGCTCGCGACCTCTCACCCCGACCGAGCACTCTGCCGTAGTACCAAATTGCATTTCAACATACTTTCGTCAAACCGCGCTCTTATACTGTTATCGAACTTTGTATTCCACTCAGTCAGAGGGATCGACAAAGCCCCCAAGAGTATTTTACTTCGATGCGGACCCATTTGGTAGTTTAACCTGTGCGTCGGAAACAGACATCATTTTTCAAATATTTTAAACAAATTTGTCTTAAGTTAAGTTAAGCATTGTGTATATCAAATAACTGCATCTTTACACGGAGCAATAAAACCATTAGAAAACTGGGCATAAAAAAACTTTTTATACGCACCTTGTCTGAGGATGATGACGTTTTTGGTATATGTAGAACCTTCAATCCAATTTAGGATTTGTTATTATTTGTTTTTGTTTTGTTTCAAATTTGTGTAATAACTATGTATTTTTTTGTTAAAATAATGTAGGTGATGCAATGGGTGGAACAAGCCGTGACGATTTTATTGATAGTATTGCTTCGGATATATTAGCCCACTTACCTCCATATTTCGAAGTGTGGCGCGTAAAAAAAACTTTCCAAATGGGTATAACTCCAACCGGCGTTGTACTTTTACAAGAACTGGAACGTTTTAATATACTTACTGTCCGCATGAAAAAAACATTGGAATTACTAAGAAAGGTAATTTATAGAGAAAGGTACATACATATTGTATCCGTAGCATTCCTATAAGGAAGAAAGTATGCAACACATTGTGAATGGAAAGTGACCAAACGTACTGCTGCAGGCACTCACAGTATGTGGTCAATTGAAATTCATCCTCTGCGTATGCAATGTACATGAACGAATTACTGAGAATTAAAACCAACGCAGAATTTGGTCGGCTTTCGTTCTATCTAGGACAAACCACCCACCACCATTTATATGAATAGTTGCAATATGAAAATATTAAAAGTTACGCTCTTTAATTTAAGGCATTGGCTGGAGAGACTGGTATGGATAATTTATTGGACAACATAGCGAATTCACTACTTAATGGAAAATTACCAGGTGATTGGGCTAATCTCGCCCCAGCCACATGCAAAAATTTAGGCGGATGGATGGCTCACTTGCAGGTATGTACATGAAATACTATGATTGCATGCTTTTTAAAATGCGTTAACACTAGAAGTGCCGAAATTTATGCCCCCCTTGAACCGCCGCCGTCACAATTATGTCCCAGTATATCTTTCACAACGTTCATTAGCATAAAGTATGACAAAAAAAAATTTAAACAATATCTAAGTTACTCGAAACCTGCTTATTTATTTATTTAAATCAAATTGTTAATCCTTTTAAAACAAATACGTAACAAATTATGAATTTTTTTCATCATTTGTTATTGTAGTCATCACAAATGTATTAAATTCAAATAATCTCCAAACTATTAACAGACAGTTTTTTTACACATGTGGCACTTCACAGAATTTTGACTTGACCTTGACACCTTGAACGTTTTTCTTGCATTTCTCGTAGGTTTTCTGGAGTTTCTATAGGAATGGCTGTTTTTCTATTATTCATGTACTGTGATCCCAATTCTTCTCCCAGTTGCAATAAAAAGTCTCTACGTGTAATTGTGCTGCTGTTGATAATTTTATACAATACCCATGCGTTTGTAGCCGCCAAATCTAACAAGTTATAAGATGTGTGACTGGCCAACGTCTAGAAGCCGCCTTTACTGTATATTTCTTGCCCATCGAATCTACGACATCTACTCCATACTTCGTGCTGTTGTAGAAAGGCACTGTTTCCAGTTTTCTCTTTATACTAGAACTCTTGGTTATATTTTGATGCATAGTGCTGGGCATTAGAACATTTTTATTTGGCTTACTTACTTACTTAACGGGCGCTACAGTTCGGGGTGAACCTGGGCCTCAACCAACATGCCTCTCCACCTAGCACGATCTTTCGCTGGTCTTTTCCAATGCCGCACGCCCAGTTGGTTGAGGTCCCCTTCCACCTGTGCGCGCCACCTTAGGTGCGGCCGTCCTCTATTTCTTCGTCCCTCGGGGTAGGATTCAAAGACTCTACGGGCTGGAGCTGTGGTGTCCATTCGCTCTACATGGCCTAGCCATCTTAGGCGTTGGATCCGTAGACGCCTGACCAGACTCATGTCGCTGTACAACCCGTACAGTTCGTGATTGAATCTTCTCCTCCAACCCTCCTCTGTGTTTATGGGACCGAAAATCGAACGCAAAATCTTTCTCTCGAAACGACCAAGGATTTCCTCATCCGCTTTAGATAAAGTCCATGTTTCTGCGCCGTATAACAGGACCGGGATAATTAAGGTCTTATATAAGGTCAACTTGGTCGTACGAGAGAGGGCTCTACTTCTCAGTTGCCTCTTGAGCCCAAAGAAGCAGCGGTTGGCAAGAGTAATTCTGCGCTTGATTTCGAAACTGGTGTCGTTGTTCCAAGTCACCGCGGAGCCGAGGTATATGAAGTCCTTAACTACCTCGAACTTATATCTGCCAATATGCACGTCCTGTCCAAGATGTCGGTGGTAAATGTCCTTTTTCGATGACAGCAGATATTTAGTCTTGCCCTCATTAACTGCCAAACCAATTTTTGCCGCCTCCATCTCAATACTCGCAAACGCCTCATTGACATCTCGCTGCGATCTACCTATTATGTCAATGTCGTCGGCGTATGCAAGGAGTTGCGAGGATTTGAAGTAGATTGTGCCTCTTGTATTGGCCTGTGATTTTTGCACAATCATTTCCAATACGATGTTGAAGAAATCACACGACAGCGCATCGCCCTGCCTAAATCCTTTTTTGACATCAAAGCTATCGGTAAGGTGCTCACCGATTCGGATGGAGCAGCGAGCATTTTCCAAGGTCATCCTGCATAGTCTGACGAGCTTCGCAGGGATGTCAAAAGTAAACATGGCGTTATATAGCTCGTCTCTAATTACGCTGTCGTATGCGGCCTTGAAGTCGACGAATAGATGGTGCGTATCGACTTGAAACTCATTGGTTTTCTCCAGGATCTGCCGTAGTGTGAAGATTTGATCGATGGTGGACTTCCCTGGCCTGAAGCCACACTGATAAGGACCTATCAGCTTGTTTACGAATGGCTTCAGGCGTTCACACAAAACGGCAGCGAAGATCTTATATGCGACATTAAGGAGACTTATTCCTCTATAGTTGGCGCAGTCAAAGGGATCTCCTTTTTTATTTGCCTTAGTCTGATAAATAGTCAAAGTGGTGTCACCAGTTTTTAGGAGAGACGTCTTGTATAATTCTTCTTTAGCGGTTTTTATGGAAACAGGTATTTCTCTTCGAACTCTGTTTACAGTGCCTACGATACTAGTGTTTTTAGACTTCAAATAGCCCGCTAGTAAAAGTGAAGTAAAAAAGTTGCCACATGTAACATTCCTACCTTTGTTGATATTATGTTCCATCAATTTCTTTAACACCCACTCACCTAAACGCTCGTCATTAGGTTTGTGATCATCTTTTCCAAGGTAAGGGAAAGCATTTATTATATAATTTGCATCTTTGTCAACAGCCATCCAAAACTTTTGGCCATACTTATCTGGCTTCGAGCTCATGAACTGGGTACATCGGCAACGGCATTTAGAAGGAAATAGCTGTTCGTCAAGCGTTGTATACGGCCCAGGTACGTAACAAGCTTGTACATGTGCAACTCGTAGTCTTCGTCAGAATATTCCAAAGGCTTGCCAACTGATTCGTCCTCTAAAATATCATTCAAACTGGACACAATTTCTTGCAGTTTTAATATTCTGCGAAGTTGACTAGACCGACGTTGACTAGACTACATACAGTGGCGAGCAAAACCGAATACAAATGGATGAAAATTCATGTTTTTTACAGTTAGACGGAAAAGAAATGCTATATTGTTTTTTTCTTTCTTAATGTTATTAAAAGAAGGATGCATTGTATGTAAAAAAAATATGGTTAACGGTTTTTATTGGTACGTTACACGCGAATTTATTAGTAGCTCTGATATATGTAAGTACTCAGTTTTGCACGTTTTAGTCTTGTTCAGTGGTTAGTATTATTCAGACACATTTTTCGCAGTTGTTATTTTTATAATATTAGTTTTCAGTTAATCAGAGCTCAAAGTGTGTTCGTGAGGTATTGTTAAAAAAAACACGATAAATATATTTTTGAATACAAGCTTTCATAGGACAATGGGAAAGGTTACAACAGACCTTGAAAACAAGATTGTTTCGCTGTCTGACCATGGCCTGAGCTGAAGAAAAATTGCCACCCTTTGCAATTTATCTCAGAGAACAGTCCTCATGGTCCAGAAAAGGAAAGTTGTAGCCCTCCTAAAAATGTATGTGGAAGACCTCGGTTATTAACGGATGGCGATGCTCGTGTCATGGAAAGGATGCTTAGAACTAATAATGTAAAAACACCAAAGGCTGCCTCTAAGGCTATAAATAAAAACGTTAGCGAATGGACTGCCAGGCGAGCTCTTAAAAAAAATTGGTCTTGTGTCGGCTATCAAGCAGAAAAAGACTGCTTTATCCGATAAAATTGTAAAAGCACGGTTGAAGTTCTGCAAAGACCACAAAAACTGGACGGTAGAAGACTGGAAGAGAGTTATTTGGTCTGACGAGACCAAAGTGAGTCGTTACCAGTCAGATGGGAAGGAATATTTCTGGCACAGACCTAATGAGAGAATTCTCAAACACCAAGTTAAAGAGACCGTAAGGCACGGAGGAGGTAGCCTTATGGTTTGGGGGTGTTTTACTTGGTGGCATGTTGGACCTTTGGTGAAAATCGATGGTATAATGAAGAAGGAAAATTATCTTCAAATACTCCAGACAAATTTGCCAAATTTTGTAGAGAAATGTGCGTATCCTATTGAAGATATTATCTTCCAGCAGGATGGGGATCCCAAACACACCGCCAAAATTGTCAAAAACTGGCTTGATAACCAAACTTTTTCACAGTTGCAATGGCCCGCACAAAGTTCGGATTTGAATCCGATAGAGAATTTGTGGGCCATTGTTAAACGTCAGCTTCTGGGATACGAAAGACCCCCCAGCAACCTGAACGAGCTCTGGACTAGGATTCAGACTGAATGGGAAAAGATTTCTGATGAAACTATCCAGAAATTGGTAGAATCCATGCCACGACGGGTGAAAAGTGTATTAAAGAACAAAGGGCTATGGACAAAGTACTAGGAGTTACTATTACGCTACAAGTATTAAAACGTGCAAAAGTGAATACTTTTGACCGTTTTAATATTTGTTTTTTTTTTATGTTATATTTTAAAGAAACTAAATTATTTTTTACTTCAAAACATAGTTACTAAAGCGTACTGATTAAGTAAAATTAAATAAATTAACATACTACACTATCTACTATAAATTAGATGATATCATTTGTTTTCCGGTTTTGGTATTCAGTTTTGCTCGCCACTGTACAATATGTACATATGTGAGGTTTGCGCTTGTAAAAACAAAAACTTGCACTCTTTACGCGAAGCGACGAGGAAGTAAATTGAAACAATCACTCGACTCTCCACCCATGCAACTAACCAGAGCAATGACCTTTCGTCACGTTACTGCTTAGAATCTTGGCGGGACAAAAACGACCCGGCGGCAGTTCTAGGTAAATAGTATATTATTTTATTTGCTATTGTATTTATTAAATAGAAAATATATTGAATTTGATAAATACAATAAATTATGAAAAGTCAAAAAGTGTCGCGGTCTTGAGTAGAAAAAATAAAAAGTTTGTGATGATGAAACTTGCGGGTGGGACAAAAATGGAACGATGGCGCTTCTAGTGTTTAAACTGCAACTGCGAGTATTGTCAAAGCTCGAATTTGTATATTAACGTATATGTACGTACATATACGTACGTAACATATGTATGTACATGTATCAGTAAATGCGTATATGTATGTTGTGTGTGATTAACTTCCTCGATGGGTGGAAAAGCCTTTAGTTTATTGTAGTAGGGGAGCCCGGGATGCTAAATTTGCAGTTACTAGAGCGTCATGGGGACCTATTGGATTGTAAAGATTAGGTTCTAAAACGAAAAAAAGTCCATCTTAAGTTTTCCATTTTAGTGGGGAAAGGAGCGTGTAAAAAAATTTAAAAATGTAAAAAAAAAAAAAAACAGTCACATGGAAATACTCGAGCGCGCCAGATATTAAATAGAGTATACTCGCTTCGTCTTTCTGATAACCGATAGATATTAATCTGACGATTAGATAGCGGAGGGGGCTGAGAAGAGCGGTAAAAAAGCAAAACAAAAAAAAAGCTATTCCAGTGTGTCAGATATTGAAAAGGAGACGTTTAGTGAACTCAAAACAGTGTTCGTTTTAAATTACTGACGATTTGGACGTGGCCTACACTCATGACTGATTTTTGAAAATGTTAAACAAAATCGTTAGCTTGAAATTCTCGAGTGCGTCAGATTGTTTTACTTCACTTTTTTTTTTTTTTCTTTTTTTTTTTATGGACACACGCACTCAAGGCTAAAGGGTTGACCATAATAGGCAGAAGCGAGCATATGCAAGCAGAGGGGAATGTCTTTCTACATGCAAAGCATATGACATACCCATAATGGGAATATACGAAGTTTCGTTAAATATTCGTTAAGTCCCTTATTCCACGGCGCTTTTTTAGTACAGCTTGAAAAGTGTGATTTCCTTTTGGACTGACATTCCGAGCAGCAAGAGTTATTCCATGGACCTTTTTTTCATTTCGCAGTAGTGTGCGTCTTTTTGACATTTCGTTTCACATATCATTATCGTTAGCCTGTGGTGAAATTTGAAAAGTAAGAATGGTATCCATACGTACACTTTCAAATCTGAAACAGGAGTGAAGCGACATCGCAAAACAAAGAAAAGGAGATAAGGAAATGTCAAAGAGCCGCACGAAGTAGCTACCCGCGCGTGACTGTGCCAATGTATTTCTGTTTCACTGACCATCTCTTTCGCACTTATTTCAAGCTGTACTAAAAAATCGCCGTGGAATAAGGGACTAACTGATGCGAGCAGACGGAAGGTCTTCATGAAAGAAGACATTCCGTACGGAATTTTGACAGCTGATAGTGAAAGGAACCAAAAGTACAATAAAGAAATACTTTTTAGTTTTTAATGGTTTTAATCTATTTCCGAAAGTAAACAAACCGAATAAAATCCATTTGACAGTTCCTTTCCTTCTGCTCGCTCATGTTCGTTATGGGTAACTTGACTTTTCGTTGAAACAGGGGGGAGAATATCGTTCGGTTTGACGTAAGCTTCTGCTTGCTTCTGCCTATTATGGTTAGCCCTTAAGGCCTTATAATGTTAAACGTTGTGCGAGCAGAAGGTAACAGGGAGGGGGAGAGGAGGTGCCTATTGACATTGGTCTTAACTGTCTGTATCATAGATAAATTAACAAGATGGAAAACTTTCGTACGTCTGCCCTGTGATCAAGGGTTGGTTGTTGCATTTGTAATTAAAGCGGCCCCTAGACGCCTAATAACATTGTGCAATATTTGATATTGCACAACATTATTGTTCGTCTGTAGATAATATTGCAAGATTGTGCGATATATTGCGGAAAATCAAAACGCTTTTGACTTTTAATACAAATATGAGCTGTCAACTAAATTATTGGGAAAAATATTGAACCGTCTGGGGCAGCAAGCCAATAAAATTGTGCAATATTTCGCACAATAATATTGAGCGTCTAGAGGCCGCTTTAAAAACGACGCTTTTGACTTAGAGTCAAGACGTCGGAACAAGGCAGAATGACATAGTCAAGACGCCGTCAAATCGAAACGAGTTTGTAGGGGCTAGTTATCAAAATGCCTGTCAAAGCCATCGAGATTGCCATCTTGTTAATTTATCTATGGTCTGTATATTGTATTGAGGGGGGAAGACCGAACGAGGTAACGCGTTCCACATTCGTGTGGTTCGGTTGAAGAAAGAATCTCTGTATTTGACAGTACGACCGAAAACGGGCTTCAGAGTGAATTCATGCGCATTCCGGGAGAGACGTGTATCGCGGGAGAAGTTTTGAAGGGGCGGAATGCAACTGGCTATTTCATCAGAGCATTTATGATGAAAATAACGATAAAACATTGAGAGACAGGAGACGTTCCTACGGTGACCCAGCGAGTGTAAGGAGTTTGTGATGCTGGAATCTCCTATGAGTTTTATCGCACGATTTAATATTCTGTCAAGTAAGTGAAGTGAGGTCTTAGATGCGCCAGACCAGACATGAGCGTTGAACTCCAATTTAGGTCGAATGAACGCCTTATAAATGATAGCCAGATCGGTGGGTGTGAAGAATTTCTTGCATCTGTATAGGAAACCTAGGCATTTCGCGGCATTCTTGGCGACACTAAATATGTGATCGTTCCAACAAAGGTTGTCACTGATGCACATACCTAGGATGGAAAGCTTGTCGGTTTCACAGATACAAGTGCCATTCATGGATAATGGCATTGGGTCAGTGTTACGCTTTAGCGACAGAAGACAGCATTGTGTTTTGGAAGCATTCAATTCCACTCCATTGTTTTTACCCCATGGATGATGCTGTCAATATCGGAATTTAATGAGCTTAACATACGCTGCCGCTCACTGTTTACAGCCGAAATGCAGGGTCGTAAAGAAGTGAACGAATATGAAAAACTGAGGGTACTGTCGTCACCGAAGGAGTGGGTTCAACTCGATGTCAGAGTCACCCTAAATGATAATCTGACAATTATACAAAGGAATATTGATATTCTGACAATTTAAAAAAACTTTGAATGTGAGACACTGAGAAAGATTGAGAAGGAACGAGAGGCGTGGAGTGGTGATACATAGCTATCAGCATCTGTACGCGCATGCTTTATCGATGGTTTTAGCTATATCACCCCATGAAAACCGTCACATTATACGTTTTATGTAATCCTGATAGAATTCCCTTCAAAATAAAAAAAAAAATTGAATCGCGCTCGAGTATTTCGAGGTGACGTGTTTTTTTTTTTTCAAACTTTGCGTCTCCTCCGTTTCCTTACGCCACGCTTAAATTGTCAGATTATTGAAATATACACTTTTCAGGATGTACTTAACTTACCTGTTCTTAATCTAACGCGCTCGAGTTTTTCTGAGGACCGATTTTTTTTTTACTAATCTGATGGGCAGCCCTCAACGCACACCCCCCTATATTAAGGGTTCATATTTGGTAGGGGTACATATGATTTTCTGACGCGCTCGAGTAACACGCAAAATCCCCGCATGGGCTCCCCTACTATTGCCAACTCTAGATCGTAAATTTCAGGAAGCTGGTAAGTAAAGTAAGATACCACGAAATACACATGACAGTGATATTTCTCAAATTCGATTCCAATGTCAAACGCAGTATGGTCGAAAATAACGAATATATTATTCATGCTTTTTCTGTTCAAATTTTTGACTTTACATATGTGATGACCGCATAAAAGAATTGCGCGTTCATGTAAATACAATGTGCTCGTTTTTTGCAGAAACGTGCTGGTCAATACCACTATTGGTCGGTATCAGGGGAACCTATGGTCATATGGTTGGCTGGGCTACATATACCAGAGAGTTATCTTACCGCTGTAGTGCAAGTATAAGAAAACAACATGCTTGGTGTACATGGAGATCTTATTTTATAATTTGCAGATTGCATGTAGGAAAAATAGCTGGCCGTTGGACAAATCAACTTTATATACTAATGTTACAAAGTTTGTAGATCCTGATGATGTTGAAGAGCGACCAGCAACTGTAAGTGCATGATGGACTTGTATTTTTGCATACAATGTGCACAAATTTATTTTCAATATTTAAGGGCTGTTACGTTAGTGGCCTTTACATAGAGGGTGCTAGATGGGATATAAAAGAAAATCAACTAGCTCGTTCGCGTCCAAAGGTATTAGTCGAAGAACTTCCACTTCTTGCTGTAATCCCAATTGAAGTGCATAGGCTCAAATTACAGGTACTTCATGTTTATTTTATTCTTTAGCGTTTCTGACATACAAAGTATCCAGTGGAACATTTTCAAGTTTGAAATAAAATACATAAATAAGAAATTGAAAACTGTAGGCAATACTTTATTTTGGGAAAATGAACAGTCATGTTACGGATTTTATTTTCTAAAAACAATGTCTTCTATTTTCTGGGATATCCCTTATTGGCAATAACGGACAAGCAGAAGCCCCAATCCAGACAGGAATCGACGCACTGTCTGATTCCATCCAAAGAATTGTTTCCCTGTTCCCTCGCACTGAAATCGTTTTAGCGGGCGATTTCAATGTACACAATTCTCAGTGGCTTCGACAGTTTGGACAGACAACACCCGAAGGAAGGTATGTTGAAATGTTTGCTGAGTTAAATCAACTAACTCGACTTGTGAATGAGCCATCACGTATCCCCGATGTTGCTGGTCATACCGCCAACACACTGGACTTGTTTCTTACCTCTCAGCCTGACAAATACACGATCGATGTATTGGAACCCCTAGGCTCGTCTGACCACTGCATGATATTTTTTTTTTTTTTTTTTTTCTAATAATTTGCGCGCACTCAACGTCTAATAACCTTATTATGTCGGCGACACAGTGCGGGCAGAAGGTAGAGAGGAAGAGGAATAGAGGAGATGCCGATGGACATTGATCTTAAATGCTTGCATGTTGCATTGAGGGGGGAAAACCGAATCCGGCAGGGAGTTCCAGATTCGTGTGGTTCGGTTAATGAAAGATTCTCTATATTTGACAGTACGTCCGAAAGCGGGCTTCAGAGTATATTGGTGAGCATTCCTAGAGAGACGTGTATTGCGGGAGAAATGTTGAAGGGGCGGAATGCAACTGGCTATTTCATCAGAGCATTTTTGGTGGTAGTAACGATAAAACAGGGAGAGGCAGGAAACATTCCTGCGATGTTCCAGCGAGTCTAATGTTTTGGTAATGCTGGAGTCACCTATCAGTTTTATGGCTCGTTTTTGTATTCTGTCTAGTAGGTGCAGTGAGGTCTTGGAAGCACCGGACCAGACATGAGCGTTTAACTCTAATTTGGGGCGAATGAACGCCTTATAGATTGTAGCCAGATCTAAGGGTGAGAAATATTTCTTGCATCTGTATAAGAATCCTAGGCATTTCGCAGCATTCTTGGCGACACTGAATATATGGTCGCTCCAATTAAGATTGTGAGCAACACTCATACCCAGGATAGAAAGCTTTTCAGTTTCTAAGATGCAAGTGCCATTCATGGATAATGGCTGCGGGTTATTTATACGCTTTAACGACAAGAGACAGCATTGTGTTTTGGAAGCATTAAATTCCACTCTATTGTTTTTACCCCATTGGATAATGCTGTCGATATCAGAATTTAATGAGCTTAGCATACGCTGCCGCTCATTATCTAAAACTGAGAATATGAGAAGCTGAGGGTACTGTCGTCATTGAGGAGTTTCCGTGATTCAAGATATTTCATAAGCTGACGGTTAATTAGCGACAGATTGAGTTGCGACAGAAGAATGGGTGAGTGGGGCAGGAATTGTTGCTGTGGGGAGAGGTGAAGAGTCGTGCGAAGGGATGGGATTTTGTGTTTTGATGTTGGAGGGGGATGGTTGGGAGGGGTTAAGGATATGAGAGCTACGGAAGTTAGGATACTTGGCTCCTGACGTGAGGTCAAAATTAGGAAATGAATTTGGGACGGGTGATTGGTAAGGAGGAGGGGATTGATAGTTGTTGGATTCAATTTAAATGAAACGCGTTGATGTTGGGGTTTTGGCTGAATTTCGCTAGATAGATGGGAAATGGACGGATGTGTAAAATTTGGAAAGAGGTTGGTTTTAAAAGTCCAGTTTTGGTGTGAATTAGGAGGAATTTCGGGATGCTCGCTGACCTTGGGTTGAAAATTGTTAGGTTTTGGACGTATGGAAGCTTGTTTTTTTGGTGCTTTGGGTTTTATTTTAGGAAAGATTTTATAGAAATGTAAAGTTTTACCAGAGGGGGTGAGGAAAAGCCATTTGTATTTGAGGGGAATATCAAATTGAAAACAGTTGGGCTTATTGGGTATTTTTTTACGATTACTTATGGTTATATTATACTTTTTCTTAAAACAGTTTGTTAACCAAGCAGCATCAGCGTTTTCGGGAGTTCCATCGATGATGAGTTGGGCGGAGTTGTTGTCGCAGATTTTTTGGAGCCTGTTGTTCCACTCATATTGAGTCCAAGAGGTACCAAATCGTTGAATGGTAGGCAACTGAGCTGGTTCAGGTGTTATGTTTTCCAGAGGTGGTGACGTTGCCAATAGAGTCCTTGATAAGGCAGGGGCTTGGAGCAAAGGTGGGGGAGTCCGTGTAGTTTCATTCAGTTCATCCATGATCGATGTATTGTAAGGCTGTGGCTAAGGGGTGCCGTTGGATCTAATTGGCATGAACTTCAATTCTTCAACTAAATCGCTTATTAACATGCGGTTAGCAGCGACATCATTTCGAAGATCATCAAGCTTATGCGTTAGATCCATGAAGCGGAAGTCATTACTGGAGTTCTGGAAATGGATCTATTGGTCGGATCGGAGGGATTTCAGGCAGTCGTTGTTAGTAGGCACGTGGGAGTCGATAGATTTTTTGAGGTCAGCACACAGAGCACTAAACCACGAGCCGAGAATAGACTTAATATCAGTCTTAAGAGTCGTGAGGGGGCTCTCACTTTGTGCTCTATTCAAGGAAACGTCGACTACTTCTAGATGTTTGTCCAAGGCCTTGACTTTGGATCTCAACCCACTGATAGACACGTCTATGTTATTATTTAGATCATCGAAACTCTTATTTAGGTCACCCAAAAGAAGAGAGTTGGACAAGAATTTTTTTATGATGTAATGGTCGGTACATAGGAAGGAGATGCTCAAAGTGAACGAATTTCTACGCTATATTACGCACTGACGCTCTTTCTTAGATAGCAAATCAATGCTGTTAACAATATCAGCAGACATTTCTTTAATTTTTTTATATGAGATTGAGAATTCTTTCCATCACTTTATTCATTTTTAATTTATGGTTAATGGTTAATAAGTTCAAAAACGTCGCTGTGACCGCTCAGTATGGCATTAAAGTTGGAATGACAATTGAACAACGGCTCTCCAGTGCCATTTAACCTGTGCAAGTTAAATGATACCAGCTCCAGTTACCTGATTTTCCTATCTTCTTCTTTTTTATGTTGCATTTAAAATCTGTCCAGTTCTTAGTTGGGTAAGGCAACTATAATTAACTCATACTACACGGTTCTACCAAAATTGCCCCCATTTTCTTTGAGTGGCCTTTGAGGGCACCGTTGCGAAGTAGTTAATTTGTTGGACTCTGACGCACGATGAGCGAGTTCGGATCCCGATAACACCAACGCCATCGAATGTTTATTTCACAACGTCCCTTCTCGGAGGGGTATTTGCAAACCCTCCGTAGTAAAACTTGCCTTGAAAAAGCTTCCCGCACGCCGTTCGTAATCCGCATTAAACTGTAGGTCCCTTTCACCTACCAAAATTGCTCCCATTTCCTTTGAGTCTAATTTTTTTTTACCAAATTTCTTTTGCAATATCCTGGTTTGCTTGTACATAGTAACTCAACAACCATGCAACCATTCGCTAGAAAAGTTACCGCCTTTGCCGATGATCTTGCCATCGCATACAACTCCGCTAGCCACCTTCAGTTAGTTGCTGATATCAACTATGATATGCACCTACTGAGATCATGGTTCGCCCATCATAAACTTGTCGCCAGTAACAAGACTAAACTAATGTTTTTCAGCCTTAGATTGCAAGAAGCTCCGGATCTTGATTTCATTTTCCATGCTGCCGATTGTAATCGCTTCAAATTGTCGGCTTGCACTTGTTACGACGCCAAGGATGCAGCATGTCACACTAACTGTTTTAGAGTTAACATCGTTAGAAATTTCAAATACCTAGGAGTTATCGTTGATCAAAACATGAATTGGTCCTATCATACCCCAAACCTTAAACAGTATCTTCGTTCTTCAATCCGTGGATTGTTCCATCTTCGTAAATACTGCTCAAATAATAGCTTAAGAACTGTTTACTTCGGGTTAGTTCACTCTAAACTGCAATATTGACTGGGATGCTGGGGCGGTGCCTACTGCACAAAAATGCAGCCTCTGCTTGTATTGCAAAAATGCGCTATTAGAATGATTAGCGGTGCTCCTCGTCTTAGCGATTCCATGGAGCTTTTTAGAAAACTGAACTTTTGCCAGTTAGACATTTATACTACTACAAGGTGTCAACAATTTTTTTTATGAGAGGTGGTTATTTGCAAAGTCCAATCTCTGACATCCGCAGCCTACGCAGCAACCTCGAGTTCCTGGCTAACCTACCTTCATTCCGAACCCCCCATTTTACTTACTTAGGTGGCGCTACAATCCGTGGTGAACCTGGGCCTCAACCAACAAGCGTCTCCAGCTGGCACGGTCTTTGGCCAGCTGTTTCCAGCGCCGCACGCCCAGTTGGTTAAGGTCCCCTTCTACCTGCGTGCGCCACCAATGATGCGGCCGTCCTCTGCCGCGCCTGCCTTCCGGAGTGGATTCGAAGACTCTTCGGGTCGGAGCTGTATTTTCCATGCGCTCTACATGGCCTAGCCACCTTAGACGCTGTATCCGTCGACGTCGTACCAGGCCGATGTCGCTGTACAACCCGTACAGTTCTGCGTTATATCTTCTCCTCCATACACCGTTTGAACAAACGGGACCGTAGATAGTACGCAGAATTTTCCTCTCGAAACGACAAAGGACATTTTCATCTGCTTTTGTTAAGGTCCAAGCCTCTGCGCCGTAAAGGAGGACTGGGATGATTAAGGTCTTATATAGTATCACCTTGGTTTTCCGAGAGAGGGCTCTACTTCTCAATTGCCTCTTGAGCCCAAAGAAACAGCGCGGTTGGCAAGAGTGATTCTGCGTTTTATCTCAGCGCTGGTGTTGTTGTCGTCATCAGTGAGCCAAGATAGACGAATTCCTTGACCACTTTAAAGTTATATCCGCCCATGGTGACCTTCTGGCCAATACGTCGGTGTTGTCCGTCTCTTTTAGATGAAAGCAGATATTTGGTCTTACCCTCATTAACCTTGAGACCCATCTTAGCCGCTTCTACCTCAATGCTTACAAAGGCCTCATTGACGTCTCGCTGTGCCCGTCCAATCACGTCAATGTCGTCGGCATACGCAAGCAATTGCGTAGACTTGAAATAAATCGTACCTCTTGTGTTGGCCAGTGACTCTTGCACGATCTTTTCAAGCACGATGTTGAAAAAGTTGCATGACAGCGCGTCGTCTTGCCTAAATCCTTTTTAACATCAAAGGTCTCGGTTTGCTTATTACGGACCTTAATGGAGCACCGAGAATTCTCCATTGTAATCCTGCACAGTCGGACGAGTTTGGTAGGGATGTTAAAACTAGACATGGCTTTGTATAGCTCATCTCTATACACGCTGTCATATGCAGCCTTGAAATCGACGAAGAGGTGGTGAGTGTCGATTTGGTATTCCTGGGTCTTCTCCAAGATCTGCCGTAGCGTAAATATTTGGTCCATTGTGGACTTACCTGGCTTGAAACCACACTGATAAGAGCCGATCAGATTATCCACAAACGGTTTCAGGCGTTCACACGATACGGCAGAGAAGATCTTATATGCGATGTTAAGGAGACTTATTCCCCTATAGTTGGCGCAGTTATATGGGTATCCTTTCTTATGGACCGGGCAAACGATGCTGAGATTCCATTCGTCGAGCATACTTTCCTCCGACCATACCTTGCAAATGAGATGGTGCATACACCTTACCAGCTCATCTCCAGCCGCCTTAAGAAGCTCAGCAGACAGGCCGTCTGCGCCCGCGGCTTTATTAGATTTAAGTCTTGATATTGCTATTTTGACTTCGTCTAGGTCGGGTGGACTGGATTCTGTTACATCGTCGTCCATTACGGATGGCTCGTTCTGCCTGACAGCGGTATCTTGTCTATCATCGCCGTAATACAGTCTGCAGAAGTGGTCTTTCCAAATCCTCAGCATCGACTGCGACTCTACTACCAGTTCTCCATTTTCATCCCTGCAAGCCGCCGCTCTGGCCTTGTAGCCATGGCATGTTCGTTTTACCTTATTGTAAAACTTACGGGCGTCATTCCTGCGGAAGCATCTCTCCGTTTCCTCGATCTCACGCTTTCCGTGCTCTCTCTTCTTTCTTCTGAAAAGCGTGTGTTCCTCTCTTCTCTTTTGCTCATAGATTTCGCGAGCAGCTTTCGTCCGTTGCAGCATGGCTTTACATGCCTCTTGTTTTGCTGCATGGGCTTGTTCGCATTGTTCATCGAACCAGGGGTTTTTAGGTGGTGGCGGTTTGAAACCCAGCACCTCTGAGGCAGCGTCTCTGATGGCGCTCTGGCAATGCGCCCATTCCGGCTCTATTGTTTGTGCTGCTGTGGGCGGATTTTGAGAGAGCTTGGAGGAGACACGATCGGCAAAGATTCTGGCAGTCTCTTGCGATTGTAGCTTTCCGACGTCAAACTTACCTTGTGCTACTCGACTCCTAAGCATTCTTGATATCCTCATTCGTACCTTGGCTACAACAAGGTAGTGGTCCGAGTCGATGTTGGCCCCTCGGAAGGTTCGTACGTCGAGAATACAGGAGGAGTGTCTGGCATCGATCGCAATGTGATGAATCTGGTCGGTGGTCGATTGATCAAAAGACCGCCAGGTACCCTTGTGGATGTTGAGATGAGGGAATCGCGTGCTTGCTACAAGGAGGTTACGCCCCGCTAGGAAATCAATTAGCCTTAGTCCGTTGTCGGATGTGGTGTTATGGTGGCTATGCTTTCCTATGATCGACTCAAATATGTCCTCTTTGCCCAGTTTTGCATTAAAATCTCCTAGGACTATTTTTGTGTCGTAGCTGGGGCATTGGGCATATGTTCTGTCTAGGAGATCGTAGAATTCTTCTTTGAGTCGATCGTCCTTTTCTTCCGTTGGAGCATGAGCGCATATTAAACTAATGTTTCCAAATTTAGCTTTGATGCGGATTGCTATCCACCATTTTAGAGGCTTTTATTCCATCGTTGTATGTATGTATATTGGCGTTACAATCCATGAAGGACCTGAGCCGAGCTTCTCTCAATCATCCATGTTGTGTGTGATTTCATTTTCCCATAGGTGAAAGGGACCTACAGTTTATTGCGAATTTCGAGAAGCTTTTCATGACAATTTTACTACAAGGGGTTTTGTCAGAACCCCGCTGAGGAGAAACACCGTGAAAAACACGTTCGATGACATGGCTGTGTCGGGATTCGATCCCGTGTCATCGGCGTAGTCTAAGAATATTGAACAAAAAAAAAAAAAAAATAATCTGTTACTTACTATGTTGGACATAGAAATAGGAGGCAATTGTAAGAGTCCACATTATGCCAATTACAAAACAACAGCGAGACAATTAATTTATTATATCTGGTATTCCTTACTTATACATTCCATGTTCTTTGCCATTCCAACTCACACAATGTGCATCAGCAATACGTAAATAATAACTTATCTTCATTTTCCACAGAATACTTTTTGTGCTCCCGTGTATACAACATCACTTAGAAGAAATGCTATGGGCGTTGGTTTGGTATTTGAGGCCAACTTGGAAACCCACGAAGACTTAAGTCATTGGATTCTTCAAGGCGTGTGTCTCACCTTAAACCAAGATTAACATTACTGCTTACAAAAACATGTTTCCAAGCATAAATTTGTCTATCTTTAGTTACTCATTATTATATATTCGGGTAAATATAAAAGAAATACTTTGTGTTCTCATTATTACTCATTATACTGCTTATTATACATATGTACATATATATGTAATAAGATGGCAAAGGACTAACAAAGTTCTCGCAGGGGTGGCGTCTATCCGACAGATGCTAGCTTGCTTAAAGCGAGAAGAGCCTCCGCAGACGAACATCTTGCGGCTCTGTTAGTAAGTCCCATCTCCACCTCCTCGTGGTGCTATCTAGAGATTTCCTAATGGAAATTACAGACGGGGAAGGGCGAATGGCGAGCTTCCTGCGCCAAAAAACAGGATTAGTCGGTTGGGCTACGGCCTAGTAAGCCGTAACCGTAAAAAAAAACTAAACTCAGAAACAACCCCAAGCGTCGGGTAAAACGGACCGGATAAATGTTAACGACTCTTCCAATAAACGTAAGAGGGACAATGATCTTCGGCTCTGTACGTGGAATGTTAGGTCACTGAACAGACCACGCGCCGCCGAACATCTTGCGGACGTCCTAGACCGCTATAAAGCGGACTTAACCGCAATCCATGAAATGCGATGAAATGGACCGGGTATAAAGCGGATGAAAAACTGCGACATCTACTATGGCAACTGTTATAGGGAGAGAAGACAACGATGTGGATTTGTTGTTCGAGGTGGACTAAGGCAAAAAGTCATAAGCTTTCGCTTACATGTGAGCGAACGGAAGCCCGTGGGGGCTTCCACGCCCCCACGGAAGACAAGGATGACCACCAAGGACAAGTTCTACGATCTCCTAGACAGAAAGTATGCCCAATGTCCCAGCTATGACATCAAAATTGTACTAGGAGACTTCAGTGCTAAGCTTTGTAAGGAAAGCTTCTTGAATCGAGTCATCGGCAAACATAGCCTATACAATAACGGAGACAGGCTAATGGCAAAATCTCATTCTAGCCAGTATGCACTACCCGCACCTCAATATACACAAAGGTCCCTGGCGATCGCAAGATCAATCAATCACTAACCAGATTGATCACATCGCGATTGAAGTCAGACACTCCTCCACTATTCTTGATGTTCGAACTTTCCGAAGGGCTAACATCGACTCGGACCACTATCTTACAGTAGCCAAGATGCGCTTACGGATATCGCGAGCGCAGCGGAGTAGAATAAGAATACAAAGTTATGACGTCGGAAAGCTAGTATCGCCAGAAACCTCTCGTGGTTTTGCCGATCGTGTCTCCCATAAGCTCTCCAATACATTTCAACTCTCCTCTGGAAAGCACTGTATCTGAAGTTTTGGGCTTTAAGGCTCCACCACGAAAAAACCGCTGGTTCGATGACGAGAACAAAAGCAGCTCGTGAGCTCTACGAGTTAAAAAAAAAAAAAAACAAAAAACGGAGAAGCATAAGTTTCCCAGGAGAAAGAAGAAAGGGCACGATGGAGGATTTGGAGAGGTGTTGCTGCAGGCAAGACGTTCGAAAGCGTTATCAACAGATAAAGCGAACATACCAAGGTTATAAAGCCAGGACGGAAGCATCTAGGGGTGAGAACGGACACCTAGTAGTTGAATCGCAGTCGATGCTGAGAATATAAGAAAACCACTTCTGCAGACTGTATAATGGCGATGTTAGTCAATATACCACTGTCAGGCAGAATAATCCATTTCTTAACGAGATCGCCGAGAATTACGTCTCCCTGACCTCGACGAAGCTAAGATCGCCATACCGAAACTCAAGTCGAATAAAGCTACTGGCGCAGACGGACGGATTGTCTGCTGAGCTCTTCAACGCAGCTGGAGATGACCTGGTTAGGAGCATGCTCATCTGTAAGATATGGTCAGAGGAAAGCATGCCCGAGGAATGGAGTCTCAGCATCGTTTGCCCTATTCACAAGAAAGAAGACCCCTCTGACTGTGCCAATTACAGACGAATTAGTCTCCTTAGTATCGCCTACAAAATCTTCTCTACCGTTTTATGTGGACGCCTGAAGTTTTTGTATATAAACTGATAGCTCCTTATCAGTCTGGATCCAGGCCCGGAAAGTCCACCCTCGACCAAATCTTCACACTACGGTATATCCTGGAAAAAACCAAAGAATCTAAAGTCGACGGTCACCACCTATTAGTCGACTTCATACGACAGCGTAATTAAAGACGAGCTATGCAATGTTGTCTACCTTTGACATCCTTTCTAAACTCGTCAGACTATGCAGGATGACTTTGGAGAATGATCGCTGCTCCGTCCAAATCGGTGAACACTTGACCAATAGTTTTGATGTTAAAAAAAGGATTTAAGCAGGACGATGCGCTGTCACTGGCAAAAATCACTGGCCAGCACAAGAAGCATCATTCATTTCGAATCCTCACAACTCCTCGCATACGCGGATGACATTGACATATTCGAAAGAACACAGCGAGATGTTAATGAGGCTTTTACCAGTATTGCATTTATATATGAAGGAAACCCAACAGGAAGTTGACAGTCGGAAAGACCAGCAGCAAACTCTGTGTGCAGACCCGGTATAAATTCAATACGACATTACAAAGACCGATTTACTTACTTACTTATCAGGCCAGCGTTCCATGGAGGATCTGAGCCTGAGCTATAGCTGCCTTCCATCCTTGCCTCCAAGATGTCTTACATCCGCGATTACTTGGTCTTTATACAGGAGGTTCGGTCTTCCTCTTCTTCTCGAACCAGGAGGCTCGGAGTCGAAGACCCTCTTAGCTGGAGCGTTGATGTCCATGCGCTCGATGTGGCCGAGCCAGTGTAGTCGACGGATCCTTGCCTTCCGGACTACATCCACATCTTGGTGCAGCTCGTAGAGTTCGCGGTTGTATCTTCTTCTCCATTCACCTTCCTCACAGACAGGGCCAAATATCCGGCGCAGAATTGTCTTTCGAAAGAACCCAAAATCAGCTCCGCTGTCCTGCTTATCGTCCAGCCTTCGGCTCCGTACAGCAAGACTGGCAGAATGAGCGTTTTGTAAAGCATGACTTTGGTCTTTCGAGTGAGGCGTTTTGACCCCAGTTGTTTAGACAAGCCGAAGTAGCAGCGGTTGCCAAGGGCGATTCTATGCCGGATCTCCACTGTGGTGTCATTTGTGGAATTTACTTTTGCCTCGAGGTAGACAAACTCCTTAACTACCTCGAAATTGTAGCTGTCAATTGTTGTTTTGTCCCAGGTGGTGAGCGACGGATTGGTTTTTGCTTGACAGCATGTATTTCGTTTTATCCTCATTGATCTTAAGCCCAACTCGTTTCGCCTGTTCTTCAATCGCCGTGAATGCTTCCACAATGCCACGGCGAGAACACGCGATGATATCGATACCATCCGCGTATCCTAGCAGCTGGATGGACTTGTAAAAGATAGTGCCTTCCCTGTTGACGCCTGCCCGTCGCACTATCTGCTCCAGCACCAGGTTGAAGAAGTCACATGACAGCGCATCTCTTTGCCGAAATCCGGTGCATGTTTCAAATGGTTCCGAGGTCCAAGAACCGAGTGGCACGGTGCATCGCGTGTTTTTTAGCGTGGCGCGACACAACTGGATCAGTTTTACCGGGATCCCGAATTCGGCCATCGCCCCAAACAGTGCTTCACGATGAATGCTGTCGTATGCGGCTTTGAAATCGATGAAAAGATGGTGTGTATCGATTCGAAACTCGTTGGTCTTTTCCAGGATTTGTCGGAGTGTGAAAATTTGGTCTATAGTTGATTTGCCGGGCCGGAAGCCGCACTGGTAGCTGCCGATTAGTGTGGTGCAAAATAGTTTCAGACGTTCACACAATACGCTGGACAGGATCTTGTATGCGACATTGAGCAGGGATATGACTCTATAGTTCTTGCAAGAGGTAGGATCGCCTTTTTTGTGGATGGGGCATATAGAGCTGGTATTCCAGTCGCCGGGCATGCTTTCATCTTCCCAAATTCTGCAGGTGATCTGGTGCATGCTCCCTACCAGAACATCGCCGGCAGCCTTGAAGAGCTCTGAGCTTGGTTGTTCTTCAGCTTCTGAATTGCTGTGCCGACTTCTTCGATGCTGGGTGGAAGGACTACTTCAGCGGCTGGAGTTGGGATTTCCTCGGTCCCAACCACTCTCTCTTGGTCATGCTCGTTAAGCAGCTGCTGGAAATGCTGCTTAAATACATCCACTATTCCCTGCGGGTCGGTGACAAGATTACCCTCGCAGTTTCCAAGAGCCTGGGTGCCCTTTTTGAAGCCTCCTGCAAGGCCTTTGGCTTTCTTGAAAAAGGCTCGTGCTTTATGTTTATGCCTAGACTCCTCGATATCCTTGAGCTGGGAGGCTAGGATAGGTTAGGTTGACGTGGTAGGCGTAAGCCACACTTAAGCCGAAACCGGCCCATTGTGATACCACCTGGATCAGGTTACCCTAATCCGCTACCCGGGAACCAACCGGTGCTTCTAATAAAGCGGTGGAGTTGAGCTATTTTTTGGTTTGCTAGCTCACTCAGATTGTCGAAGAAGGGCGCGCCGAGGTAAATCCTCCTGCGATTCGCAAAAGGGGGACATGAGCAGAGGAGATGGTGTATTGATTCCTCCTCCTCCTCGTCCATGCAGCCGCGACGGAAGTCATTGTAGGGTAGCCCCAGTCTGGCGGCGTGTTTTCCAATGGTGCAGTGACCTGTAATGACCCCCACTAAGGTGCTTAAGGTTGCCCTTTTGGTTGCCACCAGGTCCCTGGTTCGTCCTAAGTTTAACTTAGGCCACAATTGTTTGGTGATAAAGCCGATATTGCTCTCATTCCATTGGAGATTGGTCTCCTCTATGGTTTGAAGCTTTATCATGTGCTTTACCGTACTTATTGGTGTTTCTAGGTACCCGAGGGTAGGTAGGCTGAGTGTGCTTGACCCTAACCTTGCGAGTTCGTCGGCCGCGCAGTTTCCTGGAATATCTCTATGCCCGGGAACCCACAGTATTTTAATGTTGAACTGTTCAGCCATCTCATCTAGAGATAGGCGACAGTTAATGGATGTTTTTGATTTGTGGGTTACCGCTGCCAGGGATTTTATCGCAGATTGGCTATCCGTGCAAATGATAATATCCTTTGTGGATATTACATTGATCCTGAGCCATTCCAGGGCCTCCGTTATCGCAGTCATTTCTGCCTGAAAAACACTACAGTAATTTGGGGGTCTAAATGATAGGTTGAGGTTAAGTTCCTTGGAGTAGACCCCACTGCCTACACCCGACTCCATCTTAGAGCCATCGGCATAGAGGGAGATCGAGTCCTTTGGTATGACTTTCCCTTCAGCCCATTCCTCCCTGGATGGAAAGACAACTTCGAAGTTCCTGGTGAACACATTCTGCGGGTTGATGTAGTCAGTGTCCATGGGTACTTTGAAGTGTTTTAGAATAGAGGTGTGGCCTTTTTGAGATGTGGGCCATTTTCTGATGCTCCTCATCCTTAGGGCCGCGCATGCAGCAACTTGCTTGCTGAAAAGGTTTAATGGTGGAAGATGTAGTAGAACATTTGTGGCCTCCGTGGGGGTTGATCTGATCGCTCCGCTTATATATAAGCTGGCCGATCTTTGTACCTTGAGCTGGGAGGCTGCGAAGATTCTTTTCTTTTGTCGTAGTAGTTTGGCTCGGTACTCTTCTTGCGCTGCCCTGGTTTTCCTCTGCAGCGCCTTTTGGTACGCCTCGTCGCTTGCTGCCTTTTTCTGCTCACACTCGCCATCATACCACGGGTTTCTTGTCGGGGGTGGTAGGTATCCTAAGGTGGTTTCGGCTACTTCCTGAATGGCTGAGCGGCAATGCAGCCACATATTGGCCTTTGTGTTCGACGTAGGCATACCGTAGAGCCTTTCGCTCAGCTGCTCCCTGTAGACTCTGGCAACCTCCGGTGTGCTCAGGCGCCCAATGTCGAACCTCCTCCTGATGGGCTGGTGCAGCTTTCTGACATTGGACAGTCGAGCTCTGAATCTTGCTGCTACGAGGAAGTGGTCAGAGTCGACATTTGCCCCTCTGAATGTTCGCACGAGTGCCTTTGGTCAATGAGCACATGTTCGATTTGGTTGGCGGTCCGACCGTCCGGACAGCGCCAGGTTGCTGTGTGGATTCGCTTATGTGGGAATCTTGTGCTACTTATCACCGCATTACGAGCTGTCGCAAAGTCAGCGAGTCGGAAGCCGTTATCTGTTGTTGTATCGTGGAGGCTGTGCTTTCCGATCACTCCACCAAGGGTGTTCTCCTTACCGATTTTGGCGTTGAAGTCCCCGAGCACGATTTTGACATCGTACTCCGGACAAGCTCCGTAGGCGTTGTCCAGGAGGTCATAGAAGTCCTCCTTGATAGGATCTTCAGCCTCGTCGGTAGGGGCGTGTGCACATATAAGGCTGATGTTATAAAATCTGCCTCTGATGCGGATCACAGCCAGGCGATCACTTATAGGTTTAAAGTCGATGACCTTCGACCTTAACCGATTTGCTCTCTTCGTAAACTGAGCATGTGTAATGAATGTGTTTGAATTTGTTTTGAAAAATATTTTAGAAATTTTATTCGGGCTTTGGAAAAATAAAGAAACACTAGAATTTGATCAAACATTTTCGAAGTATTTTTTACTAATTTATTTACATAAAATATCTTCATTTCGCATTCATTCGTTATGAATATGAATATTGGTTTGGCGTTACATCATCTAGCTACTTATTGGAATTTTATGAGCAATTTATTTTATGGTTTAAAATACTGCGTAAGCCCATAACGTAAATAAATAGGAACAAATTGAATTCTATTTGCGATAATGGAATTGTATAAAATATAGTAATCCATAACAGCTTCTCTACAAAGAGTCGTTTATAATACGTCGATATTTGGTTTAATTAAAGCAGTTTTCGATTGATTACAATATACTGGCCTGAGGGTTGATAATACAAATGAAACAGAAAAATTGTCATAGCATTACTGCCGCTGGAAAGTTTGTGCGGCAATATATCTTATAGAGAATTCGGATGACCACTTGGCAATTGTCCAGCAAGTGTACAGGATCTGCAACAGAACTTTGCATAATATTCATTCGAACAGTACCTGCCTTTCACGATAAGGGCGCAATTTGCGAAATATATATTGTCCGTACAGTCGGGTCGAACGTATATACCAGCTAGAAAGAGAGGAAGATTAGATCTGCAGAAATCCGTGGATGTAGATAAGCTTACATTCTATTAAAATCTTCTCTTCACTCGTATTAAAACTGAAGGTATTTCTTGCTGTGCATCCATAGTACCCGGAATCTTCCACAGTGACACCGTACACAACAAGTCTGTATGGATTTTCTAAGTATGAAACGATAACTATCGGTATATCTCATTTTGAAATTTTAATTTGATATCTTCTACCAGTTATTTGAATGCGGGAAGATGGTAAGACAGGTTTGCTATCTTTTGTCCACGTAACATTTGGTGCGGGGTAGCCTCCTACTTCACAATTGAGAACAACATCAGATCCAAGGGTATAATTGTTGCTAGAATCACGGCGTATAACTGCCGACGCCCTAACTGCGAGCAAAAACAAATATTTTTGATTTTATTATTATTTTTTAATTTTATTACTATTAATGCCAACAATCTCTCGTGTAAAGCGAATATCAACATGCAGATTTTGTACTTACCCGATTTTCTGTATGGCGGAGATGTTACAATTTCATTTTCTCCACCAAATCTGTTACTTATATCAACTACGTGGGGAGGAGGTGGTCTTATTTGAGGTCTAGTTGGATGGAAGGGATATGTGGGTACAGATGTAGTCGGTATTGTTGCGGGATTAAGAATGTATCTGAGATATGGCTCATCATTGCGATTAGTTACATGTACAGGACCTACAGCTTTTAGAATAACAATTATTGAAGCCGGCTTTCCACGTCCAGTATACGCTGTACATTCGTAAGGTCCCAAATCAGATAATTCAATACTACGGAACACCAATGAATAATCACGTTTGGTATCATATCGGGCAGTTGTTAAAGCCATTCTGTTCTTTCCTCGCCACCAACTTACGTGGGGCTTAGGTCGCCCACCCGCTGGGCACCGAAGTACTGCAGGTTGTTTTAATGTAACTATTTGCGTCACATTTTTAGGACCATAAATGTAAGCTGGTATGTTCGTCTTAGTATCTTTAATGCCATGTTAATATACGTTTACAAAAAGAAGCATGCAATAGAAATATGTTAAAAACAGTACAACGCCATCACCATTATTTAAAAAACAAACACGTGCAAAATTTAAGAAAAAAAGTAGTCATTCAATCCTTACCTGACACATTTAAGTTTATTTCACGTGTTACTGGCGCACCAAGTCCATTTGAAGCTACACAAATATACGAACCACTGTCAGACTGATGAACTTGGACAATTGTTAGGTCTCCTGATGAAGTGAGAATGTATCGACCCTTATTAGTATCAATCTATAAGTGAATAAGAGAATTAAAGAATCATTCTAAAAACGAGAGCACGAAAACTTTTACTAAAACTTCGCCTCGTCTCCAAGTTATAATAGGCGGCGGGTTCCCTGTGGCAAAGCACCGAAGAACAGCAACACCGCCAGCCGAACTGGTAACTGCAACTTCTTCCGGTCTTTTTGGTTCTAAAATAGCAGGCGATTCTCCAGGGTAAATAATTTCAGTTCGCGGTGAAGGGGGACTTAGTGTCGTAGTTGATATTGGACGCTGATGTGGACGTACACATACAAAGCTACAACCTTCGGAGCAACATTTGTTATCATCTCTGCAATCCGCGTCATCATAACATTCCCTGCGGCAACTGGATGAGTTTGAAAGTTGTGGACAATCTCCCGGCTTATTAATTTGCCTGCAAGTGGGTATAAATCGTGCCTCTAATGAAGGATTGTTCAAGACGTCAACTGCACATTTTTCTCCAGTTGGACAATTGTAGTTTTCGCAAGGATTTAAGCATGTGCAATGACGACATCTCTCAGCATCCAATTCAGTTTTTACACCAAATGGACATTGTATTGTGCGACATTGTTCCTCGAATGAATGGCATCTATTTAATTCGTTCTGATTATCGGGCTTTGGATCAATCTCCTTTTCCTGGCTTGTTTGATCTACAAAATTATAACAATATACATAATTTGTATATAACAAGACATTGGAACCTATGTACATTTAAAGATTCTAGAACTTAAGTATGCTAACATAGTTGAACAGTGGCTCAAGAATCACTAAGTTTTTGGCAACCTATTTCAAAACTATGCAATATCAAGCGCTACAAATGAATGACAGCAGATTTGTGTTCGCAGGCATTGAAGGTGCTAATGTATCTAAAATGTGCTTATATGTTTGTGCCTATTTACATAAAAATCGTGCTAATGAGCTTACTTGCGCAGAAATCAATACACGCTTGAGGTGAGCGGAAATTGTTTTGATTTCCTGAACAACCGCTATAAATAAATGGAACGCATGTTCCACGATCATCGTCATAGTACCAACGCCTTTCGGAAGGAGTCGCCTTATTACAATTTCCCACGTTTGGTGGCAATAAGCAGATAGCTGCTCAGATTTAAAATAAAACAGAAATATAACAAGAATTGATGATAAATATTTTGTAGCACATAGTGTTATTACCTCGGTTAGTCGTAGGTTCTTTTCCTACAATACAAACCGACTGACATTCGGCCCTATCGGCAAAACGATTTCCATTTCCTTCGCAGCCACCATATGTAAATGGCTCACACGTTTGCGAATTTTTATTGAAATAAAACTTAGTTTCCCATTGTTTGCATGAACCCACAAACAGTGGATCATTGCAAACGTCTGCGGGGGGTTAGTTCACACGTTAAAAACTTATTTTAAAAATACTTACCAACACCTTTAAACTGCCCACATTGACGATCGCATTGTTCTCTACTTTCAAAGCGATTTGCGTTGCCTCCACATCCTGTATAATAAAAGCCTTCGCACTGTTTAGCGTCTTTATTGTAGTACCACGAGAAAATGTTGTCCTTGCAATCGCCAGTTTCTAATGGAAGAGCACACTGATCGTCAACCTATTAAAATAAACATTGTTTTATCCCAATTAAAAAAAAAGGCCAATGTCATGTATCACGTATTTTATATTCATAATAATACCTAATAAACTGAATTGAGTGTTTAAGGAAATTTCCTAAGGATTCCTTAATAATTAAAAGCTAAACGCCGATCAAGTCTCCCTCAAGCTCTCTCAGGTCCCGATGCAATCTGCAGAAGCCATAGAACAGCAATGGAGTCGTTGTCAGAAAGCTATTAGAGAGGCCGCCTCAGATATACTCGGTTTCGAGCCACCACCGTCGAGAAACCCCCCGGTTTGATGATGAGTGCAGACAGGCCCATGTAGAGAAACAGAATGCATACATGCCCACATTGCATCGACGGACGAGAGCTGCCCGCGAGCTCTATGAACAGAAAAGGAGCGAGGAGCATGCGCTTCTGAGAAGTAAAAAGAAGGAGCACGAGAAGCGCGAGATCGAGGAGATGGAGAGATGTTACTGCAGGAACGACGTTCGAAAATTTTACCAGAAAGTAAAACAAACATGCCAAGGCTATAAAGCCAGAGCAGAAGCCTGCAGGGATGAGCACGGACAACTAGTAGTGGATTCACAGTCGATGCTGAGATTGTGGAAGGACCACTTCTGCAGACTGTATAACGGCGATGATAGTCAAAATGCCGCCGTCAGGCAGAGCGAACCATTCACAATGGACGAAGACGAAGGAGAATCCCGTCCACCCGACCTAGACGATGTTAAGATAGCGATATCGAAGCTTAAGTCTTACAGACGGACTCCCCGCGGAGCTGTTTAAAGCAGCTGGCGATGAGCTGGTTAGGAACATGCACCAACTCATCTGCAAGATATGGTCGGAAGAACGCATGCCCGATGAATGGAATCTCAGTATCATTTGCCCGGTTCATAAGTAAGGAGACCCCTATGACTGCGCCAATTACAGAGGGATAAGCCTCCTGAACATCGCGTACAAGATCCTCTCTGCTGTACTGTGTAAGTACCTGAAACCGTTCGTGGACAGTCTGATAGGTTCCTACCAGTGTGGTTTCAGGTCAGGAAAATCCACGATAGACCAAATATTTACATTATGGCAGATCTTGGAGAAGACCCATGAATTCCAGGTCGACACGCACCATTTTTTCGTCGACTTTAAAGCCCCGTATATCAGTGTTTATAGAGACGAGCTATACAGAGCCATGTCATGTTTTAACATTCCTGCCAAACTCGTCAGACTATGCAGGATGACTATGGAGACCTCTCGCTGCTCCATTAAGGTCGGAGGTGAACTAACCGACCCCTTTGATGTTAAAAAAGGTTTTAGACAGGGTGACGCACTGTCATGTGATTTCTTCAACATTATTCTTGAAAAGATCGTGCGGGATCCTGCGGTCAATACAAGAGGTACGATCTACTTCATGTCCACACAATCGCTTGCAGATGACATTGACGTTATTGGACGAACAAAGCGAGACGTCAATGAGGCGTTCACAAGCATTGAAGCAGAAGCGGCGAAAGTGGGTCTAAGGGTAAATGGGGACAAGACCAAATATATGCTGTCCTCCAAGAAAGACGCACAACACTGCCGTCTTGGTCAGAACGTCACCTTCGGCAGCTATATTTTTGAAGTAGTCAAGGACTTCGTCTACCTCGGCTCGGTAGTGACAAGCAGCAACGACACCAGCGCTGAGATAAAACGCAGAATAACTCTTGCCAATCGCTGCTTCTTCGGGCTCAAGAGGCAATTGAGTAGTAGGTTTCCCTCTACAAAACCTTAATCATCCCGGTCCTCCTCTACGTTGCTGAGGCTTGGACGTTGTCAAATGCGGATGGACGTTTCGAGAGGAAAATTCTGCGTGCAATCTTTGGTCCCGTTTGTGTAAACGGAGAATGGAGGAGGAGATTCAACCAAGAACTGTACGGGCTGTACAGCGACATCGGCCTGGTTAGACGTCTTCTGATCCAACGTCTAAGATGGCTAGGCCATGTAGAGCGAATGGACATCAACGCTTCGGCCGGAAGAGTCTTCGACTCCAACCCCGAGGGACGACGCAGCAGAGGACGACCTTATTTAAGGTGGCGCGCACAGGTGGATTACGAGCCTTTTACAAGAAAGCCAAAGGCTTTGCAGGAGGCTTCAAAAAGGGCACCCTGGCTCTTCGAAACTGCGAGGGTAATCTTGTCCCCGACCCGCAGGGAATAGTGGATGTATTTAAGCGGCACTTCCAGCAGCTGCTTAACGAGCATGACCAAGAGAGAGTGGTAGGGACCGAGGAAATCCCAACTCCAGCCGCTGAAGTAGTCCTCCCACCCAGCATCGAAGAAGTCGGCACAGCTATTCAGAAGCTGAAGAACAACAAGGCAGCAGGCTCAGATGGCTTGCCATCAGAGCTCTTCAAGGCTGGCGGCGATGTTCTGGTAGGGAGCATGCAATAGATCATCTGCAGAATTTGGGAAGACGAAAGCATTGCCCGACGACTGGAATACCAGCTCTATGTGCCCCATCCGCAAAAGAGGCGTTCCTACCTCTTGCAAGAACTATAGAGGTATATCCCTGCTCAATGTCGCATACAAGATCCTGTCCAGCGTATTGTGTGAACGTCTAAAACCATTTTGCACCGCACTAATCGGCAGCTACCAGTGCGGCTTCCGACCCGGAAAATCAACTATAGACCAAATTTTCACACTTCGACAAATCCTGGAAAAGACCAACGAGTTTCGAATCGATACACACCATCTTTTCATCGATTTCAAAGCCGCATACGACAGCATTCATCGTGAAGCACTGTTTGGGGCGATGGCCGAATTCGGGATCCCGGTAAAACTGATCCAGTTGTGTCGCGCCACGCTAAAAAACACGCGATGCACCGTGCAACTCGGTTCTAGGACCTCGGAACCATTCCAAACATGCACCGGATTTCGGCAAGGAGATGCGCTGTCATGTGACTTCTTCAACCTAGTGCTGGAGCAGATAGTGCGACGGGCAGGCGTCAACAGGGAAGGCACTATCTTTTACGAGTCCATCCAGCTGCTAGGATACGCGGATGATTTCGACATCATCGCGTGTTCTCGCCGTGGCATTGTGGAAGCATTCACGGCGATTGAAGAACAGGCGAAACGAGTTGGTCTTAAGATCAATGAGGACAAAACGAAATACATGCTGTCAAGCAAAAACCAATCCGTCGCTCACCACCTGGGACAAAATATAACAGTTGACAGCTACAATTTCGAGGTAGTTAAGGAGTTTGTCTACCTCGGGGCAAACGTAAATTCCACAAATGACACCACAGTGGAGATCCGGCATAGAATCGCCCTTGGCAACCGTTGCTACTTCGGCTTGTCCAAACAACTGGGGTCAAAACTCCTCACTCGAAAGACCAAAGTCATGCTTTACAAAACGCTCATTCTGCCTGTCTTGCTGTACGGAGCCGAAAGCTGGACGATAAGCAGGACAGCGGAGCTGATTTTGGGTTCTTTCGAAGGAAAAATTCTGCGCCGGATATTTGGTCCTGTCTGTGAGGAAGGTGAATGGAGAACAAGACACAACCGCGAACTCTACGAGCTGTACCAAGATGTGGATGTAGTCCGGAAGGCAAGGATCCGTCGACTACACTGGCTCGGTCACATCGAGCGCATGGACATCAACGCTCCAGCTAAGAGGGTCTTCGACTCCGAGCCTCCTGGTTCGAGAAGAAGAGGAAGACCGATCCTCCGGTATAAAGACCAAGTAATAGCGGATGTAAGACTTCTTGGTCTTGACAACTGAAAGCAGCGTGCCCGGGACCGTCTAGGATGGAAGGCAGCTATAGCTCAGGCTCAGATCCTCCATGGATCGCTGGCCTGATAAGTAAGTAAGTAAGCACAGGTGGAAGGGGACCTCAACCAACTGGGCGTGCGGCACTGGAAGCGGCTGGCCGAAGATCGGGCCGGCTGGAGAGGCTTGTTGGATGAGGCGCCATCAAAGTAAGTAAGTAATTAAAAGCAAATATAAATGCTCGTTCTATTCTACGAACATTTATCCAACAAAATACTAGTTCCGATAAAAAAAAGGTTATATAAAGTTAAAAATAAAAATTACCGCATGACTATATCCTTCTGTATGTGGTACTTCTTCTTCAGGGTGAGTGTTTCGACAATAATCGATGCATTCCTTTTCGGTAAAGAAATTATTGCGATTACCGCGACAACCGCTGAATTCAAACTCAGAGCAACGTCTACTTTGCTGATCATAATGCCAACGAGTTTCATTGTCATTACACCGACCATAAACAGGGGGCAATGAACAAGTCGAATGGACATGGAAACAGCTATTTTCACATTCTTCTTCCGATTTAAAATTATTCTTATTACCGCCACAACCCCTGTAAATAAATTCATCACAAACTCCCTCGTCGGCATTATAAAACCAACGAGTAATATATTCATCACAGTCTCCAGCTATAGCTGGTTGGAAACATCTTTCTTCCTCTCCAACATTATCTATTGGTGGAATGTATTCATGACTTGCAGTAGGAGGCCGTTCTGTAACCTTCAATGTTGGCTCTTGAACTATATGTCGTGGAGTTGTGGGCTGTTCCTGTCTCTTTTCACATCTTTGTAAACAATCTTCTTCTTCTGCAAAATTATTCCCATTGCCACCACAGCCACCATAATAGAACTGTCGACACCGAGCATCTCTGGTATCCCAATACCATCGTGGTGTATAGTTTTGGCACTCACCAACTTCAGCTGGTATTTCACACACATCCTTGTCTATGGTAGGAGAACGTGCAGAAGTTTTATTGATAATGTGTCCATTTACATATCCTGTCAACAACGAACAGAAAAAACATAACATCGAAAGCAAACCTCACCTATCTTTTTAGGACAATGCTCCTCACACGATTCCAAAGTTTGGAAGTTATTTTTGTTTCCACCACAACCAGTAAAATAAAATGGTAAGCATTTTTGCTCGCTTTCAGAAAAGTGCCAACGCGCATGCGTACCACCGCAATTGCCGCTTTCCTTAGGGAGCTTACATAATTCTACGCATTGATTGCAAGCATTTTAACATGCAAACGAATACATACAAACAGGCATAGTACGCACAACATGCAAGTGAAAAGATAAATAAAAAAGATATTAATTGTAGAACCTAAGAAATCAAAAAAATTGTTAGTATCGACAGCAACAAATAAATTAAAATTAGATTTGTAGCGCAAATAAGTTAATGTTATGGACATACTCGTAGGGAGAAATTCACCAAACTAACCTTTATGAACACCGGGTTGCTTACAATGGTAATTGCATGCGTGCTCTGTAATGTAATTATTTTTATTGCCCTTGCAGCCACCATACGCAAAAGCACGGCATACATCAGTCTCGTTGTCATAGAACCATCTTTCAAATGTACCTTGGCATGGTCCTTTATCCTCTGGTTGCTCACAAGGAGCTGAAAAGTGCGAATATTTTTTTACATATGTATATCGTTTATTTATGAATTTTTAGTTTTTCTCAACAAATTTTTATTACTTACGTAAGCTTTCGTCAACAGAGCATCTTGCTTGACAATCTTCAAGACTATCAAATCGATTGCTTGTGCCATAGCACCCTCCGTAATTGAATTCTTCACATCGACCTCGTTCTGAATCGAAGTACCATTTCTTTTCAAAACCTGGGCATGGGCCTGAACTTTTTGGCAAAAGGCATACGTCTTTACCCTTATATTCTTGGCAGGAGTCCTTGCATTCTGCTTCAGTTTCAAATCTATTTCCATTACCACCACAACCACCATACCAAAAGCGGGCGCATGCGCCATAAGATGTATCAAAGAAGTACTTTATAGTGAAATTGCTGCAAGTTCCTGTTTCCTTCGGTAGACCACATGCCTTTTGTGGAGATTCCTGTACTATTTCACACCCTTCGAATTTATCTCCTTGAGCTTCAGTAACGCCGTCTGGGCAACAACCAAATTTACTTTCAGCACAAGTACAACCTTCGAAGTTAGGTCCTTTAGCAGGTGTCTTTTCGTCCGAACAACATTTATATTTTGTTTGAGAACAGTGACAGCCATAGTGATGAGGACCCTGCGGCACGGTCACACCATCTGGGCAACATCCAAACTGCATTGTATGGCATGGACAGCCGGTGAATTTCTCGCCCTGTGCTGGTGTTAACTTATCTGGACAACAGCCAAATTGACTTCCTTCGCAACCACAGCCCTCATTATTATAACCCCGAGCAGCGGTGGTATTATCAGGGCAGCAACCATACGGCGCATATTTGCAATCACAATCTTCAAAGTTAGGTCCTCTTGCTGCGTTAATATTATCTGGACAGCAACCAAACTGAGTATTTAAGCAACATCCTTCACCCAAACTTCCATGTGCAGGAGTAATACCATCAGGACAGCAACCAAATGGTTCCTGTGTGCACAAAGCACATCCTTCACCGTTTGGCCCACGGGCAGACGTTTTACCATCTCGACAGCAGCCATATAATGATCTAGAGCAATCTCTTTCGTCAATAATATCACAACCTTGAAAGTTTGGTCCTTTAGCTGATGTTTCACCATCAGGACAGCATCCAAATTCATTGAACGAACATGACTTACGAGGTTGAACATAAGGTACATCGACTGCCTCCGTGATATCTGTCTCGCTTTTTTCCGACGACGAGTCTGTATATTCAGACGAACTTTCAGTAGATTCAGTCTCAATTGTTACAGTGATTTCTTCAGAAATTTCTGTTGTGGTAGGTGGCTCAGTTGTGGGTTCTGGGCAACCTTCATTATCTTCACCTTCAGCAGGTGTAAAGTTATCTGGACAGCACCCGAATAGACTTTCTGCGCAAAGAGATTTAGGACATCCTTTGTTATTTTTGCCCTGAGCTGCTGAAAGACCGTCAGGACAGCAACCGAATTCAGATTCATTACATGTTTTAACAACTGGACAACCAAAACCAAATGGTCCTTTAGCTGCAGTTCTCTTATCAAGGCAACATCCAAATTCAGATGAAGAACATTTTTCCTTCTTTGATTTTCTTGGCTTACATTTCCGAGGCTTTGATTCCCTATTTAATGCGGCCTCGAGGCTGTAAGGAGTTGTTTTTCTTAACTCTTCATCAATATCATCTGATGTCCAAATATTCACTGTCGTTTCAGTTACTATTGGAGTCTGCGATTCATCAGTGGCTATCGTGCTAGTGTCTATTTCTGTACTTTGCTCTGATGATCTAATTATATCGCTTGTAGTTGTTGAAGTATCCGTACTTACAGATGTTTCTGAAGTTTCTGAACTCGAGTCAGTAGTAATAAATGTGCTAGTTTCCACTGAGCTGGTTCTATCAGAAGTTTCGTTCGTTATATCTGTCACGTCAGTTGACTCAGTTTCTTTGCTATATAAGGAGCTGCTCTCAATCGATATACTTTGATCCGTTGACGATGTTTCTAAGCGTTCGGTGCTGAATATATTTGAAGTTGTTTCTTCTGAACTGTCGGAAGATATTTGCGTGCTGGAGCTATCTATAGTTGATTCTTCTGTAAATGAACTGACATCAGTTGTACTAGTGACTATGTCTGAAGTTGAGCTTATACTACTGTCAAAGAGGGTTGATGTGCTCAAATCAGACATTTCGGTACTACTCTCCAAAGAAGTTTCTGTGTTAATTTCTGTAGTTTCGGTTGAACTACTTTCCGTACTTTCCGATGTACTACTGATAGCGGCTTCCGATGTACTATCAATGGCAGTTACCGATGTGCTGTCTGAAACAGACAAAGTGGTAGCATCTGATGTTATATCCGTCGTTGTTTCAGTGCTACTTTCAGATGTGGTATCGGTGCTTATTTCGAATGTAGTGTCGGTACTACTATCAGACGTTGTTTCTGTACTACTTTCAGATGTTGATTCTGTGCTACTTTCAGATGTTGACTCTGTACTACTATCAGATGTTGATTCTGTGCTACCTTCAGATGTTGAATACGTACTACTTTCAGTTTCTGTTTCTGTACTGCTTCCCATAGTACTACTACTTATGATGTTCTCAGATGTTGACTCTGAAGTACCAGTAACTTCGGATTCTGTTTCTGAACTACTTTCTACAGTACTATCTGCTGTTATTGATTCTGTGCTAACACTTGTAGCTGTATTGGAGTCTGTAGAGGAATCCTTACTGTCTTCTAAAGATGACAAAGAACTACTATCATCTGCTGAACTACTATCTAATATAGCTTCTGTAGTGTCTGAGCTGCTATCCGATCCTGTAGCTTTAGAAGCACTGGGCTCTGTGCTATATAAAGTAGTAATATCTTCTGAAATCATGCTACTCGTGACATCTGTAGATGCTTGTGATGATAGTGACTGTTCAGTGGCATATGTTGACAACTCCGTTAGGGAATCACTTGATTCACTAGGGTAACCGCTCGAAGACACAGCAGAGTCAGTCGAAGAATCAGTAAATTGGGTAGAAAGTAAAGTTGTCGGTGATGAATTTATGTAATCGGTTGTTAGTTCCTCTTCACTTCCACTGCCTTCAGTAGAACCAAAACTACTACTGCTTAATCCGTCCGTTTCTTCTCCCGAACCTTCAACAGTTGTTCGGGGGAAATCAGTTGAGGTGTCTGTTGTTAGATAATCTTCAGTTGAACTAGGCGAGTCACTCAGCATAAGTTCGTCGGCAATTAAAGATGATAAAGTGCTGGTAGCTTCATCTAGATCGACTCCTTCACCGAGTTTAAGATCTTCCTTACGTTTTTCAGTAACCAATTCTACACCAAAATCTTCATCGTCATAATCTTCGTCACATTCCTCACCACTATCATAATCATCGGTATCCACTGACTTACTAGTACTATCAATCGGAATAGTTTCATCGTCGGTGCACGCCTGATTGTTACAACTCTCTGCACCAAACTCTATTTTCGATTCTTCGCAAGTTGAAACTCTAGTTCCGTTTGCAAGGCAAAGTACCTCGCGCGTTCTTTGTCCACCTCCGCATGCCTTACTACATTGACCCCAGGGACCTGTAAACCACTCTCCGGGACATTCAACCTCATCCCCCTCACATTCCTGCTCACTTTCGGGTTTTTCTTGAGCTTTGCATTTTGAATCGTCTGAGGCAGGTTTAACTGTAATTCCATCAAATTCGCCACAAATCACGATGCGTGATTGAATTCCTTTTCCACATTTAGCAGAACATTTACTCCATTGAGAAGTAAACCATTGAGCTATACAATTGGTCGAATTACAGGGCCTTGCAAGTTCAGGTTTGGCTTTTGAGCAAAACTTTTCATCGTACACTTTTCCTGACTTTGAACCACATATAGCTGTTCTGGTTTCCTTATTCTGGCCACAATTGTCGCACTAAAAGTTTTTTTTTTTATTATGAATTTAGATTATATAGGACACAAAACTAAAACATTACCCCACTCCATTGGGACACGATCCAATCTACACCCTCACATGGAGCTATAATACAACTTTCTTCAGTACTAGGTTTCTCCTCTGAGCACTCGCTCTCCATTAGGACCTTCTTTTTGCCATTTTCTTTTATGAAACAAGTCACTTTCCTCGTTCGCTTGCCTTCATCACAGAGTTTATCGCACTATTATAGTTAATAACGATTAGGTATCTAAAGCTAAAAGTAAGAATATAAGTGTCTTACAGGAGTCCATGGACCAATATGATATTTGGGACAATTTTTCACTTCTCTGTTACATTCTTGGGTCTCGGCAGGTTTATTACCAAGAGTTTTTAGGCATATGCTATCGTCAATGACTACAGCCGCTCTAATTGATATAGAAAGTCAGAATTTATTTATAGAAAAAGTGAAATTGAATTATTACCCATTTTGTTGGATTCGTTCGCATGTAACCGTTCGGTTTTGAATTCCATCCTTGCCGCATCCCTTGGAGCACTTACCCCATACTCCCTCGACCCAATTCGGAGCACAATCTTCTGTTCCACAAGTTTGAGTTTCACTTGGTTTATTATTAGCTTCACAAAGACCTTCATCGACTTTCTCTAAGGTAAGTCGATTATTACAAGTTACATTTCGGGTTTGGACACCTCCGCCGCATGACACGCTACAAGGGCCATATTCCATGTGCGTCCAAGAGTACGTAACAGGTAAACTTCTGGAAACTGTTTCCGGAATACTATATTCGTATTGTACACCAACGTTACGATCCTGAATAAGCATAACTATATATATCGACTCCGTGGTAGGTCCACTGCATGTTAGTTGATCTGGAGCCGCAAAACCAGTTGGTTTCCGCTGGTAATGCCACCACGATCCTGCGAAATGCATTGGTCGAGGGAAATCAATACGCCAATTTCCATTTAAGTAATAATGGCTCGATAGGTTTCTGCATGCCAAGTAATTATTAGATGGTGCAATTTCCTTAAGTACGATATTTGTAGCTCCAATAGGAATCAGAAGTATGTCGTTGTAACCTTAATTGAAATACCGTAATTCTACTCTTTAATCATATTAATACAAAGCTTACCGGCAGATAGGTTATTTGTATCAAATAATCCTGATATCGTTTTACATGAGCTTCCATCGCCAGCACATTTTCTACATTTGTCTTCACGTGCGCTTGAACCTAGCATCATATCACAGCCAACAGGTTGACATTCGCCATCCACGCATACATCTAAGGTCTTGTCATTGCACCTAGTTCCATCAATGACTTTTGCCTTGTGTCTGTAATAGAAACGTTCACCCCTTGGCATGCAGTTTAGCTCGCAGGGATTTGGAGCGTTTGTGTATGGTATCCACTCATAGCGAACGCCATCAAATGGAACGCTATCAAATCTGGAACACTGTTGAGCACGGAAATCAGGCTCTTCTTCTGGACAGTCCTAGGGAAAATAGTATTAAAAAATATAGAATCTGAAATATGAAATCATAGTTACACCACCACTCAAGAGTATTGGCCCGCTTAATATTTCATAATAAACTAAGTACAATATCTTTAATGATTATGTTCACAGCAGTTATGGCACACACTAAAACGAATTTCGGATTTAATAGGTAATGATTACAATTAATATTTGGTATTTGATGCATTCGACGCACTGTCTGATTCCATCCAAAGAATTGTTTCCCTGTTCCCTCGCACTGAAATCGTTTTAGCGGACGATTTCAATGTACACAATTCTCAGTGGCTTCGACATTCTGGACAGACAACACCCGAAGGAAGGTATGTTGAAATTTTTGCTGAGTTAAATCAACTAACTCAACTTGTGAATGAGCCATCACGTATCCCCGATGTTGCTGGTCATACCGCCAACACACTGGACTTGTTTCTTACCTCTCAGCCTGACAAATACACGATCGATGTATTTGAACCCCTAGGCTTGTCTGACCACTGCATGATATCAGCAAAATTCTCGAACTCCCACCATCCAGTTAAAGAAAAAGCTCCTAAGAGAACACTATGGCTATACGAGAAAGCCAACTGGTGCGGCCTTAACAACTTCTTTCGGATCTTTAACTGGTCGTTGTGCTTCCTCGACAACGACGTGGACGCCGCAACTGATACTATCGCAAACATTATCCGAATCGGCATGGCAAATTTTATTCCCAGCAAAATTAAAAGCACCAGGTCTAAGGATAATTCGTGGTTTGACTTGAGCTGCAAAGAGGCTATTAGGCTCAGGGAGCTAAGTTTTCGGGCCTACAAGGCAAACAGTTCTGAGGAAAACCGAAAAAAGTACATACGAGCCAGAAATGACTGCAACACCCACATTCGAAGGGTTAAATTCCAATCCGACCAAAAATTAAGGCGTAAAATCCTTCAATGTCCCAAAGGTAGCAAAAGTTTCTGGTCGTTTGTCAAAAACGTAAAAAACTCAACTAAGTCGTCTATACCGACGCTCATCCACAATGACATTCCAGCTGTCACCCTCTTAGACAAAGCTAACCTACTTGCTGCCCATTTCGCAACCAGTTCTCAGCTGCCAGCTTGTACTTTGTCTCCGCCTGTACTAGAGTGCGTCAATTCCACCATGGGACTAATCCACTTCCGCACTCGTACAGTCGCAAGGTTTCCTAAAGACCTCGACATACACAAATCCGCTGGTCCAGATGGTATTGCCCCAATAGTTCTGAAGAGGTGTTCTTCTACGCTTGCAAAACCACTGCGTAAGCTTTTTCACCTTTCCTACACCTCTGGGCTCTTTCCGAGTAGGTGGAAAACAGCATTTGACCAGCCTATACCCAAAAAAAGGCGAATCATCTTCTCCCTCCAACTACCGACCCATTGCACTAACGTTCCTTCTTTCCAAGGTCATGGAAACGCTGATTAACCGTCAGCTTATGAAATATCTTGAGAGCACCGTGGCGCAGTGGGTAGTGTGTTGGCCTCTGACGCCGATGACTCGGGATCGAATCCCGACACAGCCATGTCATCGAACGTGTTTTTCACGGTGTTTCTCCTCAGCGGGGTTCTGACAAAATCCCCTGTAGTAAAATTGTCATGAAAAACTTCTCGAAATTCGCCGTTCGGATACGGCAATAATTTGTAGGTCCCTTTCATCTATGTGAAAATGAAATCACACACAACATGGGTGATTGAGAGAAGCTCGGCTCAGGTTCTTCATGGACTGTAACGCCAACATACATACATACATACATTATGAAATATCTTTAATCACGGAAACTTCTCAATGACCGCCAATACGGTTTCCGCAGCAACAGATCCACTGGTGATTTGATGGCATATCTCGCTGAAAAGTGGAATCACTCGCTTCACCAAGCACGTGAAAGCAAAATTGTTGCACTGGATGTTTCGAAAGCATTTGACAGGGTTTGGCATGAAGCCCTTTTGTCGAAAATGCGTGCTTTTGGGATCGATGAGTCTCTTTTTGAATGGATTAGAAGCTACCTTTCGAATCGTTCAATTCAATTTGTTTTGGACGGATTCAAGTCTGATACTCACTTTGTAAATGCCGGTGATCCCCAGAGCTCCGTTTTGTCTCCGACACTCTTTCTTATTTTTATAAATGATCTCTTGTCTGTTACTTCTAATCTAATTCACTCCTTCGCTGACGACAGTACCCTCAGCTTCTCAAATTCGTTCACCAGTTTACGACCCTGCACTTCGGTTGTAGATAATGAGTGGCAGCGTATGTTAAGCTCATTAAATTCCGTTATCGACAGCATTATCCAATGGGGTAACAACAATAGAGTGGAATTTAATGCATCCAAAACACAATGCTGTCTCTTGTCCTTAATGCGTATAACTTACTCGCAGCCACTATCCATGAATGAATGAGTGTTGCTCACAACCTTAATTGGAGCGACCATACATATATTCAGTGTCGCCAAGAATGCTGCGAAATGCCTAGGATTCTTATACAGATGCAAGAAATATTTCTCACCCTTTGATCTGGCTACAATCTATAAGGCGTTCATTCGCCCCAAATTAGAGTTTAACGCTCATGTCTGGTCCGGTGCTTCCAAGACCTCATTGCACCTACTAGACAGAATACAAAAACGAGCCATGAAACTGATAGGTGACTCCAGCATTACCAAAACATTAGACTCGCTGGAACACCGCAGGAATGTTACCTGCCTCTCCCTGTTTTATCGTTACTACCACCAAAAATGCTCCGATGAAATAGCCAGTTGCATTCCGCCCCTTCAACATTTCTCCCGCAATACCCGTCTCTCTAGGAATGCTCACCAATATGCCCTGAAGCCCGCTTTCGGACGTACTATCAAATATAGAGAATCTTTCATTAACCGAACCACATGAATCTGGAACTCCCTGCCGGATTCGGTGTTCCCCCCTCAATGCAACATGCAAGCATTTAAGATCAATGTCCATCGGCATTTCCTTTATTCCTCTTCCTTTCTGTGCCGCCGACATAATAAGGTTATTAGACCTTGAGTGCGCGCAAATTATTAAAAAAATATAAGCCGACGTAACCGAAGACTCACAGCATCAAAAATAACAGCTCAGGTCAATGCAGATCTGGAAATTTTTATTTAAAAAACCGACTCCCGGAAGCAGCACTTTCTGAGGGAGTAACAATATAGAAACCATTCCATCGCCAACAAAACAAAATACATACAAGAGTTCTTTTTAAGTATATGTAGACATTGGCTGCGAAAAAGTCCTTACGTTGCAGTACGGAAATGCAATACTCGACGTCGGTTTGCTAAGTTCCTTTCGGAAGATCTTAGCCTTAAAAACTAACTGTGTGTGAAACCAGTAACTGTAATTGACGTTAATTCAACTCTGGAATCAGACTCAATATATGTATGTATGTATGTTGGCGTTATAGTCCATGAAGAACCTGAGCCAAGCTTCTCTCAATCACCTATGTTGTGTGTGATTTTTTATTTTCCCATAGGTGAAAGGGACCTACAGTTTATTGCCGGTTCCGAACAGCGAATTTCGAGAAGCTTTTCATGACAATTTTACTACAGGGGGTTTTGTCAGAACCTCGCTGAGGAGAAACACCGTGAAAAACACGTTGGATGACATGGCTGTGTCGGGATTCGATCCCGAGTCATCGGCGTCAGAGGCCAACACACTACCCACTGCGCCACGGTGTAGATAAAGCTAACATAAATACAGCACTGATCAAACCTCCCTATTTTATGTTAACATAAGATAACCAACTTATGTACGTAACAGTAAGATTATTATTTAAAGTATTACGAGTATAAACATTTTAGTTCTAGATATTACTTAAACTCAAGTGGACAATAAATACTTTTGAGCGGTAGTGTATATTTAACTTTAAATAAGTTTTAAAATATGGAATGTAGAGAGGGGCTTCATATGTGACTACGTACTTGTGTATTACAAGAAAAATATTTCCTAGATCCACCAGTACATTGTGGCGCTCCATTTGGGCTAGAAATAAAACAATTATTACAATAAATAACTGACATAAATTTGAATATAGTGAACTCACGCATAATGTAAACATTCCCTAGTTTGAAATGAAACCCCACCACCACAAGACCTTGAACATTCTGAGGGAGAGCTCCACTCGCTCCATTCTTGTGGGTCGCCTTCACCATTAGGAACTATGTAACTCTCTGGCAAATACATATGAGCCCCATTTTGCCGCTTAATTCTTTTTCCATGCTTTCAAGTAAATTGATTTTGTTTCTTAGTTGAATATTTTCCATTTCATTTCATAATTTAACTTACATATCTCGAATAAGAAAACGGTAGGTATGTCGATAGAAAGAAAAATATCAAGGCTGATCTGTAAAATACGTGCATTTTTTTAGAGTCAAAACAACATATATTTCTCCAAGTAATACAAACATGTACATATATTCAAGAGGCATTATTATATGCTTTTTCAATGTTAAATTATTTTTTTTACCCCTGCTAATAACTGTATGTATTTATTTATTTATTTGTATAATTCATCTCTGTACAGATAAGTTTTAAACTTTTCAGTTTGCACAGGCAAGTAAGTACATTTTACATTTTAAAAGCATTTTATTAATATTTTTCCAAACAACTTATTCTAGGTAAAACGCTTAAACCTATCTTAAATATCTTATCTATTTAACGTAGCATACTGGACCTTAACGGGCACTCTAAGCTATACAGTATATTTTAAATTTTGTCTTTCGACGTCTATTATATTTGTTGTGGAATTCGGTTATTAGTATTAAGGCTAAGAAAAATTAGTTAAAAAAAACTTAGCATATTATTAGTGAGTATAACCTTAAAACTAACTAAAACTACACTACATAGTAATCCTAATCTAGCCTATCCTATTTTATCTGTATGTATATACATATATGTACATGCATAGACATGTATATATAAATATACATATACATACATACATATACATAACTTACAGCTAACCTAACTAACCTAATTAACTTACTACTACCTAATCTATATTCAGCAATTGGCCTTTTATATAATGTTTTTTATGACGCTAGGCCCAAAAGATTCAGCGACGGAGACTGTACAAGCCACCAGAAACGTTGCGTTTGTCGAGCAACGTCTGCTCGATCCCGATCTGACATTGCCATACTGAAACGGAGTCGCCCCGGCTCACGGAGTGCTACATCCCGTTCGTAAGATAAGCTCTTTTCCACAGACCTTCGGGCCACGTGGAAGATTAACGGAATTGCCGATTTGTCCTGTATCAGTTCGCGGTTGTCGTAATGTAAGAACGCTTCTGGGGGAACAAAGCCGCTAAGATGGGCTCTCTCGTGATATAACTCATTTGGGTAATAAGCCCCAGATATCAAGTTATTGGTCGAAGTCAACGCCCTTGCAACGTGACTTCGAATCAATTTGATCAAAAAGTTGTCAATCCTAATAATTTTGGCTCTATTGTATAGGATCTCGTTGGGATAGTATTTTATGTACTCGGATTCTGGTGTTCTGTGCAATGAGAGACAGGTCCTTAGACATTGTCTCTCAAACACTCGAATCCTTTCCATCAGGCTAGGCAAGTAAGTACTAGAATTCTATAATGGTACACTTTGTATTGATAAAAACTGTGGTTCCCAATCTTTTTCAGCCTGCGACACACTTACAAGTTCAATATTTCGTCACGGCGCCCTACCTTAGCTATTTGAACGAAAGCCACAGTTCGGGGTGAACCTGGGCCTTAACCAACATGCCCCTGCGGTTTGCACTATTAGAAAATGTAATAACCCGCAAGAGAACTAAAATACTTCCAATTTTAACAAGTTAACCGAAATCTATCGGGTCACAAATTCATTTGGCTGTAATAAATTCGAAGAGGGCGTGAGCTCGGACATACAGGGTAAAGGTGTTGATCGCTCTCAACCTGGCGAGATGCCAGCAACGATCCCTGTTTAAATGCCCGGGTCAAGTTGACATACGGCCTCCTCGCGGCGCCCTCTGGATAGCCTCTTCAACAACCGTTGGGAGGTAAACAAACGTATGCAGCGACAAAACCCCGAACAGAATGGCGGCGGGCTAACAATCCGCCCACGTAAAAAAAGATAAGTTATGAATGAGCAAGATGCCTCGGATACACGGACGGATACTCGACGACGACAACGCACGAAAAAGGAACACGATTTGCGAGTATGCTCCTGGAATGTCAGAACCCTGTACACTCCCGGAGCTGCTCATAAACTAGAAGGAATCCTCACGCAGTAAAAGGCGGATATTACTGCGGTCCAGGAAATACGCTGGATAGGAAACGGTATGATTAGAAAGAAAAATTGCGACATTTATTACACCTGTCACAAAAGGTTGCACTTACTGGGATGCGGATTTCTCGTGGGAAAGCGGTTAAGGTCGAAGATCATCGAGTTTAAACCTATAAGTGATCGCCTGGCTGTGATCCGCATCAGAGGCAGATTTTATAACATCAGCCTTATATGTGCACACGCCCCTACCGACGAGGCTTAAGACCCTATCAAGGAGGACTTCTATGACCTCCTGGACAACGCCTACGGAGCTTGTCCGGAGTACGATGTTAAAATCGTGCTCGGCGACTTCAACGCCAAAATCGGTAAGGAGAACACCCTTGGCGGAGTGATCGCCCATACAACAACAGATAACGACTTCCGACTCACGGACTTTGCGAGAGCTCGTAATGCGGTGATAAGTAGCACAAGATTCCCTCGTAAGCGAATCCACACAGCAACCTGGCGATCTCCGGACGGTCGAACCGCCAACCAAATCGACCATGTGCTCATTGACGCAAGGCACTCGTCAAACATCCTGGATGTGCGAACATTCAAAGGGGCAAATGTCGACTCTGACCACTTCCTCGTAGCAGCAAGATTCAGAGCTCGACTGTCCAATGTCAGAAAGTTGCACCAGCCCATCAGGAGGAGGTTCGACATTGGGCGCCTGAGCACACCGGAGGTTGCCAGAGTCTACAGGGAGCAGCTGAGCGAAAGACTTTACGGTATGCCTACGTCGAACACAAATGCCAATAATATGTGGCTGCATTGCCGCTCAGCCATTCAGGAAGTAGCCGAAGCCACCTTAGGATACCTACCACCCCCGACAAGAAACCCGTGGTATGATGGCGAGTGTGAGCAGAAAAAGGCAGCAACCGACGAGGCGTACCAAAAGGCGCTGCAGAGGAAAACCAGGGCAGCGCAAGAAGAGTACCGAGCCAGGAGAAGGGAGGAGAAAAAACTACTGCGACAAAAGAAAAGAATCTTCGCAGCTTCCCAGCTCAAGAATATCGAGGAGTCTAGGGATAAACATAAAACACGAGCCTTTTACAAGAAAGCCAAAGGCCTTGCAGGAGGCTTCAAAAAGGGCACCCAGGCTCTTGGAAACTGCGAGGGTAATCTTGTCACCGACCCGCAGGGAATAGTGGATGTATTTAAGCAGCATTTCCAGCAGCTGCTTAACGAGCATGACCAAGAGAGAGTGGTAGGGACCGAGGAAATCCCAACTCCAGCCGCTGAAGTAGTCCTCCCACCCAGCATCGAAGAAGTCGGCACAGCTATTCAGAAGCTCAGGAACAACAAGGCCGCAGGCTTAGATGGCTTGCCATCAGAGCTCTTCAAGGCTGCCGGCGATGTTCTGGTAGCGAGCATGCACCAGATCATCTGCAGAATTTGGGAAGATGAAAGCATGCCCGACGACTGGAATACCAGCTCTATATGCCCCATCCACAAAAAAGGCGATTCTACCTCTATATAGAACTATAGAGGTATATCCCTGCTCAATGTCGCATACACGATCCTGTCCAGCGTATTGTGTGAACGTCTAAAACCATTTTGCACCGCACTAATCGGCAGCTACCAGTGCGGCTTCCGGCCCGGCAAATCAGCTATGGACCAAATTTTCATACTTCGACAAATCCTGGAACAGACCAACGAGTTTCGAATCGATACACATCTTTTCATCGATTTCAAAGCCGCATACGACAGCATTCATCGTGAAGAACTGTTTGGGGCGATGGCCGAATTCGGTACTTCGGCTTGTCCAAACAACTGGGGTCAAAACTCCTCACTCGAAAGACCAAAGTCATGCTTTACAAAACGCTCATTCTGCCAGTCTTGCTGTACGGAGCCGAAAGCTGGACGATAAGCAGGACAGCGGAGCTGATTTTGGGTTCTTTCGAAAGAAAAATTCTGCGCCGGATATTTGGTCCTGTCTGTGAGGAAGGTGAATGGAGAAGAAGACACAACCGTGAACTCTACGAGCTGTACCAAGATGTGGATGTAGTCCGGAGGGCAAGGATCCGTCGACTACACTGGCTCGGCCACATCGAGCGCATGGACATCAACGCTCCAGCTAAGAGGGTCTTCGACTCCGAGCCTCCTGGTTCGAGAAGAAGAGGAAGACCGAACCTCCGGTATAAAGACCAAGCAATCGCGGATGTAAGACATCTTGGTCTTGACGACTGGAAGCAGCGCGCCCGGGACCGTCAAGGATGGAAGGCAGCTATAGCCCAGGCTCAGATCCTCCATGGATCGCTGGCCTGATAAGTAAGTAGCATATTTAAATATATTAAAGAAAGAGATGAATATACAACAAAAAGGGCTGAGTGGGTGATGCTAAATGTCTTACATCATGTATAGCTCATCTTCAATTTTCAGCATCCTCCGCCCGCGAAAGATTGCGTACCTCCAGTGGGTATTATAACTGTGCGGCTCTTCTCACCCTTTTACCATCAGCAAAGCGAGCGAACTTCAGCTGCTCTCACTTTACTATTTCGTCCTGGAAAACAGATCTCCATGACGGCCAATTTGCAATGTATCCTAGGTGTAGTAGCGTCATAAACCAGGACCACGTCTCCGGGTTGGATCTCCTTAACAAAGGACTTACATACTTGATATATGTGCTGAACGTAGAAGACTCAGATACCCTGCCTTCCATCTTCTCCAAGGAATAGATGTGTATTTAAGTCTCGCAATCCATTTGTTCCGAAGTTCTTTAGAATTGTTTGGATCTTTGCTCTCGTTTTCATCCATGATCTGGTAGTCCAGTAAGAAAACTGTCGGGCGTTATAGGAGATAAATGGAGAGGTTCATCGCTGATGTACGAAAGAGGTCGCATCTTGATAACATGTTCAGCTTCTGTCAGAAGCGTATAGAGTTCATCGATGTCAACATTCGCTTTCCAGATGGTAACCTTAAGAATATCTTTGACGCTCTTCACTATTCGCTCCCAAAATCCGCCCCACCAGGGCGCTTGCTCCACACTGAAACGCCAGACTATTCCACGATTGCTGAGAAACCCATGGAAGATTTCGCTCTTACAGATTTCACCAACTGATATCACTTCCGTGGCCGCCTTTTTAAACGTCTTAGCGTTGTCTGAATAAATTACGTTAGGAATACCTCTCCTCGCCATAAACCGTCTCAATGCCAATAAGCAGCTTTCAGTGGTGAGGTCCAGAGCCAACTCCAAATGTAAGGCACGTACAGCGGCACATGTAAAAATCATAACGTAAACGTTACGTCTTATATCTTCATCCTTGACCGTATATAGTGGGCCAGCGAAATCCACCCCAACTGTTTCAAAAGGACGGGACGCCTTTATTCGTGACAGCGGTAATGGAGCAAATGGTTGCGAAGCAGCCTTTAATCTCAACCTTCTGCAAACTCGGCATTCAGCAATGACCCTCTTAATGACCTGATGTCCACTTAGCATCCAACATTTTTCTCGCATTCTTGCCGTATTAACTCCTCCATGAAGCATTAAAGTATGATAGTAGGTCGCAATAAGTTTGTTGTAAGTTACATGCCTTCGGCAGTATTATTGGGTGATTTGTTGTGAATGATCATAACAAGTTTTGGAAGCGTCCTATAGTTTAAATAAGACTGTAGGGTGCAACCAATTATCTTTTTGTAAAAACAGATATGTGATCAAATCTGCCTAAATTAAATATATGTATATCTAGCACAGCTGTTAAAGGCGACATTAAGTTTTCTAGCCAAGTCCGACTCTAAATTTGAGAAGACTTCACACCCATATATAATTAAGGGTAAAACATACGCCCTAATCAATTTCTTCTTAATCTCTGGGTGTAGATATCGTCTGGTTGGACTTAAGCCACGAATAATGCCATAGATTCACGTGATAACGCCAACTTAGCTGCCCATTGAAATAAATACCCAAGTTTTTAAACTTTGAGTGATTTACTGAGTGGAATGTTTTCGAAAAATCTAAGAATACAGCTGACGTTACAAGATCTGAGTCAAACCCTGATCTAATATCATCACTTACTTTTAAGGCTGCAGAGATACAACTGTTGTTATTCCTAAAACCAGACTGAAACTCTGTTATCAGATGTTCTTCATCAAGAAACGTTTTGATTTGTTTTGCTATCAATTTTTCAAAAACTTTGCTTAAAAAAGGTAAAATTGCAATCGGCCTAAGGTCAAGATTATTCCCTGAATTTGATTTCGGGAGAGGCATGATTTTGGCACATTTCCATCGATCAGCATAAACCCCAGTGGTAAGAATTGTATTGAAAATATGGGTTATATGTTTGCATACAAGTGGCAAAAGTATCTTTATCATGTCTGGATGAACGCCGTCTAAACCCTGTGCTTTTGACTCAATAGAGAGGAATGCCTCGCCTACAGATATGGCATCGATATTTTGTAAAAAGAAACTCCTTCGTGTATTAAGAAAAACGGTCTCAGAGACAGAAGAGTCGAGACGTATGTATGTAAGTATGCATGTTGGCGTTACAGCCCATGAAGGACCGGAGCCAAGCTTCTCTCAATCACCCATGTTGTGTGATTTATTTTTCACACAGGTGAAAGGGACCTACAGTTTAATGCCGATTCCGAACGGCGTGAGTCGAGAAGCTTTCTCAAGGCAAGTATACTACGGGGGGGTTTTACCAGTACCCCGCCGAGGAGGGACACCGCGAAATAAACATTCGATGGCGTTGGTATTATCGGGATCCGAACTCGCTCATCGTGCATCAGAGTCCAACACACTAACCACTGTGCCTTCGGCTAATAACTGTATATCTTTATTAAAATCTGTATATAGTTTCCTGTCAAGAGTGTATCAAATAAGTATATCTGGATACAAACATGTTTTTTTATACATATGTACATGGTTATATAGAAATGCATTTTTTTTCTTAGCCGGCATCGAATTACAGTTGTGGTTGGCCGTAGCTGCATTTTATTTGTAATGACGAAAAAAAAGAAATGAAGAAATCATCCAACCTGAGTATGAAGTCATCTATGATGATCAATAAAAGCAAAGTGTCAAATTACACTAATAAAGTAGGCCAATGGCAAATATTCAACATATGTAGATATTTATAGAGGCAATCGAGCACTCGAAGGAGGATCTGAGCCTAAGCTATAGCTGCCTTCCATCCTTGACGGTCCCGGGCACGCTGCTTCCAGTTATCAAGACCCAGATGTCTTACATCCGCGATTACTTGGTCCTTATACCGGAGGTTCGGTCTTCCTCTTCTTCTCGAACCAGGAGGCTCGGAGTCGAAGATCCTCTTGGCTGGAGCGTTGATGTCCATGCGCTCGATGTGGCCGAGCCAGTGTAGTCGAGGGATCTTTGCCTTCCGGACTACATCCACATCTTTGTACAGCTCGTAGAGTTCGCGGTTGTGTCTTCTTCTCTATTTACCTTCCTCACAGACAGGACCAAATATCCGGTGCAGAATTTTTCTCTCGAAAGAACCCAAAATCAGCTCCGCTGTCCTGCTTATCGTCCAGCTTTCGGCTCCGTACAGCAAGACTGGCAGTATGAGCGTTTTTTAAAGCATGACTTTGGTCTTTCGAATGAGGATTTTTGACCCCAGTTGTTTGGACAAGCCGAAGAAGCAGCGGTTGCCAAGGGCGATTCTATGCCGGATCTCCACTGTGATGTCATTTGTGGAATTTACGTTTGCCCCGAGGTAGACAAACTCCTTAACTACCTCGAAATTGTAGCTGTCAATTGTTAAATTTTGTCCCAGGTGGTGAGCGACGGATTGGTTTTTGCTTGACAGCATGTACTTCGTCTTTGTTTTTTTTTTTTTTTTTTTTGTGAGACTCGCGCAGGTTCAAGAGTTTTTTTTTTTATATTCTCTTATGATGTGTTATTACACACACAACCTGAACGGAGTGCAGTGGTTTGGGTCGTTGGTGTTCGTTCACTACTCTCAGGGGTGGTTGTCCTAGATGGGACGCGAGCCGACCAAATTCAGCTTTGGTTATAGTCCGTACTAATTCGTTCGAGCACTTTAATATTGCATACGCAGATGATGAATTTCGGTTGACCATATACTGTGTGTTATGCCTGTTGTCCGTATGTATAGGAATTACTTTTTCTTGGCTACGAAGCGAATTTGAACTATAGACCCTCCGCTCGGCGGTCGATGATGTTAATCACTGCACCACGGCCACCCTCATTGTCTTTTCCTCATTGACCTTAAGACCAACTCGTTTTGCCTGTTCTTCAATCGCCGTGAATGCTTCCACAATGCCACGGCGAGAACACGCGATGATATCGATATCATCCGCGTATCCTAGCAGCTGGACGGACTTGTTGAAGATGGTGCCTTCCCTGTTGACGCCTGCCCGTAGCACTTTCTGCTCTAGAACCAGGTTGAAGAAGTCACATCAGCGCATCTCCTTGCCGAAATCCGGTGCATGTTTCAAAGGGTTCCGAACTCCTGGAACTGAGTTGCACGGTGCATCGCGTATTTTTTAGCGTGGCGCGACACAACTGGATCAGTTTTCCCGGGATCCCGAATTCGGCCATCGCACCAAACAGTCAAAACAGATGTACTTACATATATTACATTTAAACTGACGATTTTTTCGTGATTTCTGAAGGTACATATATATTTTAGTATGGACTGGCAGTTTAGGCGAAAATTAAACGTAAACAACATGCTTTGTAGATGAAAAATATTTTGCATGCATTATTTTATTGACGAACCCAGTGAGAGCACCGTGGCGCAGTGGGTAGTGTATTAGCCTCTGACGCAGATGACACGGGATCGAATCTTGACACAGTCATGTCATCGAACGTGTTTTTCACGGTGTTTCTCCTCAGCGGGGTTTTGACAAGACGCCCTCTAGTCACCTATGGGAAAATGAAATCACACACAACATGGGTGATTGAGAGAAGCTCGGCTCAGGTCCTTCATGGGCTGTAACGCCACCAAGGAGGAGGAGTTAGGCTTTTAACTGTAGTAGTGGAGTGAAACAAGAGTGTGCTTTGTAATCTTTATTATTTATATTGGTTCTATTGCTACGTTAGAGAAAGCCAGTATTCAATGGGGTTTAAGCAATGTGGCGATCTCGAGTATGCAGATGATGTAGCAATACTGAACGTCAGACATGAGAATATTCAACGAAATGCTTAATACACTAGCAACCGAATCCAAAAAAACCGGCCAATTGGCAGTCGGACTCGCGCACGAAGGGTTCCGTACCATCTGTATATAAAAATATGAAAGAGACGTTGTGTGTTACCTCATCAGTGATCACATTAAAACTGCTAATCCGTTTGAAATGATTTTTTGCATCATGACAGATCTTGGTTGCAGGCAGGTTATAGGCATATGAATTCAAATCAATTATCTTACTTGACAGCAACTAGGTGAAAAAGTGAATAACAATACCTAATTATGGGAAAAAGGTTTGCAGCTAGGAGTAATATATCAAGGCCACAATAGGGATCAATGCTTGGAAGTGGAAGGTTGTGGGATATGATCGAAGGTTAATTTCACAACAATTGAATTTGTTGCAACATTTGATATCTTAACCTATCAGGATGGAATAGGATGGGAATAACAACTGTACGAAAGGGTGACACAATAGGAATCATCAAAGCTTAAAGGTTAGGTATCTATTATGGGTTGTTCGTAATTATAGAAAAAATCGTTGCAGCTAGGGTTATTACATCAAAGACACAAAAGGGATCAAGGCTGGCAAGTTTGCTATTGGTTGTGGGATGCTGTCTGTTGTATGGGAGCCCCCCTAAAATATTTAACGCCACCTGTCAAAACCGTGCTGCTCTATAGTGTCGTAACCAGGCACGTGCCAGCTATAGCCACTAGAAAACTGCAGGCCCTCATAAATCGCTGTTTAAGGAGAATTTTGAAAATCTGGTAGCCCTGAATCCTAAGAAAAAAAAAGACTATGGGAGATATGCAACCAAAACAATGTGAAAACTGAAATAAGAAGGCTGAAGTATGGAATGATAAAATACCGATAAAATACCGCAGGCAGTGGAACCCCCAGTGGAGTGCAGTGGAACCCCCAAGGCAGAAGAAATAGGGGCAGACCGAGAAACATTTGAGAAGAATTGTTGGAACTACGCTCCATTACACGAAATCAACCTAATTGGAAATACGTTAATAACCTGACCACTTAATTTTGTCTTGAAATGCATGTTGTTCCATTTAGGTAAAATGTTAGACTTTAATTGTAAGTTGGCAATGTTTATAATTTTATGTAATTGTAAATAGCCATAATAATAACAATAAAAATTGCATAATCAGCAAAAAAACGTCAATCGATTTTTGTTGTAAGCCTTTCAGACGTTCCATATGGAGTTACATGCATCTCTGACACAGTCGTCGCGCTCGCTTCGACGTACGCGTCATGAGAGATACGAACTATCTACATATTTCTCGGATCTCATAGTTTTCGTTTCATTAGAGGGTAACGGTGGATATGGGAAGGGGTGTACCTTAGAAGTATTTTGAGTCTGGGAAGAACAGTTTGGAGTTGAAGCAGCTAGATAAAGACATAGAAAGGGGATTTCAAAATCAAAAATTGAATTAGAACTGAAATTACCAATTTTTTTAATTTACTCGGCTGAAATAATTTAAAGACATTGTACAATTCATCTTTCTCTTTTTTCTCCTGACCGACGGACGGTTCGCCAGATTACTTAAATTAAATTCCATTCTTTTACCTCCTGTGCTCCCACAAGACCATATCAATTTCAAACTGCTCTTCCCAAACTCCAAATACTTGTTCGGTACTGTATAATGTCATATATATGTATTTATAGCAAATAGGAAATTGTTTCCTTTGTAACATGTTTATTTCACTACAATGGTTGATTTTACCATCTTTCGGCAAAACAACAAAAACAATAGCGAAACATATCAAACAAATATGAGCAAGAAACAACAGAATATTGTATTAAAAATAATATAAATTATGTATGTACATGTACATGCCTATATGCAAGATATGTAAGAATGCCTTAAAGCATCGCCTCTATTGAACTATGCTCTATGAAGTGGAGGTGATGTATGTATTTATTTTTAGAACTTTTTCTTTTTATAGTTTTCAATTTTCTCTTGCGGTTGCTGACCGGTATTTACAAAGTACCCGTAAAGTACTAGTAAGACATCTAAATCCTTAATCCTATACGAATGTAAGATTCGCAAACAAAATCAAAAATTTTTTTTTATTAATTTTGGGAACAACTTATTCTAGGTAAACATACTTAAACCTATCTTAAATACCATATATATTTAAAGTAGCCTACTGGACCTAGACGGGCACTCTAAGCTATGGTGAATATATTTTGCTTTTGTCTTTCGACGACTTATCTGTTTGTGATTTTTTATTTATTTGTTAAAAACTGAGGCTAGGAAAAGTTAGTATTAGAAAAAACTTAGCATGTTATAGATATGTATATTCTTACAACTATCTAAAACTACACTACCTACTAATCTTAATCTAGCCTAGCCTATATAATATATACATACATATACACATACACATGCGCACACAAATATACAGTTTGTCAAGAAAATGTTTGCAAAACGTAAATATAGAAACAAACTGATTTAAAAGCATATATTTACTAAGAAGACAGCAAACGAGCTATTTTTTTTATAACTAATCCATTTTCATATAAACTCTTTGCCGTAATGTAGAAAAAAAAAAGGCAAGTGTAACCCAAAAACCAACAGAAATTTAACAAAACATATCCAATGCTGTTTTTTCACTGTCAAATAATTCTTTGCAAAAGTGCATAGAGTTCGAGAAGTTTCTTTTAATAATACACTTAAGCTGTAATTTCATCGCGTTTTGGAGTTGTGTGTCTGTTTGTTAGTCATTAACGATTTCATAGTGTCCAGAAAATTTAAAAAAGTAATCTTGAATATGCCAGGCAAACGGTTAAGTGATGACGTAATACAATTGGTGTATTATAACTACCACAAAGGAAAATCCGCTAGGGAATTGGCTGAAATGCTTTTTATAAAATTAAGAACTGTGTACAACGTTATAAGCCTTGCTGAAAAAGAAGGCAGACTTGATCTGAACCAGTCAACAGGCAGGCCAAAAAAACTAACAAGCAGGAACGAAAGAAAATTGATAAGACGTATTGAAAAAAACTCTCATACCAGCATCAGAATATTAGCCACGGACTTAAGAAACGGTTACGGAGTTCAAGTGTCTCATGAGACAGTTAGAAAAACTATACTCAAGCACAAGTACACATCAAGAGTTGCTAAAAAAAAACCATTACTCTCACCGTTGAATATTTGCAGAAGCGTCAATTTTGCAACAAAGCACATTTGTCTTCCGGTAGAGTATTGGAACGATGTTGTGTTTTGTGACGAGTCTAGTATAAAGCTGTACTACCATGCAGGACCGCCGAGAGTATGGCGAAACCGCTTACAGCCCTCGACAACAAGAATATCATTCCAACAGTAAAATTCGGGAAATTGTCAGTGATGATATGGGGCTGTTTCTCAAGCAAAGGTGTTGGTGAGTTAAAAATTATTTATGGAATAATGACAAAGGAAGTTTATTTGGATATTTTAAGACAAAATTTGAAAAGAAGTGTTCAGAAATTCGGCTTTGTGGACCCAGAAAACGAAAACGAATTACTTTTTAAATTGATCATTGTCCTGATCCGAAGCATAAATCATATTTGTGCAGGGAGTGGTTGCTTTATAATTGCCAAAAAGTAATTGACACCCCTGCGCAAAGCCCCGATCTGAACCCTTTGAGAATTTGTGGGCCCATTTAAAAAAACAAGGTGGCCAACGAAGAATGGCTTAAGATTCCCGAGGAATATGACCTTCAGAAGCTCATTCAATCAATGCAGGGTGGATTACGGGCTGTCATTAAAGCTAATGGTGGTCATACCAAGTATTAAAAATAAGAAAATTGGTTCTTTTGCTTGTAATTTTAATTAATCTGGTTGGCAAACAGCATTTTGCAAGGAATTGTTTGACAGTAAATAAACTACTATTGATCAATTTTTGTTAAATTTCTCAAGTGTTTGGTTGATTGTGTTTTTTCTTTTTGTATATTACGGTAACCAATTAATACGAAAATGGAATTATGAAGAACGTTTTAAAAAAAAATCTTAATTTACTTAGTAAATATATGCTTTTAACATTATTTGCTTTTCATTTCTACGTTTTGCAAACATTTCCTTGACAAACTGTATGTGCATATATAAACTAAGCATTTCCCATTAACACATAACATTCTTTTTTGCCCATATTATTTTTTAAGCACTTTTACCGGCATAAAGCATGTCTTAAAAGAAAAGGAAATACATTACGTAGCTACCAAATCCACAGAGATTTAAACAGAAATAAACTGGCGTTTTTCATTCGGATGAAAATTAAATGTTAAATTAGGAATTTGTATACGTACATATATAGGCATACTTTGTGAGGTATATGAATGATGTAGGTATATAATAAGACAGTTTTTATTTTACGAAAAGCAGTCAGAAAGTTCGGAAAGTAAAAAAAACAAAAAACCAAAACGAAAACAGGTTTCGACTCAAAGGACAAAAACTTGATCAACTAATGTAGCGAAGGGAACCTGTTCTGCCAAAATTATACGTACATATATGAAGCAAAAAGTGCATTCATACATAAATGTATCTCAAGTAGCTTAGACGAGGAATCAGCTAAGAACTCTTTGTAAATAAGTCCTCATTTCTAAGCGTTTAAGAGAAGAAATTCTCTATTCTTTAATTTAATTCCTTTGAATAGTTGTTCAATATGCAATATGGCAATATATGCACGAATTCCATTATCTGCATTCAATAAGATCAAAGAAAAAATGTTGAGATCTATTAACAGACAAAAAAAAACATTTGAAAGTTGAGGATGAAAATATACATTTACATTTAGATGCACGAATTTATTTTGCAATAATATGAATGTATCCCAATATGCGCGAGTATATACATACAATAAATATACACATATGTAATAAAGTTTATTGACTTTGTACGAGTCGCGTATGTACATATGTCGCATGTACCTCTCGGTCTTAGGTCAATGAAAATAATATCCGACTTTTTCGGCACTTACATATCTTACCACTCAAACATTTTATAACTCAATATACATTCTAGTATATTTGTATATCTACATATCATAAAGAACACATGGTCACTGAAGAAGTATCGTGCACTTGAATAACAAATGTTTTTATTATGCACACATTGATGGAAAATCAGATTACATTTTAAAGTTTTAAACGGTCAAGTTCAACGTTTTTAAGGTTTCGAGGAAGACATCATTTCTTTCTTGGTTTAAAAAAAAAAAAAAAAACTTTTTTTGTTTTTCTATTTTTTAATTGCCGCACTACCATGTTGGCACAGCGAACGTGAAGAATAAAAATGAGCCTGAAATGTCACACAAGAAAATTGATTCACGGCGAATAATAATTTCTTTGATGTTAACTCTTGGCGTAAGATAGTTTGGTATACATCCAACATACCATACATTATTGTTCGAATCTATGTAATTGTTTTCTGCACGTAAAACAGTATCTGTCTTCAAACTCTCTATATAACATCTATGTATGCATATGCTATCCGTAATTAAAAAAACAAAAACAAACACAAGGTCTATTACTAAAACACATCTACAGTAATGATGGAATTCTGTTGCTCACATACGCACTGCAATCCTTTTAGCTAAGTTTAATTTGTGCTTTTATTTGAAAATTGTTTAAGATTGTTTAACTGATTGTTATGATAATGGCGATAGCAATAATAATACGGCAATACAAATAAAATTTGCAAGACACGTATTAAAACACTATGTTGCCTAAAAAATACTAATCGGAATCATTCCATCATACAGCTCATAAGAAATCATGCGATTATTAACCACAAAGCGAAATATGGTAGAATTAATTAACTAAATACTAATGACATAAGGCCTTAGCCTTTCTTTTAGCAACTGACTTTTCTGTAATTAATATGCCATAAAGCACTGGAAGAGAAGCTAAAAGTATGACCTAAGCTTCACAAATGACCACACTCCTTAAAGGAATGTCATACATTTAGTGATACATAGGTGACAATACTATAAGTTTAAATAAGAGTGAATATATCACAAAGACACAAAAAAAAAAAAAAACATCTAAGTGCTTTACAAACATTGACTGTTTGCATAAAAGACCACTCTGAGTGAGAACTTGCGTTATGAGAAAAGATTATACATAGATATGAGTTTACATTAAAGGCACACTGGTAATCCATTAACCTTTTTAATGTAAGTTTGAGATTTTAATTTTGGCATTTAAACACCATTAAATTAGACACTTAATGGAATGAATGGAATCATGCGGCAATATTTAATCTGCTTGTTTCCGCAAACGTAAGCCTATACAGGGTACGATATTGGATTATGTTTTTGACCCAAATTTTAATAGGAAAGATAAAATAAATAAACAAATCGTATATAATGACACACATGTATGGAAGTACAAATCCATAGAAGTTAAACTTTAAATTCCAATATGAATACGTGTATTTGTATATAAGTATATATAAGTACACATGTG